>OY992878.1:126387757-126827636 GCA_963921405.1 Cepaea hortensis
GAAATCAACAGGACGGATGCATAGTAGGTAAGTATTGACGAGGGGAACAGAATGAAAGAGGTTGCAGACTTGTACAGTGGGCAAAAGAGCATGATTGATTATTGGAAACACCTGGTATCAACAGCACCAAGGAGATTATGGACATGGAGGCGTCCTGATCATAAGATCAGAAATCAAATTGATTACATTCTCATCAACAGAAGATTTCAAAATGCCTTAAAAGTCGCCAAAACTATACCAAGCGCAGACTGCTGCAGCAACCATAGATTACTCTTAAGCAATTTACATATAAAATTAAAGAAAGTCAAATATTCACCAAGAAACACAAAATTTGATCTGCAGGCACTGAAGAGTGAGGAGATAAAAGATAAATTCAACGTAGAGGTAAAGAACAGATTCGATGCATTGTCCGATATGGAAATATTATTTCAAGATGTCAACTACCAATGGGAAATATTAATGAAATCAGTCAACCAAGGCAAAGGAGTGGCTATCCGAGAGGCTAGAATGCCGGACTCTCATTCGGGAGACTCGGGTCCGGTCCCTCGGTAAGGTGTGGGATTTTTTTTCTGTTGGGGGAAAAAGAACACCTACACAGTTCGCACTGTGGCGGCCTTAATCCCTCAGGCTCAAAGACTCCTCTGCCATACACCGCAAGGTACTATGTTGGCAGTAAATGACAGTTTGACAGTCAACCAAGCTGCAGAAACAAAAACCCCAAAAATAAAGATAATAGGACGCAAGAAATGGATGACGGAAGACATCTTAAAACTCATGGAAATAAGAAGAAATAACAAAAATAACAAGGAAAAATAAGAAGAGATTCACAGGAAAATTAGGAAGCTATGCAAAGAGAGAAAAGAAACATGGCTTGAGGAAAATTGCAAGGAAATTGAAAACCAACACAACACCCGGAATACCAAATACATGCGCAAAAGAATTAATGACATCACTAGCAAAAGAACACACACATCAACGGGTTGCCTAAAAACAAAATATGGCAAAATCATAATAGAAAAAGATCACATTATACATGCGTGGTCAGATTATGTGAAAGACCTTTATGATGATACAAAAGAAGAACAATATGATCATCAGAATAATAATGCGTGGCCATCAATTTTGAAGATGGAAGTTCAGAATGCCCTTAACTATATGAAAGCTGGCAAGACCCCCGGGTACAGATAGCATCACAATAGAAATTATTAATGCCTAAGAAGAAGATTCTTGGTCCAATAGACCAAGTCACCAGACTGCTGAACGCAATATACAATACTGGCGATATACCACCTGAATTATGTAATTCTATATTTATTGCAATCCAGAAGAAATCAGGAGCCTTGGAATGTGATAAACATCGAACAATTAGTATAAGGAGTCACATCACGAAGATTTTGCTGAGAATTATCATGCAAAGAGTTAGGAAGAAAATGCAATCCGAAATAGGAGAAGAACAATGTGGGTTTATAGAAGGCAAGGGTACAGTAAATGCTGTGTATATGCTGAGAATAGTAATTGAACATTCTATAGAAGTAAATAAAGATCTATATCTTTGCTTTATTGACTACACAAAGGCTTTGTGAAACAAATTGAGACATGTTAGCATGAAAAGGATGCTTGAAGATCTACAAATTGATGGAAAAGACATTAGACTTGTAAAAAACATATTTTGTAAACAACAAGCTGCCATCAGAATTGATAACGATGTCGTTCAATATCAGCCTCTTAAAAGAGGTGTGAGACAGGGATGTGTAATGTCTCCAGATCTGCTTTCCCTGTACAGTGAAAATATTTTCAGAAATATAGAAGATATAGAAGGAATCAACATTGGGGGACGATACATCAATAACATTATATATGCAGATGACACAGTCTAGATTGCAGACAATGAAAAGGACCTGCAACATGTAGTAGATGCGGTTATTGCACACAGTGAACAACTAGGGTTAGAACTGAATATTAAGAAGAAACAGATTGTGGTTGTCACTGGGAAGAAGGAAATACCACAATGTGATATAGAGTAAATGAGCATATTCTTAAGCAAGTGAATCGATACAATTATCTCTGCACAGTCATAACATCTGATGGGAGATGCCTTGAAGAGATTAGAATAAGAATTGCCATTGCGACGGTAGCCTTTTCAAGATGAAAAACATACTGACCAATAAAAAGATATCAATTGAAACGAGAAAAAGACTGTTGAAGTACAACATAGAATCTGTACTTTTGCATGGACGTGAAGCGTGGACAGTGAGCAGTCAAGCTGAAAAACATCTGATGGCTGTGGAAATGTGGTTTCTGAGGAAAACGCAATGAATACCATGGACATACAGAAAAACCAATGAACAAGTCCTTCAAGAAACATATGAAAATCGTAAACTGGTCAGAGTCATTAGACGTAGAAGGTCAAACATTTTGGGAATCTTATGAGAAGAAATGACTTGGAGAACTTGGTGACAACTGGCAAGATCGAAGGGAATAGACCAAGGGGAAGACCGAGAATTAATACTTGGATGGCTTTGCCACGTGGCATGGTTGAGACAGGAACACGGAGCTGATCCACGACACTGGTGATCGAGTGAGATGACAGAACATGACCGCCCACGCTTATCGGCATGGCACTTGATGGATGGATGGATATATATATATATAATGAAACCTAAAGGAGTCTTCGTAGCGAAGTGGTCAGGCCTTTTGACTCGGGTTTCGACTTCGGTTCACGAAATTTTTTGAAAACTCCTGTGGGTCGTCGCTAGAGCTACGGAGTTCGTGCTTTGTGCGAAGCTTTCCGCGCCATATGGGATAAAACCCGGTGCAATGAAGTCGACCCTGTCGACTTTTAAGCGACTTTTTAATGCAACCTAAGGACTAAATGTCATGCCAGGGGAGACCAGCCACTAAGTCCTGGTTGGCAACAGGTCTAGGATGGAAGCTCCGACAAGCGGACAGTTAGAGCAATGCTTTCCTTGTCTTGTTCCAGATGGATTGGTGTTACCTTTCCTCTGGAGTAAACTAGACAGATCGAGAGAGGGATCATGCTGCATGGGGAACACATGGTCTCTAAATTCAGCCCAGGCTTTGTGTTATGGAGAGGTATAACTCCATTTTACAAAATATCGTCTGTCAAGACGGCCAGGTGCCAGTCATATGTGCTGTTGAGCCTGTTTAGTAAGTGTCCAGGCCTCACGGGCATATGTTGCAATGAGAAAGATGCATGCTCTTAAAAATCTAATTTTTGTAGGCGTTTTCTTTCATGGGTGTTAGAGTTTCTTGGCAAGTTGTGCAGAAATTAGTTTGCCATTGCTTTCCTTCTGGGCAGTTACTGTACTAGTACCACTAATGCTTTTTAATTCCCGAAGATAAATTACACGAAGCTATATTTGTTTCACTCTAGTGGTATCGTGTTTGCAGCCTTATAACAGAAGTTAAAATAACATAAATCGGCAGCGACAGTCCATCGCCCTTCCTTTCTAAACTTAAAAGCCATACGCACACA
Source organism: Cepaea hortensis (assembly GCA_963921405.1). Taxonomy (NCBI): domain Eukaryota; kingdom Metazoa; phylum Mollusca; class Gastropoda; order Stylommatophora; family Helicidae; genus Cepaea; species Cepaea hortensis. The sequence goes on from OY992878.1 coordinate 126,391,254, forward strand.
CACACACACACACACACACATATATATATATATGTATATATATATATATATATATATACATGCCAGGTATAAACTAAGCATCATATTGAGTGAGTGTCACATACGATATATCTACTGTCTAATTTATACTGCAGAAAATAGTATCATTAAATGGTAAATATGAGAATGACTTAAAAATCAACATCGTTGCATTTGGGGTATTCCAACACGTGTCCATCTCCGTCTTCAACAGCCAAGGAAGAGCTCCCGTGGTGATGGTACCAGCGGTAGCTTGCTTCAACCTGCGCCTGTATTTTCTCCTCCGAGTGGTGTGTCGTCCAGACCTACTGCTCATTCCACGCTGAATCGTCTGTCTTCTTCAGCGAGGTGTGGATCCTCTGGTTTGCTGCACTTTACTCTCGCCTCAAAGAGCCTTCCCCACGTCAGCCTTGTTATAAAGTAGCTGGAAACTCAAAGGAGCGGTCAGTCTATCAGCCTGTTCATTTCCTCACACACCCATGTGCCCTGGACAGATTTCTTAGTGTATATCCTATTCAGCACCAACGTCTTTTCCCTCCCCTCTTGATTCACTAGAATTTGTTTAGTTCTCTCCATAAGCTTCAAATGAGTGATTCTGTATACTAAGACCCTAAGCCTTGGTCGGCAACTGGTCTAGAATCGAAGCTTCGACAGGCGGATAGTTAAAGCAATTGTTTTGCTGAAGCGGCAGAAGTCCGTCTTGTCTTGTCTTGTCCCAGATGTATTGACATTAATTTTACTCTAGTGTAAACTAGGTAGAGAGGGAGAAATTCCATGGCATGTTCTTGGTCTCCGTCCTGTCGAACGATGCGAGTACCTCCACACGGAACATACCAGTTTCTATTATACGCAGCTTGCTCCGCGAGTCCAATACGAACACACGTTTAGTTACATTACTCTTTCGCCATCGGATCTCCGCCGTTACTTCCTATACCTACATTCTCTTAATGGAAGTAACAATATTGTATGCCGGATCCACATCTTTTACACTGTGTCCCGTTAATCCTGCAATGCAAGTTAGCATGGGTGAAAGAATAAGAGGATTCATACTCAAACTTCCGGCGTCTTAATGGCGAGGTAGCCGGTTCAACCCTTACACCATTTGGTTAGGGTAAAATGTTTACATCCCATCCTTGACTTGGGGACATTAATTACAAATACCTCAGAAGTCGGAGGAGGTTCGAATAGAGAAAGGTCAGTCCAGTGCACTCTTTGGTAGTAGTATCTACTAATAGTAGCACACGTTCGAGTTCGAAGTGAGCAATGGAAAAAACCCAATCTGCTGCAGTGAAACCCCACTCACTATGTCTACTTGTCACCAAGAAACCCCACTCACTATGTCTACCTGTCACCAAGAAACCCCACTCACTATGTCTACCTGTCACCAAGAAACCCCACTCACTATGTCTACCTGTCACCAAGAAACCCAACTCACTATGTCTACCTGTCACCAAGAAACCCCACTCACTATGTCTACCTGTCACCAAGAAACCCCACTCACAATGTCTACCTGTCACCAAGAAACCCCACTCACTATGTCTACCTGTCACCAAGAAAGCCCACTCACAATGTCTACCTGTCACCAAGAAACCCCACTCACTATGTCTACCTGTCACCAAGAAACCCTACTCACTATGTCTACCTGTCACCAAGAAACCCCACTCACTATGTCTACCTGTCACCAAGAAACCCCACTCACTATGTCTACCTGTCACCAAGAAACCCCACTCACTATGTCTACCTGTCACCAAGAAACCCCCACTCACTATGTCTACCTGTCACCAAGAAACCCCACTCACTATGTCTACCTGTCACCAAGAAACCCCACTCACTATGTCTACCTGTCACCAAGAAACCCCACTCACTATGTCTACCTGTCACCAAGAAACCCCACTCACAATGTCTACCGGTCACCAAGAAACCCCACTCACTATGTCTACCTGTCACCAAGAAACGCCACTCACTATGTCTACCTGTCACCAAGAAACCCCACTCACTATGTCTACCTGTCACCAAGAAACCCCACTCACTATGTCTACCTGTCACCAAGAAACCCCACTCACTATGTCTACCTGTCACCAAGAAAATCCACTCACTATGTCTACCTGTCACCAAGAAATCACAGGCACAAAATGCAGGTGTTAACTACAGCGTCCAGTAAAGGATAAGCAATCTAGCTTAGCTTACTTAACAGAAAACTATACATATGAAAGCAGACATTGCATGGTTTTACATACAATCCACTGAACATTTAAAAATAAAAATATACCACATTATATTCTTACGAAAAAGGTGGAAAGAACAAGATGAATTTTGCTCTAATGACACCAATAAACAAATACAAATCCATTTATTGAAATAACAAGAGATTTGGTATATCCCAATTAGAAAACCGAAGGAATGAACACGATATTGCCTAAGAGGGGAAACATAACGTTCCGTACTCCAGTAAAGAAAGCAATGCCAACTACGGAAAGTAATCTGGCCGAGAAATCACAAACAGCCAGAAAATGCTGGGGTTGACTGCGATGCTCTGTAAAGGAGATGCAATTAACTTGTTTTACTCCTGTAAAGAGGACTCGTTTGCCGGCCCGATGGCCATGGTTCGATCCGCATTGTGCGGATTCGGATTTTTCAATTTGACCTACGCTCCCAGATTGACCTAGCCTAAAATGTGTACCAAGAAATATCTTGCGAGGTAAAGGCGCCGGCCTTATAGTGACCACATGACCCACCGAATGCCTTATAGTGACCACATGACCCACTGAATGCCAGTTGGTTTATAAAAACATAGGTCTAGCCCCATATATCCAAAACGTCCCATTGCGTGAAAAGGGGTCCTTTGTTTTGCTAACTTTACTCGACTCTGTAGATCACTGACTATAGCATTTTACTGAACTATATACTTAATTATACACAATGAATATTTAAAGCAAATGTATATACAATTAAGAATATAGTAAGGGCTACAGGCAAGTGGAAACGGGAATGAAATAGTAAATATTAAAGGCTACTTCTGTAGTGGTATTTGCAATAAAGAAAAGATATATACTAATGGCATATGAAATTGTACTGATAAAAAAAGAAATAATGTAACATACAACATTATGAAGTATGGTTATGAACGAGAGAATAACAGAAAAAGCAACAGAAATCAACACATGAATTCAAGACGCAAAAATTAACCAGAAAGAATAGAAATGAAAATTTTAAATATAAAATTTAAAATGTTATAAATGTATGTATAGCTGTTTCTACATACATTACCCGTCTTTGGCACAATTAAAAGCTCTTTGCTTTGCTTTTAAGAATGTGCTCACATATTTTGGTTATAATTATTCTCTCTTCCCCCCCCCCCCTCTCTCTCTCTCTCCTCTCTCTCCCCCACTCTCTCTCTCTCTCTCTCTCTCTCTCTCTCTCTCTCTCTCTCTCTCTCTCTCTCTCTCTCTCCGTAACCTTCTCGTCCTTTATCTTACACTTTAATTTTTGTTGTTACTTTAATTATTTTAAATCAGACTATACAGGTTGTGTTCTTTTGATCTAGCATTGTGGTTAGGTTTTTGCTTCATAATTAGACAAGTAATACATTTTGTCTACTGAAATTCAATTCTGTCGCTTACGCTAGTGAGAAACAGCGAGATGACAGGCGATAAATTATGCAATCTATTTCAGTCTTCTTTGTTTAAGATTACATTATTTTAACTTGACAAACCTTTGTGCAGTCACTGGGATCCCTTGTCCACTCTGTAGTCCATGGATCCTTGCAGCCAAGATCGGCACCAAAGGTGTCCTCTACAGCGGGCCGCTGATTCAGGACAGGATCGGCGACGGTCTTCTGCTGATGGGAAGCTGCAGCTCGAGGTTGCTGTTGCTGCAACTGCTGACGTCGAAGGTCTTCGTAGCTACTTTGCTGGTATAAAGCGCGCTGGGACACGACTGCGGTAATACTTAATAACAGAATTCCAAGACATTTAAACTGACTCATTGTGATTACAGGGATTTATCCAAATTGCTAGCAAATCTTTAATACAATAATTAGGAGAGTTAGCAGAGTACTTTTGTGAAGTTTACAACCTTTAGTTATGGCAAAGTAGCATGTTAAATTCACCATTCAGTTCCTTTTAAAACCAGTGAGAGAACAGAGGAATACAAACAGACACGACTTTATACCTGTGATGAGGACAGTAAATTACGCTGTCTGGTTTCCTTGTTTGTTTCGTCGTTTGTCTGTCGGTCTTCTGTCTGCGGCTTTGATTGTTTGGTGGAGGTAAATATTGAGAACGCTGTGGTGCTTGACAAACTGTTAGCTTGTTTTGTCCACACAAGCCAGGGGCGAGAATTCACGTCCAAATTTAAGTGAGAAGAAACAAATTATCCTAGGCAAAAAACTATCAGCGACCCTTGAAAACACGAGTCTTCTTAGAGATAGCAAAGGCAAGGTCGAAGTGACAATGAGATAAATGAAAGGAAACTGATGCTGGAAGAAGACAAGACCACTTTGTTGGCTTTTACTGTGTTAGTGGAGCAATCATTAAGTGACTTGTCCTGTACATAACATCGTCCCTATAACAGTCTTTCGAATTTCTCTCTATCATAAGTCAAATGTCGTACATCTGTTGCTGTCATGTGTATTGCCTTTCACATCTTCAGTCATTAACGTTGTGGTATTCTTCCTCTCCAGCTCACCGTATACTTCGTTCCGTAATTCCTTGTATGGACTTTCGTATTTTGTTCCAAGTTTTAAATAGGTTGGGACAAAGCCAGCATTTCATGTAGCTTTTTGTAATCGAAGCAGTCATGATATCGCCAAGAGCGGTCTTAGACATGTTATGTGCTTGGTTCGGGTTCCAGACTGGTATAGAAAACCTACTTGCCTCAACCCAGTTGAATACTGAAAATCAAAACTTATATCTAACATAGCACAAACAAAGACAATGCATTCTGATAAAACCACTATGGAGAAAGAAATATATTTTAATGAGAAAAAGTTGGAGGTGGTGGAAAATTTTGAATATCTTGGGTCATTGATTACCAACAACGGTGACACAATGAAAAATATTAAACGACGACTATCAATTGCTCTTCAAAGACTAAAATAACTGAATAAATTATGGAATGGGACAAACAGAACTACAAAAATTAGATTTTTAAGAGCATGCATCTTTTCCATTGCAACATACTCCTGTGAGACCTGGATACTTACTAAACAAGCTGAACAGCGCATAAATGCCTTTGAATATAAATGTTATAGACGAGTTCTAAGAATATCTTGGGTAAAGAAAAGTACAAATGCATCCATACTTCAAGAGCTGAATATTGAAATAGGTTGGCTATTAAAGACTATAAAGCAAAGAAAATTAAAATATTTTGGTCACTTGAAACGTCACGAAAGTTTGGAGAGAACAATAATGGAGGGGTATATGCCTGGGAAGAGAGGAAGAGGAAGGCCAAAGAGAAGATGGATGCAGGATGTGGCGAATGATTTCCAGATGGGTGTATCAGACGCGGGACATCTTGCTTATGATCGAGAGGTTTTCCGGAAAGTTGTTATGGGAGCGAGGTTCTGCACAGGACATGCTACTGAACGAATGAATGAATGGTTCGGGTTCACTGGATAGTCGAGTAGAAATAGTTTCATAATGCATCTAGCGTTTGCTTGACCCATCCTTGTATGGCTGGAAACAAGAGAAGGCGTCGAGGATGGGAGATGGTCACCTGTATCTTGTCATTTACCATTTCCATGAAATATCAATCCCGGATTTACCTTCTTTTGTCTCATTGTTTGATTGCTCTTTCGTTATGTGACGTCTGTAGAGAAAGATCATTGTCGTTTCTTACTTCGCAAAATGACGATGACGTTCTTGATTCGCCACACAACTACGCCCTTTATGTTCTGGATCGATTCTATTGATGATATCCCTCATTGCCATCGTCTTAGACCAGGGGTCACCAAACTTTTATCACGGCGGGCCGGATAACTGACAAAATGACAAGCGCGGGCCGGATACTCATTCTGTACAATACTTGCGCCGTCTCCGAGGCGAAGGTATTACGGACGCGCTTCATAATCCCGTATACCCGCGTTTGAAACACAGCTGCGCGCGATTTGGCAGTAGACTGTGTTGCGCTGGTTTTTTACGCTATGGTATGTGTGCCTGTCATTTTGAAAGCAATGAAAAACTACTGAACGTAAACTTGCCAAGACATCAACAACAGCAAAATGCTGGTGTTGACTGCAAACGTCCTGTAAAGGATATGCAACTAACTTTAACAATACTTGCAAGCCAGAACGAAATCTCTGGGGGAAAAGACGAAAATCTAAGTTAATCATGGGTGAGCAGCGTGCAATACACACACCCAAAAAAAAAAAAAAAAATAAAAAACAAATACAACCAACATACTTATTCATTGAAAAATAAGTTATCAGAGAAGGCGACGTTAGCAAAAATATAGTTACATCAGACGTAGTGTGCACATATCCGAATCTTAGAAACAAAGCAGCAAATAAGATAAGTGAGATGTGTGAATATGATATTTGGCTATCAAAATATCATCTATGTTTGCATCCAATGTTTTCTCTGTCTGTCTGCCTGCCTGCCTGCCGGCCTTCCTGCCTGCCTGCCTGGCTGCCTGCCTGCCTGCCTGTCTGTCTGTCTGTCTGTCTCTCTGTCTGGGGGGGGGGGGGGGGCTGAGTGGTCTTAAGGTGTGGTGTCCGCCTCGAGTGCTGGAGGTCCCGGATTCAAGCCTGGTGAGGGCCGGGATTTGTTCACGTGGACTTCCAGTAATAAAATGTCCCCTGGTCTCTGGGTAGTGAGATAGGACGCCCGTGTGTATTGTTGCGCACGTAAAAAATCCCTTGGCAGTTGGAAATCGAACAAGAGTAGCCTAACGGCGCTGCCCGGGCATAATTTACAGTTACTATTCTGCCCAAAGTATTTCAGGATCCTCGCCGGTGCTGCGGAGTTCGTGCACTGAGCTAAGATTCTCCGGACTCAGGCTTGAGTTAGGCGTAGAACGGAGCACTTATGAGTTACACTCGTGTGTCGTGATGTTGATCAGTCGACTAAACTAAATTAAACTAAACTAAACTAATATTTTCGTATTAACACGAGGCTTCTGTGGCATTTTTATGTTGTTTGTTACAATGCACAAGATCTACAAAAATTAGTAGACGCGGTTGTTGTACACAGTGAGCAGCTGGGGTTGGAATTAAATTGTAAGAAGACACAGGTTATGGTCGTCACTGGGAAGAACGAAGTACCACAATGTAATATACAAGTAAATGGGAATATTCTTCAACAAGTGAATCGGTACAATTATCTCGGAACAGTCACATCTGATGGGAGATGCCTTGAAGAGATTAGAACAAGAGTCATCATGGCGAAAGTAGCCTTTAGCACGATGAAAAACATTCTGACCAATAAAAAGATGTCAATTGAAACGAGAAAAAGAGTGTTGAGGGGATACATAGAGCCTGTTCTTTTGTATCGATGTGAAACTTGAACAATGTGCAGTCAAGCTGAAAAACATCCGATGGCTGCATAAATATGGTTTCTGAGGAAAATGCAAAGAATACCATGGACAGACAGAAAAACCAATGACCAAGTACTACAGGAGACAAATGAACATCGTAAACTGATTAGAGAAATTAGACGTAGACAGTCAAAATTTTTTGGACATGTTATGAGAAGAAATGGATTGGAGAACTTGGTGACAACTGGCAAGATCGAAGGAAACAGACCAAGAGGAAGACCGCGAGGAAAATACCTGGATGGCTTGGCCACATGTCATGGAGGAGACAGGAACACTGAGCTGATCCACGACGCTGGTGATCGAGTGAAATGGCGAGTCATGACCGCCCATGCTTTCCACCATGGCACATGATTGATTGATTGATTGTTACTTTATTGCCTCTATTCACACTTGTAGTTCACTAACCTAACACTGTCAAAGAAATCCTTGTGACATACCTATAAAATGGATGACAGGCAAAAAGAAGTAAATATTTCTTGAGCAGGGGACCTGTGTTGACAGGCGGACGCATCTGGGGGAGGGAAAGATGTGTATGTGTGCATGTGTTTGTGTGTGTGTGTTGCCATGGAAACCATGGTAACGTCAGAGCGTAGGCGGCACTACAATGAGCCGGGGAAGGACACGGGATGACGCGAAATAAGCAAACATTACAATAAACAAGAAAATCTAGATACTATAATTTATATTTGAAAATAGTAAATTTAAGACACATAGCAGCCAAGAGGTCTCCGCACGTGTGAAGATCTCCTATTATTTTAAACATAATATTTACATTTAAATTATATCACAACGTCTCGTGTTCCATACGTTATATCAAGCAAGTTCGAGTACCGTCGGCGGGCCGGATGAAATGACTTCGCGGGCCGGATCCGGCCCGCGGGCCGTAGTTTGGTGACCCCTGTCTTAGACCATCAACATAATTTCTCTCGGTCTGCCTCTCCTCTACAGCTGATTTTTCCTGTCGTCTCGATGTTCTCCAATGCCTGTCCTCGTTATATGATCAAAGAACATTGCTTGTTTTTATTTGTGTGTGTGTGTTATAGTTGTGTATAATGTTATGCTTTTATTAGCTTCTTCCAGGCAATCGTTGTTAGTTACTCTTCATGTTCAAGGTATTTGTAACATTCGTTTTAGAAACCATATCTCTGTTATGTCCAGCTCTTCCTAATTTTTTTTTATTACATTCTAAGATTCACTGCCATACAGTAGAGCCGGCCCCATATAACATTTCAGCACTCTCTTGGTTAATACGTAGTTTCAGAATCGACATCACTGGACTCATGGCATCCCCAAGTATGCTCCGCCCCTTCCCCTCCTCAAAAGCCACGAGTAATTCCAATTCTGATAGTTGCAGTAACAATGTAATTAAAAGTGTGCCTAGGATTTCCTCTAAGCGTTGAGTATCGCCCAGACCGCCTGGTCACAGAGAGCCTTCACCACATCACTCTCATAGTAAAATAGCTCTCCTCCCACACGGATAGCAGCACCCAGTCTATATACCTGTACATCGCCACGCACACCTGTCTACCTTGTGCAACAAATCCATGATATGCTCGCAGTTTGGATCTTGTCGATCTTTGCAAGCCCCCCGCTCGGAACATGCCAGTTTAATCTTTTCGATTAATACTCTGTGAGTCAATTACACACTGGCTATACCACAGATTTAAAGACTGGTACAAGGGATGCTCCCTGTCTGCTGCTACCACTAAGGTGCAGCCTACACAGGAGTATCCTTACCTGTCGTATATGGATGGTTAGGCGAGTATATGCTACATGTACACTACCGACGCATCCCTTGCAGAGACTAGAATGTCTCGCATGGCTCTGTAATGCTATCAATTTCACTAGCTGGCTTTGAAATAATGTGAGCAGTCCCAGATCTCCCCGAATCACCATAATAACCAGATGCTTTTAAAGTATGTACAACATTATTTTCTCCATGTCAGCCATTGCCATCACTTTTAGAGCATTGATTCCCTTCTTGGTCCATACCTCTACCTCCAAACATCATCCTGTCAAAGGTTATTATCAAGTATTTATGTATGCTTTATCTGTTATTTAGCCGGTCTCTCTGGCCGAGGGGTTACAACACTTTCTCCGTAATCCCGTTTATCACGCAGAGTCTCGTAGCGGGCGAGAACTGGGAGCGGTTCGTCCCCCGCTGGTGACTTGCGGGATAACTGAGCCGGCCGCTCAGAAAGCAATGGCAAACTACTGAGCGTAATCTTGCCAAGAAATCAACAGACAGCTGAAAGATTCTGCTGTTGACAGCGATGTCCTGTAAAGGATATTTTTTTTTTTTTTTTTTTTCCGCGTTTCCATCCTGTTTCAGGATATTGCGGTCAACACCAGCATCTTTCAGCTGTATGTTGATTCCTAGGCTAGATTACGCTCATCAGCACGCCACGACTTTCTGAGCGACCGGCTCCATACTCTCATAAGTCACTTTTGCGATTCGAACCACTGCTAATTCTCGTCGCGTCACGTGACGAGAGTATTCGGGGTTAGCGGAGAAAGCTGCTAACCCCTCGGCCACGAAGCCGGTCTGTAAAGGATATGCCGGAAAAAATAATATATGTTATTGGTTGTTAGTTGGAGGTTGTCAGTTGGAGGTTATAATATAAATAATATACTCTATGCAGATGACACAGTATTGGTGGCAGATAAATCAACAGACCTACAACAATTGTTGGACACTGTAGTAACAGAGAGTGCAAGGAAAGGACTCTCCTTGAATATAAAAAAAAAACAGTAACAATGGTGATATCAAAGAAAATGGTGACACCAAAATGTGACATAGAAATAGAAGGAACAATTCTTAACCAAGTGGATAATTTTAGATACCTAGGGACATTTATAACATCAGATGGAAGATGTACAACAGATATTAAGAGCAGAATATGGCAGGCAAAGGCCGCATTTCAGAAATGAAGAGTATCTTGTGCAATAGGTCACTATCACTGAGTGTAAGAAAGAGAGTGCTGAAATGCTACGTAGAACCAGTTTTGCTGTATGGCAGTGAATCTTGGAATGTAAATGAACAAATTAAGAAGAAATTAGAAGCAACAGAGATCTGGTTCCTTAGACGAATGTTGAGAATTCCTTGGACTGCCAGAGTAACTAACGACGACTGCCTGAAACAGGCTAATGAAACTAGAACACTATATACAACAATAAGAAAGAAACAAACAACTTTCTTTGGTCATGTAATGAGAAGAGAGGCATTGGAGAACATCGTGACAACTGGAAAGATCGAGGGGAAGAGAGGCAGAGGCAGATCAAGAGAAATGATGCTGGATGGATTGAGACGGTGGCACGGAGGAATATCAGCAGCAGAGTTGATCCAGAAAACCAAAGACCGAGATCTGTGGAGAGCCATGAACGTCTAAAAAAATAAAAGTCGCTTAAAAGTCGACAGGGTCGACTTCATTGCACCGGGTTTTATCCCATATGGATCGGTCTCTTTCCGCAGCACGGAAAGCGTCGCACAAAGCACGAACTCCGTAGCTTTTAGCGACGACCCACAGGAGTCTCCGAAACATTTAACTCGTAAACCGAAGGACGCAGCCCGGAATCGAACCTACGACCTTCGGAGCACAAGTCAAACGGCTTGACCACTTCGCCACAGAGACTCCCATGAACGCCTACGCCAGCCGGCACGGCACTTGATGATGATGATGATATCTGTTGATCACACTGCTGTTAACTGTGATATCTTACACATTCTACTTGACAAATCTGACTTTGAATGAACACCATAATGCGAATGCTTTGTCTTGGTTGCTGATAGGGCCGTTCACCATTCATCTCCTTTATCTACGGGAAACTGCAGTTCACTAGATATTTCTGTCCTGTCTCTCCCCTGTCTAAATATGAGAACATCGTCAGTAAAAGTCCAGCCCCTGATGCCTCTATTACAGTTATCCTACTTGTGTAGGCGGTGAAAAGCACTGGTAAAAACATAATATCCTATGGGAGCTTTGGTGCAATAATGTGCGACTGGGAATTCCAAGAACTCATGGGAAGAGCAATCATGCATAAAATACTTTACATGTTCTTCTTCTTCTTCTTCTTCTTCTTTCGTTCGCTTGAAATACATCTATAACTGCAATGTTGTCTCCTGTATGAATCTAACAGTCTTTTTTAGTTCACTCAGCGATCCATAGAGTTTATCTTCCACTGTTGTCTCTCTAGGCCAGAAGGTATGCCTGGGTATGTTGTAGTTTGGGAAGTCTTGAAGTATATGCTCTGCTGTCTGCGGCGCCAATGCACATGTGCACATAGCTGAGTCATCATGTTCTGAAATGCGAGGTTTGGACTATTTTGCTCTTAGGCAATTATTTAGAATCAAAGACGTATTTAAATGTAAATTCAACATATACGCGTCATAATCCTATTTATTGACAAGACTAAAACCACATATGCACTGAGTTGTCGCAATAATCTAATGGAGAATGTAATGATTGGGTTATTAGATAATCCACAATTTGGGTTATCAGAGAATACCAAACTGTTGGCACCTTTCGGTGACAGACGATAGTTTGTTACATTGTACTTCAAAAAGGCATAATAACTACACTCCATGGCGGTAGCGAATGTGACTGATAAGGACAATTCGCGCTGTAAATGTTCATCCACAGTGGATGCATGTTAACACGTGGTAATGTCCACCACCATGCACCATCTTACGTCTCGCACGCTCGGTGTGTGACTTATCTGCAATCATTTTCTCCTTCGTCTTTATTCCATTTTTAATATTTGCCCTCCATGCAACACGTTCAGCGGCGATTTGCTCTCAATGTGCATTATCAATGCCTGTATCAATCATGTCCCGCTTACACACATCCTTGTATCATAATAGAGGCCGACCCTGAGATCTCTTACCCATCTGTAATTCACCAAAAAAGATGTCCTTTGGTATTCTACCACCTGTAATATATTTTCGCAAGCGCAACGGTGCTGCAAATATTCCCCGTACAACAATGCAGATGGACACCGCAATTGTGCTGGTTTGTTCCACACTTCTACAATCCAAGATATACTATAACGTGTTTTCGGAGATCCAACCAAAAACTTGACACGGGAAAAGCCAACGTAAAAAGACGAACATCCGGTTTCATGGCCTCATTGCCGCAAACTCGTCGTAAATAGAAGAAGGCCAAACGCAGGAATTGGGACCCTCAAATCTCCACTAACGCAAGTCATAAAACCAGTCCAGAGACAAAAGAAGGACCAAACCAGCAGCCATAGATTAGGAAACCAACCAAATCGAGTACCTGACATCTTGTTGTTGACATGTGGTGATTGGAGCCATTCAAAAGAATGAGGTAAACATCAGAATATAATGTATTTTAATTTAAGTTAGTCTGTGAGCCTATTCAAGAAGCCGGTGAATCAATGTGTGTAAACCATGTGGTTAGTTCTTAAGGAATTAATTTAGTAGAAACTAAATATTATATTCAGTTACCATAGTCTAAGGATAAACTGTACATTAGAAACCACAGTGAGTTTTATTTTTCTCCCAGGTAAACAACTTATTTAATGTGTAAACATTAGACTTAGGTTGTACATTATATTTCTTTAAAAGTTAAACTAAATCAACAGTGATTTAGGAGTGATTAACTTAAGATTTAGAAAGCTAAGAATACTTAGTTCACTAAGAGGAAACTATTTTACATGTTCCAACACTGGTAAGAGAAATGAGTGTAGTACATGAGCACATGAGAGGTAAATATATTTCTATAGGTATCATAATTTTGTGTGCTGGGTTAAGGCACACATGTGGTGAGACAAATGTATTTTCATTGTTGTTAAACATGTGAAATTAATACTTGATCAACCTCCATGCAAGTGTGGTTATGATTCATGATGGATGAATGTGGATTGGGTATCACATAATTTTATGTATTTGATGAGAGCATGTGGGGATCCATATGTAAGTTCATTATTGCTACAAATGAGAAATCATCCTTTGTGAATCACATAAGCATGCCTCTATGTCATTGAAGAGAGCACGCCTGTGGTGTGTCACGTGTGATTTCATTATTGTTAAACAGATGTGAAAGTATCATTTGTAAAAACACATCAATATGCTTAATTATCCAGGAAATATTATAGTTTCTGATAAAGGATGAGAATAATTAAGATTCCATTGTACTGTCATGGTTGTTGAATCTGTGAATTTATCATGGGTAAAGCACATACATATGCTTAATTGTCATCTATACATATATGATTGTGTCTAAGGATTGACTGAGATTTTACTGTGTCAATGGTGTTAACATTTAAAGTTATCATTGGGAAATCACATGATGATGATGATGATGATGATGATGATGATGATGATGATGATGATGATGATGATGATGATGATGATGATGATGATGATGATGATGATGATGATGATGATGATGATGATGATGGTGATGGTGGTGGTGGTGGTGGTGGTGGTGGTGGTGGTGGTGGTGGTGGTGGTGGTGGTGGTGGTGGTGGTGGTGGTGGTGACGGTGGTGGTGGTGACGATGACGATGATGACGATGACGATGACGATGATGATGATGATGATGATGATGGTGGTGGTGGTGGTGGTGGTGGTGGTGGTGATGATGATGATGATGATGATGATGGTGATGGTGATGGTGGTGGTGGTGGTGGTGGTGGTGGTGGTGGTGGTGGTGGTGGTGGTGGTGGTGGTGGTGGTGGTGGTGGTGGTGGTGACGATGACGATGACGATGACGATGATGATGATGATGATGATGATGATGATGATGATGATGATGATGATGATGATGATGATGATGATGATGATGATGAATGAATCACAATCGTACTACAGACACGGTGAAGAGGAGAAAATATACTAGCCTTGAAACTTATGCTTAGAAAATAATTCACCGGAATACTATACAAGCATTGATACCATGATGTACTTGTATTGTTTGTAAGCAAATATTCATTACAATGGGGAATGATTTTTAAAACCCTTAATGTATGAGACCCTTTTTCTTTAATGGAAGATATAGAGAAGATAACTAGGTACAGAAGAGGATGGGAAACATAGTTGTCCAATTCCAAACCCATCAAGGTATTACTCAACCTGGAAACCATGAGGACAGGCATAGGTAAAGATGAAACTGCACATCTGCTAGTCTGAACCTTGAACACCTTGTAAGTGAAGATTGGATAGAGAACAAACAGTTATGTTGTGGATAACTATTTTAGAGCACCAAGACTTTCTACGCTCCACTATTTATTTTCATAGGATCACAATTCTTTTATGTATTTTCTTTGTTGGTTTTCTCGAAAGGTACAGTATTTAATATCTGATGTTCATAGTGATGATATCATTACATTTATGATTGATGCTGAAATTTTAGATAGTGGCTAAGTACCGCTAGATCCAGACCTGACTAGGTTGAAAGCAGGGCTTGGTGAAGGTAGAAGTTTGACTGAATCTAGATCCAGGCCTGACTTTTCTTTTGTGAGTGAAGTATCTGGACAAAGTGATGCAGAACAATATCCCAAACAGAACTCACCTGCAAGCAGTTTCCTAACCCAGTAACAGAGGTAACTTAACTGGAGTGTAAGGAAACACAAATACTATCCGATACCCAGGGAGATAATTAACAATTAGTAGGAGAACTTAATCAACACAAGCTCAAAGAATTGGTGGCATTAGGAATCCAGTCACCCTGAAGTACAACTAGGTTTATAAGCAGGTTCAGACAGTCTATCCCAAATGTAATGAAAGTATGTCATTAACATGTATATTTCAGCCATCCAGGGATATGAAATATCTTGTACTTGTATTATCACCTATTGATACATACTGCAAATTGAAATTGATGTTGTTAATGTATTGAATGGCCATAATCCATGTTTATGTTTTAATAAATCATGTAAGAGGTCATTTCCTCGTGTTTTCTTGTCGTGTCAGTAGTTCAATACCACATACCCTAGAAAATAAACAGTTAGCTGAGAGAAGAGAGGCAAGGAACCCCCAACAAAATAGTGTTTGTCTTCAGGAAACGTTACATTGTTCCCTGGAGGAATTCCTCGGTTCTCCGAAACTCTATATATTAAATCAAGCATTTCCCGGGAAGGTTAACCAGGTCAACAAATGCCCGCAGAAGTCGGATGTGTCGGCCTAACGGCACAAGAACGCAGCTCTGCTGTAAACAGGAACAACGCAATCACGTCCGAAAAAAAAACTCCGAATGAACGCAGAAGAAGAAATCAAGCATTTGAGCCAATGATAGCTCAATTGATTATAACGGGCAGGATCGCATTGAGAAAGAGAAACTTAGTATCTCCCTAGCGTGTCCCATCCATCTAAGACTACGAAGACTGAGCATAGAACAAACCGTCAAATAACCTGATCTTTCCAATACTTCAGTATTTGTTATTTAGTCTTGCCACTAAATAACAAATATTCTTCGCAGACACCACATATGAAAGCTGTTTAGGCGTTTCTCTTGGTGTGAGTAAGTTGACCAGGCTTCACTGCCATAAAGAAGAGTATTAAGGACACAGGCTTGATAGACAAAGACTTTTATTTTGGCAGTAAGATTCCTGTTCTCCCAGACTCTTTCTGTTAACCTTTCCATTGTTGTTGCAGCCTTACCAACCCTGATGTTGATTTCCTGATCTAGGGATAATTTGCTATTTACCTCTGATCCTAGATATGTAAAATGGTCTACTATCTCCAGTTCGGCGTCGTCAATAAAGATTGATGGTACCCCATGTGCACAATGTGACATAATATGTGTCTTATTTTTGCTAATTGTTAAACCACATTCAGAACAAGCATTGGAGAATGCAGATAGTAGACGTTGTATTTCTTCCTTAGAGTGGGTCGTAATTGTAGCATCATCTGCAAAAAGCAGCTCTCTTATCAGTACCCTCCTAATTTTGGTCTTGGCCTTCAATGTTTGAGCATTGTAAAGTCCGCCAACTGAGCGTGAGTAGATGTATATACCACCTTCCTGATCACGAAAAGGTATATTTCAGTAGATGTTAAAAGTATATTCCAAAGAGGGTGGGAGCTAGTACACAAACTTGCTTAACTCCACTCTTGATTTCAATCTCTTCTAATGTTGCACCATCAAACTTGATTATACCCTTCATACCTGTGTGGAACGATTCCACAATGGACAGAAGGGTGTGTACTTCTCTTGATCATTGGACCACAGGCTTTCTTAATCCCTTTATACATGCTTCTGATGTTTCCTTCATCACTTGTATTTTGAATGGACTCACATAACTTGATCCAATAGTCATTTGCACACTGACTGGCAGCCGTTTGCACATCCTTCCTAGCTTGCTTCAGCTCATTGAGAGTGTTACGCGTTGTTCTTTCCTTGTTTCTTAAGAGAGCTATCTTCTTTTTATCAATCATGGACTGCAGTGTCTGGCTGTTTGTTGCAAACCAGTCCTGCCTCTTATGATCCACAGTGTCGTAAACCCCTACAACTATTTTATAAAGAGTTTCCTTAAGTTTACCCCACTTTTCACTTGTTGTACACTTTTCTGATGTATCAGTGAAAGCGTCTTCAAGTTGCTGTTGGAACTCGAAGCACGTATCAGGATCGTGGGCGTTAATAATATTAAAACTGGGGCTAGATTTGTGTTTAGCTGTGTAGATTCTCTTTGTTCTCAGTCTAACCCTTGCAACAACTAAAGAATGATCCGTATCTCAGTCAGCACTGTGGTAACTTCGAGTTAACGACGTTTGGTTCAGATGTTGTCTCCGTGTGATGATGAAGTCCAGCTGATGCCAATGGTCGGATCTTGGATGTTTCCATGTAATCTTGTGCAGCTCTTTTGTTTTAACAAAAATGAGTTTGTAATACATAGGTCATTTCTGGTGCAATGATCCAACAGCCTTTGCCCATTTTCATGCATGCGACCGATGTTATATTTTCCAAGGCACATTGGCCATGAATTCGAGTCCTTGCCCACCACACGAGCATTGAAATCACCGAGCATATAAATGTAGTCAGATTTTGGAACTGCCTTGATCACAGAGTCTAATTCCTCATAGAACGAATCCTTCAAATCATCAGAGGAAGTGAGCGCCAGTGCATATGCAGTGATAATAGTGGCAAAACCACAAGAGGTAGCCAAGCGCTGGGATAATAGTCTTTCATTACCTCCAGCTGAAATTTCAATCATTCCAAGTAGCGAATTCTTCAATGCAAAGCCCACACGATGTTGCCTTTTTTCTGCCTGCCCTGTACCCTTCCATAAAAGATGTAATTGTTTTCCCTGAGTGACCCTTCCTCAGCGAGGTGAGTCTCCTGCAGGCCAGAAATATCAATGTTAGGACAACTGAGTTCGGCATCAATCACAGCCGTTTTTCTCACATCGTCAATATTTGTCAGATCAATGGAAAATCCTGGACACATGGTTCTTAAGTTTCAGGTTGCAAGTCGTATCTTGAGATTTCTACTTTTCTTTTAAGTAGTACCTGGTGCATTGGTTTTACAGCCTGCGAACCAGATTTTGTCCTAGCCCCTAACATCCATTGAAGCAGGCAGACTGGCGGATCAGCACCCAATTGGCCGGGGCTGCCCAACTTGAGGTGGGCGGTAGCTGATCAGTGACACCTGTAGGTGTCTCCCACCGTCAGAGGCAACCCGTGGCGCCCCATGTCTACGCCAATTGACAAGGACTTACAACCCGTAACTGCTACCTCTCGCTTTGATTCCGAGACCGGTTAAGACCAGGGATGGAGTTATACCTCTCCATAGCACATAGCCTGAGCTAAAATATAGAGACCATGTGTTGCCCATGCAGCATGATCCCTCTCTCGGCCTGGCCTAGTTCACTCCCGAGGAATGTTAACATCAATACATCTGGAACAAGACAACCTGCAGAAGCTGCCGGATCAGCAAAGCAATGCTCTAACTTTCCGTCTTTCGGAGCTTCGATCCTAGACCAGCTGCCAACCAAGGCTTAGGGCTTGGTCTGCCCTGCCATGACATTTTGTCTTTAAGTTGTATTTGCAGGATACGGCTTGTACCCTCCCAAATGCGCTCTTCCGACCGAAGCCGTTGGCACAATGTGGGGTGCGGGTGTGATAAGCGCCGCCCGACATTCCGCGCTAACAGAAAGCAGGTAGTACCGTCTATTCTCGTACAGTAGCTCAGTCATATCTGACTAAGACCTGACTAATCTTTTTTTTTTTTTTTTTCGCTTATCCTTTACAGCACATCTTTGTCAACATCAGCATCTTTCAGCTGATTGTCGATTTCTTGGCAAGATTACGCTCAGTAGTTTGCCATTGCTTACTGAGTGACCGGCTCACATACCCCGTAAGTTACCGACGCGGAGAGAACCGCTACCGATTCGCGCACAACGTCACATTACTTACGAAATTATACGAAATTACTGAGAAAGTTGTGTAACCTCTATACCAGGGAGACTTGACTGACCTTTACATAGCAAAAACAAAGATAATGCATACAAATAAAACTACCATGGGGAAAGAAATATATGTTAATGAGGAAAGGTTGGGGGTGATGAAAAATTTCGACTATCTTGGGTCATTGGTTACCAACAATGGTGACACAGTGAAAGAAATTAAAAGACGAATATCTATTGCTCTTCAAAGACTAAATCAACTGAATAAATTGTGGAGTGCAACAGACAGAGTGCAGCTTCCGGTACAATGGCGACAAAATGGAGCGTTACTTTTCGGAGGGACGCTATTTAGTGTTTTCATTTGGATTTCGTGTGATTTCCTATGGATTTCCTGTGAATAGTGTTTTCCTGTGGATTATGTGATGTTATTTTGTGTTATTTGATTGGAAGTTTTCAAAAGAAGCCACGGAAGGCAGGTGGTGGATGAAATTTTGAGGGCAGCCGACAGATATTTGTGGGTCATGGCCTCGAGTTTTACGACGGCAGGCAGAGGAACTCTACTTGAGTCAATGGCTGCGGTCTCCGACCAGTAAGGTCACTGCCATAGAGGAAAGCAACGGCAAACTACTTCTTTAAAAGTGCCTAGTATATCATGATTCGCTTAAAGACTGATCAGCGCAAGACAAGGACAGAGACGTTAAAATTAGCAACTTGGAACGTTAGGACGTTAAACGACGACGGAAAATTAGAGAACATAAAACAAGAAATTGAAAAGGAAAAAATTAATATCTTAGGTATGTGCGAAACGAGATGGACAGGATGAGGCATCAAGATAGATGACGATTTCAAGATTATCTATTCTGGAGGTGAAGATCGTCATAGGGGAGTGGCAATTATTTTGGACCGGAAAACATCAACATCTGTTCAAGGATATTGGGCCGTGTCGAACAGAGTTCTGCTAGTTAAATTAAGTGGCAGACCTTTTAGCATAAATATTATTCAAGTATATGCACCAACAGGAGAATCCAGTGAAGATAGTGTAGAAGAATTTTATAATGACATAGAGGCTGCCTTAAAGAAATGTAAAAATTCAGAAATAAACATCATAATAGGGGACTTCAATGCAAAAGTAGGAAATCAAGGGGAGATACACAGTAGGAAACTATGGTTTAGGAGAGAGAAATGAAAGAGGATACAGACTCGTGGAGTGGGAAAAAGAACAGGAAATGATTGTAGGAAACACCTGGTTTAAGCAACACCCTAGAAGATTATGGACATGGAGGAGTCCTGATAGCAGGATTAGAAACCAGATTGACTACATTCTCATTAGCAGAAGATTTAGAAACGCGCTAACAGTAGCAAAAACAGTTCCCAGTGCTGATTGTTATAGTGACCACATATTACTCACAGGAACATTGAGGATAAAGTTGAAGAAAGTCAAGTATATAACAGGAAACACTAAATATGATTTGTGTACATTGAGTAATGACAAGGAAATACAAAACAAATTCAACATAGAAGTACAGAACAGATTTGAAATATTGTCTGATCTAGAGATATTATTCCAGGATGTGGATGATCAATGGGAAACGTTGAAGAATTCAATCAATGTGGCTGCAGAAACAACTATTCCAAAATTAAAGAAGGTGGGTCGTAAGAAATGGATGACTGAAGAAATTTTACACCTCATGGAAACAAGAAGACTCAACAAAAATAATTCTGTCAAATATGAAGAAATTCACAGACAAGTCAGAATATTATGTAAGGAGGCAAAAGAATCATGGCTTGAGGTAAAGTGCTTGGAAATTGAAAACCAACACAAGAGTCAAAATACTAAATTAGTGCACAAAAGAATTCAGGAACTTACTAATAAAATAACAAGTACATCAACAGGGTGTCTAAAAACTAAAGATGGCAAAATCATAATAGAAAAGGACCAGATTCTACATGTATGGACAGATTATGTGAAACACCTTTATGATGATAACAGAGACGAACAGTATGATATTAGATTTAATAATGAAGGACCGCCAATTTTGGAGATGGAGGTTCGAAATGTTCTTAAGCATATGAAATCTGGCAAGGCCCCCGGTGCAGATAACATCACAACAGAAATGATTAAAGCGTTAGAAGAATTTGGACTAGAGCAAGTCACCAGACTGATGAACACATTATATGATACTGGAGATATACCTCCTGAATTATGTAACTCTGTATTTATTGCAATCCCAAAGAAATCAGGAACCTTGGAATGTGATCAACATAGAACAATTAGTATAATGAGTCACATCACAAAGATTTTGCTAAGAATTATCATGCAAAGAGTGAGGAAGAAGATACAACCTGAAATAGGGGAAGAACAATGTGGGTTTGTAGAAGGAAAGGGTACAGTAAATGCTGTGTATATGCTGCGAACAGTTATTGAACGTGCTATAGAAGTAAACAAGGATATACATCTTTGCTTTATTGACTATACAAAGGCTTTTGATAGAGTTAGACATGTCAACATGGTGGATATGCTTGCAGATCTACAAATTGATGGGAAAGACATTAGACTTATGAAGAACATATATTGGAAACAACAAGCTGCAATAAGGATTGATAATGAAGTGGGACAGTATCAGCCAATTAAGAGAGGTGTTAGGCAGGGATGTGTGATGTCTCCAGATCTTTTTTCCTTATACAGTGAAAATATTTTCAGAAATGTAGAGGATATAAATGGAATAAGCATTGGAGGACGAAACATCAATAACATTAGATATGCAGATGATACAGTATTGATTGCAGACAATGCGCAGGACCTGCAACAATTAGTAGAGGCGGTTGTTGTACACAGTGAGCAGCTGGAGTTAGAATTAAATTGTAAAAAGACTCAAGTTATGGTCGTCACTAGGAAGGAAGAAGTGCCACAATGTAATATACAAGTAAATGGAAATATTCTTCAACAAGTGAATCGGTACAATTATCTTGGAACAGTCATAACATCTGATGGGAGATGCCTTGAAGAGATTAGAACAAGAATCGCCATGGCGAAAGTAGCCTTTAGCAAGATGAAAAACATTCTGACCAATAAAAAGATGTCAATTGAAACGAGAAAAAGAGTGTTGATGGGATACATAGAGCCTGTTCTTTTGTATGGATGTGAAACTTGGACAATGGGCAGTCAAGCTGAAAAACATCTGATGACTGCAGAAATGTGGTTTCTAAGGAAAATGCAAAGAATACCATGGACAGACAGAAAAACCAATGACCAAGTACTACAGGAGACAAATGAACATCGTAAACTGATTGGAGAAATTAGACGTAGGCAGTCAAAATAATTTTTTGGACATGTTATGAGAAGAAAAGGATTGGAGAACTTGGTGATAACTGGCAAGATCGAAGGGAACAGACCAAGAGGCAGACAGAGAGGAAAATACCTCTAGATGGCTTGGCCACATGGCATGGACGAGACAGGAACACTGAGCTGATCCACGACACTGGTGATCGAGTGAAATGGCTAGTCATGACCGCCCACGCTTTCCGGCATGGCACATGATTGATTGATTGAACAGACAGAACTACAAAAATTCGATTTTTAAGAGCATGCGTCTTTCCCAATGCAACATACGCCTGTGAAGCCTGGACACTTACTAAACAAGCTGAACAGCGTATAAATGTTTGAATATAAATGTTATAGATGGGTTCTAATAATATCGTGGATAAAGAAAAGAAGAAATGCATCCATACGACAAGAGCTGAATATTGAAGAAGGTTGGCTAAAAAAGTCAATAAAATAAAGACAATTGAATTATCTTGGCCACCTGAAACGTCATGAAAGTTTGGAGAGAACATTAATAGAGGCCAAAGATAAGATGGGTGAAGGATGCGCCGGATGATCTCCAGATAGGTGTCTGGTGTATGGGACGCGGGACATCTAGCTTATGATTGAGAAGTTTTTCGTGAGGTTGTTAAGGGAGCGAGGTTCTGCAAAGCACATGCTACTGAATGAATGAAAGGAATGGATGTACATATATCTCTTATTTTTCATAGCCTTTTTCACAGGCCTGTCAAAAATAATTTTAATTTCTAGCAGTTGCCCTAGTGTAACGTTGTGGGTATAAAACATTTGATGTAACATCGAAAAGAAATAGAAAAATGAATTATAAAACTCTCTCTTATGTAA
Source organism: Cepaea hortensis (assembly GCA_963921405.1). Lineage (NCBI taxonomy): Eukaryota > Metazoa > Mollusca > Gastropoda > Stylommatophora > Helicidae > Cepaea > Cepaea hortensis. The sequence goes on from OY992878.1 coordinate 126,414,334, forward strand.
AAAGGCATTTCTTTTAAGAATACTTTGAAGATTACTTAAAAATGTTATCCATTATTTATGAAACATATAATTGTCTCTATTTTCTATGAAATTGTTATAAAAGATTAAGATAAATACTACAATTATTTAAATTATATATTAAATGTACACTATTTTTCAGTAATGTCCCTTGAAAGAACCTATGTTGTTATGTCCCTTACTACTATGGGGTAGCGGGGTAGGGGTACACCCTATCAAAGGAGAAGTAATGTGCCTCCTTCCCTCCGCTAGCCTACGGGACACCCTTGGGCAAGGTGGAGTACCCGTTTAGCCCCCCCCCCACCCCCCCCCCCCCCACCCCAACAGGGTAACATGAAGCCATGGGAGTAGGTGGTGGATTGGACTTGGGAGCAGCTGACAGATAGTTGTTAGTTACGGTTTCAAGTCGGTGACGGTGGGCAGAGGATCTCTCAGTAGAGACAATGGCTACGGTCATCCGATCAGTATGGTCACTGCCAGGAAGGAAGAATGGTAGACTTCCCTCCTTATTGATTCCCGGGCAGAGGAGGCTCGTCAGCCTTGGTTGGTATCTCTTCTAAGAGAAGGAACTCTAAATCTCAAACCTCCGCTGCCTTGCGGGTATACCCATTTGGGAAAGGCTTCGGGAGTAAACCCTGAAGACAAATCCGGAGATGGAGTCCCTAAGGCAGTTCCATGTTGTAAACAACATAGTTCTGGCAACTCCTGCGACGGCACCGATACCAAGTTGCATTGGCTACTGCCTTTCCCTTGGTCAACATCGGCGACGTGGAGAGGGGGAACCTGCTACTGGGCAACAGCTGGTTCTCCGATTTCCATTGCCCAGGCTTGTGTCCTGAAGAGGTCACTTCAGCACCGTGTAAAGCGGTGACACAACACGGGAAGCAGCATTTGCCGATTATAAGTCTTAATGCTCGATTGGCGTAGAGCAGGGCGCCAGGGGCTACTTCCGACGGTGGGAGAGATCATCGTATCTCACTAGACAGCTACCGCCCGCCTAAGCTGGGCAGCCCCCAGTCAATAAGGTGTTGTCTCGCCACGGTTCATCTGCTCCTGGGGGTGTGTGGAGCTTAGGGGAAAATCCTGACACATGGACCGCAATCTATACACCTAACAGCAAGAAAAAAACAAAACAACCGGCCCTAAGGCTGGGAACATGGAACGTAAGAACCATGACCCCTGGCATCTCAGACGATCTAATTGGGATTGTGGATGCCCGCAAAACTGCAGTGATAAACAACGAACTACTAAGACTGGGGATAGACATTGTCGCCATGCAAGAGACCAGACTCCAAGAATCTGGAAGCATCAAGAAGAGGGACTTCACTTTCTACTGGCATGGCAAGCCGTGCGGGGAGACCAGGGAGCATGGAGTTGGCTTCTTTATCAGAAACAAGCTGCTTAATTCCATCATACCACCAAGTGATGGCACTGAAAGAATACTGAAGCTCCAACTCCAGACAGAGACAGGCCCAGTTAGTATTATAAGCGTTTACGCCCCAACACTAACTGCAGCATCAGAATCTAAAGACAAGTTCTATGACGACCTTAGCAAAGAAGTCAGTGAAACACCAGAGAAACAACATCTTTTTATCCTGGGGGATTTCAATGCCAGGGTTGGCTCCGACCACAAATCTTGGCCTTCATGTCTAGGACAGTTTGGCGTTGGGAAGATCAATGACAATGGACAACGTCTCTTGGAATTCTGCAGCCACAATAATCTGTGCGTGACCAACACCTTCTTTGACACGAAACCTCAACACAAGGTATCATGGAGGCACCCCAGATCAAAGAACTGGCACCAACTCGACCTGGTGCTCACTAAACGCAGCAACCTCCGAAATGTACAGCTGACTCGCAGCTATCATAGTGCTGACTGCGACACCGACCATTCACTCGTCTCCAGCAAGGTGAAGATAAGCCCAAGAGAATCTGCAGAAGCCGAACAGAAGGAAGACCACACATTGACACCAGCGGCACCCAAAATAAAGAGAAGGTCAACAAATTCATGCAGGCTCTAGCGGATACTCTGCCTGGCCCCACAAACGGAAATTCTACCGGGAGATGGAGTCATTTTCGTGACACCATCTACAATACAGCACTATCAACATTTGGCAAGAAGCAAACTAAGTCAACCGACTGGTTTGAAGCACACTCTGAAGAGATGCTCCCAGTCCTGGAGATAAAGAGACATGCATTCTCAATGTATAAAACATCACCTTCAGAGAAAACACTGCAGGCATTGCGAACGGCCAGAAATAGAGTACAACAGATGGCAAGAAGATGTGCGAACAGGTACTGGCTACAGCTCTCTGCTCAAATTCAAACTTGTGCAGACACTGGAAATATAAGAGGAATGTACGAGGGCATCAAGCAAGCTGTCGGTCCATCAAAAAATAAGATGGCCCCTTTACGATCAACTGAGGGGGTAATAATAAAAGATCGAGCGAAACAAATGGATCGCTGGGTAGAACACTACTCAGAGCTATACTCAGTGGATAACACTGTCAGCAAAGAAGCTCTGGAAGCCATCTATCAACAGTCTGCCATGCATGCCCTGGATAACGAACCTTGCCTCACAGAAATCAGCGAAGCACTAGACTCTGAAATCCGGCAAGGCACCTGGAAAAGATAGTATTCCACCTGAAATTTTAAAATGTAGCAAAGAAACAATCATCCCAGAACTGTATGCAATATTTCAGCTCTGCTGGAGAGAAAAATCAATACCACAAGATATGAAAGACGCAAACATCGTTACCCTTTATAAAAACAAAGGCGATAGAAGCTACTGCAACAACTATCGCGGCATTTCCCTACTCAGCATTACAGGCAAGATTTTTGCCAGAGTAATCCTTAAAAGATTACACATTCTTGCTGAAAGAATCTACCCCGAATCGCAGTGCGGATTTAGACCCAACAGGTCCACCATCGATATGATTTTCTCACTCCGGCAGCTCCAAGAGAAGTGCAGAGAACAGAGGAAGCCATTATATATTGCCTTCATCGACCTCACAAAGGCATTTGACCTCGTGAGCAGAAGCGGCGTTTTTAAGGTCCTTGAAAAGGTTGGATGTCCACCCACCCTTCTTAGTCTCGTGAAATCATTCCACGAAAACATGCAGGGGACCATTTTATTTGACGGCTCAACATCCCAGTCATTCAGCATCAGCAGCGGAGTAAAGCAGGGCTGCGTGCTTGCTCCTACACTCTTTGGTATTTTCTTCGCTGTTCTCTTAAGGCAGGCATTTGGGACTGCCACTGAAGGCATATACCTCCACACAAGATCTGATGGCAAACTTTTTAACCCATCAAGACTCAAGGCAAAGACCAAAATAAGATCAAGATGTGTAAGAGAACTACTTTTTGCAGATAATGCAGCACTGACTACTCATACAGCAGAAGATCTCCAAAGGCTCATAGATCGTTTTGCAGCCGCCTGCAAAGACTTTGGGCTCACCATTAGCCTAAATAAAACACAGGTGATGGAACAAGACGCTGGTGCGCCCCCGTCAATCAAAATTGCTAATTACGAATTGAAGGTCATCCACGATTTTGTGTATTTGGGGTCGACAATATCAGATAATCTTTCATTAGAGACAGAAATCGACAGACGCATTGGAAAGGCAGCCACAACATTTTCCAGGCTAGCTAAAAAAGTTTGGGAGAATAATAGACTAACAGAGCGTACAAAAGCTCAAGTATACAAAGCTTGTGTTGTTAGCACACTGCTCTATGGGTCTGAATCCTGGACCTTGTACTCAAGACAGGAAAGGAAGTTGAATTCCTTCCACATGTGATGTCTGAGACGTATCCTGGGCATAACATGGAAAGACCACATAACAAACAAACAGGTGCTTGAACGAGCAGATATTACCACAATGCACACCCTCCTCAAGCAGAGACGCCTCCGGTGGCTGGGCCACGTATCTCGAATGGAGGATGAACGTATTCCCAAAGATCTCCTTTACGGAGAACTAGCCACAGGAAAGAGGCCAACCGGAAGACCCCAAATGCGATATAGGGATGTGTGTAAACAAGATATGAAAACCATTGGAATAGATCCAGACACGTGGGAGAGAGTTGCAACAGACAGATGCTCCTGGAGAAGAGATGTACGAAACGGACTGGTGCTCTTTGAGCGCAATCTGATCCAACAAACTGAGGATAGGCGGCACAGGCTCAAAGCGCAGTCACTTACTGCGGGACTTGCCTCGTCTTACAGATGTGGAAACTGTGACAGGGATTGTAACTCTCGCATTGGACTATACAGTCACCAGCGGTGCTGCCAGGCACCTCCCAAGCGGCACAACTCTATAGTCCTTCAGGACTGAAAGAGGCCTACTACTACTACTACTACTACTACTACTACTACTACTACTACTACTACTACTACTACTACTACTACTACTACTACTACTACTACTACTACTACTACTACTACTACTACTATTTTAACAATGTGTTTTCATAATTTTTAATTTATAAGTTTATTTCGACCAAAACCGTGTGTGTTTACAAAAACCATGGAGAGATGCAGCATAATGAGTGTAAAGACTCTTTTTCAGTTCTGACATAGTAGGGTATATTGGAATAAATGTAACGAATGGTTAAAATGACTATTAACGTGTGCTATGCCGGCGAACGTGAGGTGTCGGCTTCACAATCTTGTATGTAAGTAAAATAGTACCGCTAGCACACTTTTTCGCGAGTTTGTAAAGAAAGTAAATTTCACAGGTCACCCAAAAACTTACATATGGCAACGTTCCGTAGCACACAAGGACAATTTACAAATAAACGGCAACATCTTGAACATACACCACTCACACTAAATACATCATTCTGTTTATGAAGGAGACAATGGTGGCCTTTTTTGACAAAGTGGCTCGAATGATGATGAATGCTTGAACTTATCAACACAGAGGTCAGAATCGCCTTTGCCATTCCGTATTGTACTTTATGATGACGCTATCTATTGCCTACCATTCTATTGTTTCAAGTCTTGACCTGCCTTTAAAACGACTATCTAGGTTAGGCGAATTGTTAGGTTGGCTGGTTACATTGTCGGTCATTCTTAAATCCGTATTTCATATACGGTTTAAGACATATAATTGTTGCATTAATTTTATTAACTTATCCGTAAAATGAAGGGGGTGTTAAATTTATTTAACTGTGAGTAAGGGATAGAACTCTTGGGAATTTGTTTCTGATGATTTAATTTGAAATTCAATGTTGAATAATTCATACTGGAATCTCCCTCTTCTTCTTTCGTTCTCTTCAGATATGTCTACAGCTGCAATGTTGTCTCTTATATGAATTTAGCTGTCTTTTCCAGTTCACTCAGTGGTCCATAGAGTTTATCTTCCACTGTCGCTTCTCTAAACCAAAAGGCTTGCTTAGATATGTTGTATTTTGGGCAGTCTTGGAGTATGTGATCTGTCTGCGGCGCCAATCCACATGTGCACATGGCTGATTCACCAATCTTGAATTTTGTATACATCTGGTTGCGTAATCTATTGTGTCCTATTCTGGGGCGCGGAATAATGACTTGTTCTGGTCTGTCCAAAACGTGGTAGACATCTTGAGCAGGGTTTTGTGGCTTTCTGACTGATTTGATTATTCTTTTCTTTTGGTGGTATGTAACGGGCACATTAGGTTGTTCTTCTTTTGCCTCTTCCTAACCGATCAGCTCTCTCGTGTCCGGGTACTCCGGGTACTCCGCGAGATGGTATCCACTGTATGGTGACCTTACCTTGGATGCCAAGGTCAGAAAATTGTGTCCTTAGTACAGACAATTTCCCAGACAGGAGGGCCTCGAGTACTGATTTTGTATCTGTTAAGAGCACTACAGGTTGTGTAGCATGACTGGTAGTTAGTAATTTCTCTGTTGCTATCTTGATTGCCTGGATTTCAGCATCATAGTTATGGCAGTACTTTCCTGTGGTATTCTGGCGGTGTCCCTAGTATTATTTGGGTATTCTATGTACACTCCCGCTCCTCCATTTTGAATAGCATTTTGTGCTGACCCATCTGTGTAGACTTGGATCCAAAGGTCCTTTGGGTATTCTTCATCAAGGAAGCTGAGAGTGGTTGTTCTGCGTTGTACACAGTTCTGTTCTTCCTTGTCAAATATTCATCTAACTTTTGTCTGGATTTGTAGTGATAGTCTATGTTCCTCTTTCCATGGAATTCGCTCTGGAATTGTTTTCAGGGGGATACCAACTTCCGACAGATCAGTGGTTTCTATACAAAGTCTTTTGGCCTGGTGGATAAAACTGCTTCTTTTCAACCGCCCCATAGATATGTTTTCAAATCTGTCTTTCATAGTGTGGCCTGGCAAGCTGAGGAACTTTTCTGCTTGTATTAGCATTTTCGTATCTCTGCGCCTTCTCGGTGCTTGTGTCCTCCCCATCTTCTCCATCTCCACTTTAGGGGTTGATCTTATTCCTCCTGTGGTGACGTTAAGTGTTTGATTTTGCACCTTGTTCAGATCTTGTAGTGTGCTATTTTTATGCTGAACACCAAGCAGTTGTCCCGCATTCCAGGTGTAGTCGTATGCTCTGTTGATAAACTTTACTAAGTATTTTTCCGCTGGCTCCCCATGTGGTTCCACTTAGTTTTCTCAAGATGGCTATTTTCCTTCTGTCTTTTGCTACTGCTTTATTGGTGTGCTTTCAGAGAATACACCAAGTGGGGTTAATAGAAAATACATCGTTTGAGTTATCAGATAATATATCATGTGGGTTATCAGAGAATACACCTACTGAGCTATAAGAGAATACACCAGTTGGGTTATCAGAGAATACTCAGTTTGGATTACCAGAGAATACATCGTTTGGGTTATCAGAGAATACAACGTTTGCGTTATCAGAGAATACATCATTTGGGTTATCAGAGAATACAACGTTTGGATTATTAGTGGCTACACCATTTGCAATTTCAGAGAATACATCGTTTTAGTTATCACGGAACGCTTCATTTGGGTTATCAGAGAATAAATCATGCGGGTTATCAGGGAATACATCATTTTGATTATCAGAGAATACGCCATTTGGGTTATCTTAGAATACACCATTTGGGTTATCAGAGAATACATCGTTTGGGTTATCAGAGAATACAACGTTTGGATTATTAAAGAATATACCATTTGGGTTATCAGAGAATACAACGTTTGTGTTATCAAAGAATATACCATTTGGGTTATCAGAAAATATGCCATTTAGGTTATAAGAGAATATGATGTTTGGAGTATCAAAGAATACACCGTTTGGTTCATCAGAGAATACGACGTTTGGGTTATCAAAGAATATACCATTTGGGTTATCAGAAAATATGCCATTTAGGTTGTAAGAGAATAAGTCGTAGGGGTTATCAGAGAATACACCATTTGCGTAATCAGCAGGCTTGTCCATGGGACACATTTTTCAGTCCCATCCCATCCAATCCCATGGTAATTTATGCCTGTCCCATCCCATCGCATCCCATGGGATTCCCATGATAATACTAATATGGAATACAGTTCAAATAAATTTATGAAAGGTTAGGGTTACTGTCTACTAAATAGGACTACATGTACAAAGAAGCATGTAAAACAACAGAATTTATTAATTTTAATATTTAAGAGTATTTTATTAAAACAAAGTTTAATCTAAATATGACAATTCGGTGTCATTCTGACACTCTCATTTTGTTTCTGAGTCACTCTGCTCATTCAGCACCTTATCAATTTCCTGCTGATCGACTGTTTATAATAATTCAGTTAATCCAGGTAATCCCTAAACTATTTCCACAATTTTCTTCTTACATGCAAATCTGATATACACAAAGTTTTTAACGAGAGCTAGTAACATCTGTTTTCGTAACTTACTCAACAACAATCCAGCTGCACTAAATAAGCGCTCTACTGCTGCTGAGGACACTGGTATGGCCAAAATAATGTTCGCACTTGCTTTTAGCAGTGGAAACCTATGTTCATTTTTCCAATAATTTAATGGTTGTGAAGTTGGTTGCCGTAATTTTTGAAACATGGTGACTTCATCCTCAAGGCATTTGCTTCTGGGGTCATCAAACTTAAGTGATTTGTTTGGTGGAGGACCAAAATATAAGTCAAAATCACTTTTCGGCTTTTGTTCTACAATTCCTACTTCGATTACAGCAGATTAAAACTAGCTTCGTATTTATAAATCGCCAAAGACGCCAATCAACAACTACAGCTATAATGGCTGACTAGCAGCGCTCACGCGCGCATTTATTTATTTATCCGGTGTCCCACCACGAGATAAAGAATTGATACAAATATATACAGAAAAAAAAGAAGGTAAAAAGGCTTTGAAAAGGTAAAAAATAAAAAAGAAATTAAGGGTTGCTCTGACGTAGATCAAGTTGCTATGACATGGCTACTGTCCCATGTGTCCCATGGGAAATACAAATGTGTGCTGTCCCATCCCATCCCATCCCATGGGGCGTTTCCCATAGGATTCCCATGGGAATCCTATTCCCGTGGACAAGCCTGGTAATCAGAGAATATATCGTTTGGGTTATCGCTTAAAGTATTAATTGTGACATTGCATAAAGTATTAATTGTGACATGGCAAGACAAGGCAAGAAAGCTCTTAGACATCTGACAGCGCCTAACATGGATGACTTGACTCGAAAACACCTGACCAAGACCTTCAGACAAAGAATAGACAACTCAACGGGTTTTGGCTAAAGAACAACATCATGCTCACAAATCGAAATGGTAGCGAATCGACTATCTTTGTATGCATTGATCTTTATGGAATAAGACCATTTATTTTACTAAGGTATCCATTATTAGAGAAATTGCACACAATTTTTCCGAGGTGTTGAGTACCATATCGGAGTAACACATATCTGTCGCTCAGTCAATTTATTTCGAAAAGAGGAAAGGGTGCATTCAAATCTTATCTTTGACGTATAAACGTGAAACACTCGTACTCTATCGTGCGTGTAACATATACACACGAATCTTTGTTTCCCAAAATTGTACATGAATATAAACGTGAACCGACAGTTCAAACATTATATATCTTGTATTCCAACCTTGTGCGATACATATAATATTAAATGCCTTGTGATTCAGCCTTGTTACCGACATATAAACTTAAATGCCTTGTGATTCAGCCTTGTTCCCGACATATAAACTTAAATGCCTTGTGATTCAGCCTTGTTACCGACATATAAACTTAAATGTCTTGTGATTCAGCCTTGTTCCCGACATATAAACTTAAATGCCTTGTGATTCAGCCTTGTTACCGACATATAAACTTAAATGCCTTGTGATTCAGCCTTGTTACCGACATATAAACTTAAATGCCTTGTGATTCAGCCTTGTTACCGACATATAAACTTAAATGCCTTGTGATTCAGCCTTGTTCCCGACATATAAACTTAAATGTCTTGTGATTCAGCCTTGTTCCCGACATATAAACTTAAATGCCTTGTGATCCAGCCTTGTTCCCGACATATAAATTTAAATGCCTTGTGATTCAGCCTTGTTCCCGGCATATAAACGTATATCTCCAATGTCCCAACCTATAACGAGTCATATGAACGTGACCTTCCTGTATTCCAACTTTCACGTAAAGCCTAATATTTTATCATTACTACACATTACACCATCGCCTTGGCGAAGGAAACAAACATTGTACTATACTCCATTAATAATACAACATGTATACTAATATCTTTGATTTGTGGACTATTAAAAAGGCCCTTGGCAAATCTTTTTTTATCTTTTTTTAAATTTTTTTATTTTCAATCAATCAATCATGTGCCATGCCGGAAATCGTGGGCGGTCATGACTCGCCATTTCACTCGATCACCAGAGTCGTGGAACAGCTCAGTGTTCCTGTCTCGTCCATGCCATGTGGCCAAGCCATCCATGTATTTTCCTCTCGGTCTTCCTCCTGGTCTTTTCCCTTCGATCTTGCCAGTTGTCACCAAGTTCTCCAATCCATTTATTCTCATAACATGTCCAAAACATTTTGACTGTCTACGTCTAATTTCTCCAATCAATTTACGATTTTCATTTGTCTCCTGTAGTACTTGGTCATTGGTTTTTCTGTCTGTCCATGGTATTCTTTGCATTTTCCTCAGAAGCCACATTTCTGCAGCCATCAGATGTTTTTCAGCTTGACTGCACATTGTCCAAGTTTCACATCCATACAAAAGAACAGGCTCTATGTATCCCCTCAACACTCTTTTTCTCGTTTCAATTGACATCTTTTTATTGGTCAGAATGTTTTTCATCTTGCTAAAGGCTACTTTCGCCATGGCGATTCTTGTTCTAATCTCCTCAAGGCATCTCCCATCAGATGTTACGACTGTTTCAAGATAATTGTACTGATTCACTTGTTGAAGAATATTCCCATTTACTTGTATGTTACATTGTGGTACTTCGTTCTTCCTAGTGACGACCATAACCTGTGTCTTCTTAAAATTTAATTCCAACCCAAACTGCTCACTGCGTACAATAACCGCATCTACTAATTGTTGTAGATCTTGTGCATTGTCTGCAATCAATACTCGCTCGCTTTAATTAAACTCAAGCGTAATTCATACAAGTGCACTTGACTGATTTTTTTTAGTGTGGATTAGCTTTCCCTATTACCAGTGTCCCTCACCATCAGGCGAGTCCACTCCGACTTCTGGGGAGACTTGACAACATTGATAAGGAACCCCTTTAGAACATGTTGAGATACTATTTGATCCCAGATAAAGTCGAGTTAATAATAGTGTAGCGAAACGCCAGTGGTCCATGTCCTTATGCATTCTTTTATTTTGGGTAGACAGGGGGGAACGGCTTTCGGAAGCTCTCAGTTCTCTTGTTCTCTCAAATCTCCATGAAAGATGGTTCTTTGGGTTATCTTCCTATCACAATCTTTACATGGAGCAAGTAGCCAATGTCTTTCACATCGGGTAAACCCGATGGAGCGCCTTGCGCCAAATGAGCGCTGGTGCGGCTGCTAAGCAATTCATGGCCGTGTACACACCTACCGTTGGATAGTGGCATCTTGTCAAGTCGATTTGAAGATTGGGACAGAGATGCAACCTCCTACTGAAGTGGTGAAGAAAGGTAGGGCTTGGGTTGTGGGTACTCCAGCCAAACATGGAGTTATAAATATACCATGGGTTGAAGGGGAAGAGGAATTGGCGAAAGGCCAATCATAACCAATGACGAGTTGGGTGACCGTTAGCCGATTTGGCTGCACGTCTTGTCCTTGGCATAGCCGGGGAAGTGAATCTGAACCATATATCTCCCAAGAGGATTTCATTTGTTCTTGGCGTCAGATGAGCTGTTGCTGTCTTTCTATCTACGGCTTGAATTGGACAGATTGTCATCTTTCTGTTGTATATACTCAGTGGGTATTTTGGGAATGGGGTACACCAATCTCTGATCTATCTTCTTGAGCCAGAAGAGGCTATTCACAGGACTATCTCTTTCATCTGTTATTAGATGGGATGATGTAGGGAAGTTAATGGACTTCTGTATCTCATTTAGAGAACCTGCATTCCGCTGAATCTATGTGTTCTGTCGGGCACTGCTGGTACATTGCGGCGACCGCTCAGACAAGAGCGGAGCCGGGAGGGGGTAGGATCTTCTTTCCTATTCTTGCAGGGACTGGGGAACTACAAAGCGTGCCATACAACCCCATTACTATACTATGAGTTAATGAGATGTAACACACGGATTACTGGGCGCACCACACCACAAGATCTTGCGGGTGAGAAAGGCATGGTTGCAAGTGAGAGGGAAGCATGGGAATGAATGTGCCCAATCATAATAAAGGCTTGGTATGAGTGTGGAGGGTGTGTCGTGTGGCCAAAAAGACAACCGGACTTCGTCCAGCTGGAGGTCTACTCAAACCCGGACGTGGCCAATCCAGGGGCTACCTGACAGGTCAGGCCTGGTCAATCAGGTATTAAATATAGTGTATTTGTGTGATACATGAGTCAGCCCAGTCGCTCAGGTTTTATTTATCATCTCCAGGGTCCTCTTCTATGGGAAGTGACTATGTCTTCGAAGGGACATTATCACCGGTGCTTCTAGGCTAACGTCAATATGTCCAACGAGGCCAACTCAAGGCAAGGTGCAGGTCTTGAAGCAAGGACATTTTGTATGACTGGTGCATTGCCGGTTTTGTTTTAACAACATACGCCTGAGAGCAGTGTTGTCCGGAGGGAGCCTAAGAGTGATTTTCTGGCATACCCATTTTATCCCGGACATTAAAAGGACCCAACCATTATCCTTCACAAACACCTCACCTTATCGGCAACACTAAAGCTTTTCATAGGTCAGTGAAGACCTAGTGCCGAACTAATTCAGATGACAATGGACAGAAGTCCTCAACACACCAGTCGCTTGGATTCTACAAAAGCCGGTTGAACCTACACCCAGTTGTTGGAGAAGGAAGGAGATTCGGACATCTTTGGTGAGAAGTGTGTGGACAGATCAGACAGTATCTGAAGCTGGATCTGTGACTGTGGCGACTTGAGGCTCTGTGTTAGAATTTACCAGTGTAGTGTCTGTGTAGATCTATCTGTTTATCTGCCTTTATGTGTTCCTGTGCTGTTCTTGATTAGGTTAATAAAATTACTTCCAAGTTGTTCTGACGACTGCCATGTTATTTATGCGTCAGCCAGAAGAACACTGCAGGAAATAGGTCCCTAGGTCGAAAGGAAGCGTGACAGTGTGTCCAGGGAAAACGGAGGAGGGTTGGCAGGTAAGACCTATCTAAGCCAGGGCTATAGAAGATATTTGAAATATTGTGACCGGGCTATTTGGGACCCTCCACGTAGCTTGTTACAATTTCTGGGGGCTCGTCCGGGATATTTGTAATCCTGGTGAAGTTCTGGCTGATTTAGTGATAGGGGACAGATATCCTTGTTTTCTATTAATAGGTTCTGCCTACCGTGCCTGGCTATTGTCTATACTCTTCCTGACACAGACTGACCGACATACGACGTGTTGTGGTCGTGTAATGTAACTTGTTGTGTAATTGTGAGAAAAATTTTATTAGACAATTACCTCTTCCCTTACCCTCTGAGTTTAAGATGGCATCAGCTGGGTTTAATGTCGCTGACGTACAGGCTACAGGGCGTGAGATGGGATATGATGGAGCGGAGTTACAGAAATATGTGCGGGAAGTGGAAAGAGACTACAGACAGGATGTGCGCGAAGCCAAGAGGATTGAGGCGGAGGCTGAGGCTAAGAGGATGGAGGCTGAGGCCAAGAGGATTGAGGCGGAGGCTGAGGCTAAGAGGATGGAGGCTGAGGCCAAGAGGATTGAGATGGAGGCTGAGGCTAGGAAGATGGAGGCCGAGCAGGCAGTCAGAGACCATGAGTTCCGTATGAGAGAGTTGGAGCTGAAAGCTCAAACTGCCAAGGAAAGAGACGGTGCAGTGGGAGACGCAGTTCTCCCTGACTCAACAACTTCTGGTGGCGGTCCATGCCAGGCAATGAAGTTCCCTTTGCTCCCGTTCGATGAACACAAAGATAAGATCGACCAGTATCTTCACAGATTTCGGTCGATGGCTTTGGCTATGGGATTGGAGCGAGGGAAATGGAACTTGAAACTCTCACAGGGCCTGAGGGGGACCGCATACGAGGTCTATTCTAGGTTGCCACCTGGTATGGAGAATGACTATGAAGCTCTGGAGAAAGCACTGTTGAAAAGGTTTCAGATGACAGCTCATACTTATCGACAACAGTTCAGAAAGTCGAAGAGAGAGCCAGGAGAGATGTTCGCAGCCTACAGTGTCAGATTGAAGTCTTACCTTTTGAAGTGGATGTCTTTAGCTGGATTTGCTAACGACTATGAAAGTTTGGAAGAATTGGTGGTCGTGGACCAAATGAAGAGAATGATGCCTAAGCCTTTGCAAACCTTTTTGCTTGAAAATGGGGCAGAAAGGTTAGAGCTAGTCAACACGTTGGCTGAAAGGTATGTGCTAGCTCATGGGGATAATGGGGAATTGTCACAACACAATCCCCGACCACCAGACACATGGTCTGGAAAGAAGAAGAACCCTAAAACAGCTCACACCAGGAAGGAGGATCCTTTCGATAAAGTTCCTAGTAAGAAACCCTCTGGTAAGAGTCCACCTGGATCTCCTAAAAGAAAGTGGAGTGAAAAGTGGTGCGCCTATTGCAAATCTCCCACACACAATACGGTAGATTGCCGGCGTAAACAGAAAGACTCTCACTATGCTGCTTGTCTTGTAGAAACCGGGGAAGGGTCTCACAAGGAGGTAGAAGGGAGGGATCTTGGGACCAAAGATTTAGAAAAACCACCAGTAGTAGAAACGGTACTGGTGAACGGTCAACCAGTTGAGTGTCTCTACGACACAGGTCTGCAGTTTGAGGCTGTAATTTCATCACATTTAGTGAGCCCAGAGCAGCTAACCGGGGAATCTATTGAGATTCAAACGGCGACAAAGAGTGCGGTAGCGATGTCTCTTCCAATTGCGAAGGTGGACATCAAATCAAAATATGTTACCGGCACTATACAGGCAGCCGTTCTGCTAGATCCTATCTTCCCAATGATCTTGGGTTGTCGCTACGTCTTTCTAGGGATTCCAACCGAACCCATGTACGTAGGGGCAATGCAAACCAGATCTCAATTGGAGGATGAGCAGACGCCGGCCTTGATTGTGAATCCCTTGCCTGGGGAGTTACGAGCTGCTCAAAGCCAGGATGCTACTTTGCAACCTTGCTTCAACCAGTTGCCAAAAGGTTCTGACCCACCAAGACGGGGTCAGTATTATATGAAGAATCGGTTACTGTACCGGAGAGCCGGAATGGAGGATCACCAGCATGGACAGCTGGTGGTTCCTAAGGCTTATCGGGAACAGCTTCTTCATATGGGACACACCATTTCTTTCAGTGGACATATGGGTGTCGGGGCAACTCTCCAGCGCATTTCCTGCCATTACTACTGGCCATGGATGACTGGAGACGTGCGTAGGTACGTCATGTCGTGCCCAGAGTGCCAGCGTGTGGCACCAAAACACTGGACAGCTCCGGTAGTCCTGGGAGACATGCCTATTATGAACTCTCCTTTCGAGAGAGTTGCCATCGATCTTGTTGGTCCTCTTCCTAGGACTAGGAAGAGGAATAAGTACATTCTCACGATGGTGGATTGCTGTTCCATGTGGGGCGAGGCGATACCTTTGGCCACAATCGACTCTAAGCGAGTGGCTGATGCACTGATGGAGACCTTTACTAGGTTGGGATTTCCCAACCAGATCCTAACGGACAATGGGTCTCAGTTCTGTGGTAAACTGATGGAAGAAGTCTTTCGTATCTTCCAGACCAACCACATTCACACAAGCCCGTATCACCCTCAGTCTAATGGGCAAGTAGAGAGGTTTAATGGTACCTTGATGACCATGCTTCGGAAGCTGGCACAAGAGAAACCAGACAGATGGGATGAGTATATCTCAGCCGCCTTGTTCGCCTATCGGGAGGTTCCCCATGGGTCGACCGGGTTGCCACCAGCCACTCTACTATTCGGGAGGCCAATCAAGGGTCCCTTAGAAGCCTTATTGAGATGTTGGACAGAGGAAGAAACTTCCGAAGAAGTGGTATCCTCTTATAAATACGTCGAAGAGTTAAAGAAAAAACTCCAGACGGGTTGGGCTTTGGCAGCTCAGAATCTGAGAGCGGCCAGGAAGAGACACGCGGCCTACTACAATAGAAGGACGAAAGATAGGTCTCTTAAGGTGGGGGATCGGGTTCTGTTGTTACTTCCAGTAGGTTCCAATAAACTCGAGATTGGTTGGCAGGGGCCTTTCCCGGTAGAAAGGGTTGTCTCCCGCACCAACTATGCCATCCGGATCAGGGGGAAATCTAAAATCTTCCACATTAACCTTCTCAAAAAGTATGAAGAACGATCTGATGGTACTTCTCTCCCACTCATGACTATGGCGGTCGCGATGGAAACTGAATCGGGCGAAGAAACGGATAGGGGGTATCCATTACACCCTGGGGAAACCTATAGGGATGTACATATAAATCCTGATCTGTCGGCTGAAGAAACAGACCGTGTCATCCGTTTGTTGGAGTCCCATCAGCAGATTCTTACCGATCGGCCAGGGCGGACAGGGTTGGTCGAGTTTGATATGACTCTGACTACCCAAGACCCCGTTCGCCAGAAAATATATCCAGTGCCATTTTCGAAAGAGAAGGCCCTGGAAACTGAAATCCAGAAGCTTCTGGACGACGACATCATCACTCCTTCGACTTCTCCTTATAATGCCGGGGTTGTCTTGTTGAGGAAGCCAAGCGGGGAACACCGCTTATGTATTGATTACAGGCATTTAAATAGTTGTACGACATTCCAAGTTGAGCCGTTGCCAAACACAAATCAATTGTTTGCCAGATTAAATAGGGCAAAGTACTTCTCAAAAATTGATTTAAGCCGGGGATATTATCAGATCCCTGTGAAGCCTGAGGTTCGGCCCATGCTCGCTTTCAGTACTCCGAGTGGCCATTACGAATTTAAGGTGATGCCTTTTGGGCTGAGCAATGCGCCCAGTGTGTTCACTCGCATGATGAGAAAGTTATTAGACCCTTTAAGGGATCCCTCTGTCGTCTCGTTTATGGATGATATTCTCATCGCGTCTGACAATCTGAAGGATCACCTGAAATCCTTGGAAAAGATCTTCATAAGATTGAAAGAGGAGGGGTTAACCGCCCGTCCAGCCAAATGTATGATTGGATATCAATCCTTGGAATTTCTGGGACACACTATTACCCCAGGGGGACTGGTACCGGAAGAAAAAAATATTGAGAAGGTCCGTCTCGCACCCCGTCCTAAATCCAAAAAGGATGTTAGGTCTTTCTTGTCTCTGTGTGGGTTTTACCAGAAATTCATTCCAAAGTTCAACGAAATTGGAGCGCCGTTAACCGAAACCCTGAAGAAAGGATCGCCAGATCCTATAGTCTGGACCCCGAGCTGTGAAGAGGCTTATGGGAAGCTGAAACAGGCGTTGGTGGATAGGCCAGTCCTGCAACTCCCGAATTTGGAGAAAACGTTTGTTCTGAGAACCGACGCGAGTAACATAGGGATTGGAGCAACTCTGTTGCAGGAAGGGCGAGATAATCCTTCGGTGTTGTGTCCGGTGGCGTATGCCAGTAGAAAACTGTTACCCGCCGAACGGAATTATTCCACCGTCGAACGGGAATGTCTAGCTCTAGTGTGGGCGGTACAGAAATTTCAACCTTATCTGTATGGAGTCCAGTTCAAAGTGCAGTCCGACCATCAACCTCTGACGTTCTTGGCAACTTCTAAGAAACTGAACGCGAGGTTGATGAGATGGTCATTGCTCCTACAACCGTATCAGTTCACGGTCGAATACATCCCCGGAAGGGAGAATGTGGGAGCAGATTTTTTATCACGGCATCCTATGGTTGAATGTGAGGGTGGGGTCATTCGAACAGAACCACTGACAGTAGAAAGTTCGTAGGGTTCGACTTTCTTAAGAGGGGGCCTATGTAGCGAAACGCCAGTGGTCCATGTCCTTATGCATTCTTTTATTTTGGGTAGACAGGGGGGAACGGCTTTCGGAAGCTCTCAGTTCTCTTGTTCTCTCAAATCTCCATGAAAGATGGTTCTTTGGGTTATCTTCCTATCACAATCTTTACATGGAGCAAGTAGCCAATGTCTTTCACATCGGGTAAACCCGATGGAGCGCCTTGCGCCAAATGAGCGCTGGTGCGGCTGCTAAGCAATTCATGGCCGTGTACACACCTACCGTTGGATAGTGGCATCTTGTCAAGTCGATTTGAAGATTGGGACAGAGATGCAACCTCCTACTGAAGTGGTGAAGAAAGGTAGGGCTTGGGTTGTGGGTACTCCAGCCAAACATGGAGTTATAAATATACCATGGGTTGAAGGGGAAGAGGAATTGGCGAAAGGCCAATCATAACCAATGACGAGTTGGGTGACCGTTAGCCGATTTGGCTGCACGTCTTGTCCTTGGCATAGCCGGGGAAGTGAATCTGAACCATATATCTCCCAAGAGGATTTCATTTGTTCTTGGCGTCAGATGAGCTGTTGCTGTCTTTCTATCTACGGCTTGAATTGGACAGATTGTCATCTTTCTGTTGTATATACTCAGTGGGTATTTTGGGAATGGGGTACACCAATCTCTGATCTATCTTCTTGAGCCAGAAGAGGCTATTCACAGGACTATCTCTTTCATCTGTTATTAGATGGGATGATGTAGGGAAGTTAATGGACTTCTGTATCTCATTTAGAGAACCTGCATTCCGCTGAATCTATGTGTTCTGTCGGGCACTGCTGGTACATTGCGGCGACCGCTCAGACAAGAGCGGAGCCGGGAGGGGGTAGGATCTTCTTTCCTATTCTTGCAGGGACTGGGGAACTACAAAGCGTGCCATACAACCCCATTACTATACTATGAGTTAATGAGATGTAACACACGGATTACTGGGCGCACCACACCACAAGATCTTGCGGGTGAGAAAGGCATGGTTGCAAGTGAGAGGGAAGCATGGGAATGAATGTGCCCAATCATAATAAAGGCTTGGTATGAGTGTGGAGGGTGTGTCGTGTGGCCAAAAAGACAACCGGACTTCGTCCAGCTGGAGGTCTACTCAAACCCGGACGTGGCCAATCCAGGGGCTACCTGACAGGTCAGGCCTGGTCAATCAGGTATTAAATATAGTGTATTTGTGTGATACATGAGTCAGCCCAGTCGCTCAGGTTTTATTTATCATCTCCAGGGTCCTCTTCTATGGGAAGTGACTATGTCTTCGAAGGGACATTATCACCGGTGCTTCTAGGCTAACGTCAATATGTCCAACGAGGCCAACTCAAGGCAAGGTGCAGGTCTTGAAGCAAGGACATTTTGTATGACTGGTGCATTGCCGGTTTTGTTTTAACAACATACGCCTGAGAGCAGTGTTGTCCGGAGGGAGCCTAAGAGTGATTTTCTGGCATACCCATTTTATCCCGGACATTAAAAGGACCCAACCATTATCCTTCACAAACACCTCACCTTATCGGCAACACTAAAGCTTTTCATAGGTCAGTGAAGACCTAGTGCCGAACTAATTCAGATGACAATGGACAGAAGTCCTCAACACACCAGTCGCTTGGATTCTACAAAAGCCGGTTGAACCTACACCCAGTTGTTGGAGAAGGAAGGAGATTCGGACATCTTTGGTGAGAAGTGTGTGGACAGATCAGACAGTATCTGAAGCTGGATCTGTGACTGTGGCGACTTGAGGCTCTGTGTTAGAATTTACCAGTGTAGTGTCTGTGTAGATCTATCTGTTTATCTGCCTTTATGTGTTCCTGTGCTGTTCTTGATTAGGTTAATAAAATTACTTCCAAGTTGTTCTGACGACTGCCATGTTATTTATGCGTCAGCCAGAAGAACACTGCAGGAAATAGGTCCCTAGGTCGAAAGGAAGCGTGACAGTGTGTCCAGGGAAAACGGAGGAGGGTTGGCAGGTAAGACCTATCTAAGCCAGGGCTATAGAAGATATTTGAAATATTGTGACCGGGCTATTTGGGACCCTCCACGTAGCTTGTTACAAATAGCACCGTATTATGATATGAAATGCAGAGTTATTCGTGAGGGAAATCTTACAGATACATCTGAATATAAGAACAGAGTACGCAGTAATGCCCTTTATCATATTTATTATTTTCTTTTACTATAGACTGAATTATGAAGACAGTCATAACTACCGAAGGAAAAGTATTTCAATGGACGACTCTGACAAAGCAACTCGATGATCTGGACTTCGCTGATGACAAATGCCCTTCTGTTTCACACAAGTAATCAGGTGCAGGCCTGTTTCACACACGTAATCTGGTACACGCCTGTTTCACACACGTAATCTGGTACACGCCTGCTTCACACAAGTAATCAGGTGCAGGCTTGTTTCACACACGTATCAGGTGCAGGCCTGTTTCACACACCTAATCTGATACACGCCTGTTTCACACAAGTAATCTGGTACAAGCCTGTTTCACACACGTAATCTGGTGCAGGCCTGTTTCACACAAGTAATCAGGTACAGGTCTGTTTCACACATGTAATCTGGTACACGCCTGTTTCACACACGTACTCTGGTGTAGGCCTGTTTCACACACGTAATCAGGTGCAGGCCTGTTTCACACACGTAATCTGGTACACGCCTGTTTCACCCACGTAATCTGGTGTAGGCCTGTTTCACACACGTAATCTGGTACACGCCTGTTTCACACACGTATTCTGGTACACGCCTGTTTCACCACGTATTCTGGTACACGCCTGTTTCACACACGTAATCTGGTACACGCCTGTTTCACACACGTAATCTAGTGTAGGCCTGTTTCTCACACGTAATCTGGTACACGTCTGTTTCACACACGTAATCTAGTGTAGGCCTGTTTCACACACGTAATCAGGTGCAAGATAAACTACATAACTCACAACAATTAGGTCAAATAATGCTTAGCAGGGAGTCTCTGTGGCCATGTGGTTACGCCGCATGCCTAGCGCCCCGAAGGTTGTGGGTTCGATTCATGGCCACGTCGTTCGGTTCACGAGTGCAATTTTCTCTGAGACCCAGGGGGTTGTCGCTGGAGGTGCGGAGTTCGTGCTTTGTGTTACGCTTTCGGTGGGACATCCTGCGGAATGAGGCCGAGCCATATGAGATAAAACCCGGTGCAATGACGTCGAACCTCTTGCCTTTTTACACTCTTTTTTAATGGCTAGAACCAAATTAAAAATGTGCAGCTCCGTCCATTTTGAACACATATTTTTGTTTTCCTTTCTGTCTTTCTACGTCTATTTTCCACATGTTTTTATGACTTCCTCTATTTATTTTGCTCCGTGAATTTCCAGGCAAAGGTCCTTTTATGTATACTATTCTAGGGATTTTTTCATGTTGTGTACTTTGCAGCGCCACTATGTTTAGCTAAACTCTTGATTCACCACGTATGTCTAGTTCTCTCTTTGAGCCATCCCATTTTAGCACTTCTGTTTTACGCAGGCACCAATTAAAGAATATCTGTAGTTTATTAGTAATCGTTGTAGTCTTCTCTGTGTTTCCGATGTATACAGTAGTTCTGACTTAAACCAACTTGGATTAAGAAAAAAAAAAACAAAGGATGCACAGATGCCATATTTGCTCTTAGACGACATAAAAAATCAATCGACTTTAATTAAACACTCTCTTTAACAACGGTGAATGCACGGTAAGAACAAACGGGGGACACTCAGAACTCTTCACCATAAGATCCAGAGTACGACAAGGTTGTGTCCCGTTCCCGTTCTTGTTCATAACTTATATAGACATCATATGTAAAGAAATCAGCCAAACAGAGACCTCAACAACACCTCAAGAAGAACAGAACACAGAAGAAGAACCAGCGGTAAATTACGCTATTTGCGGACGATCAAATACTAATTACAAAATCAGAAGCAGAAATAAAAGTCTACATAAACAGTCTAAACGAAATGTGTAAGGAACGACATGAAAATTAGCATTAGTAAAACAGAAGTGATGACTATAACCAAAGGTGAAAAAAAAAAGATTCATCTACGAGAACACCCCATGAAACAAGCAAAGAGCTACAAGTAGCTTAGGAAGTATAATATCATCACATGGCAGATCAGAAGTCATGATCGAAAGTAGATACAATAAAGCAAACCAACTCATTGGACAAATGACACCAAAACTAAAGAACAAACATGTATCAGTAGATACTAAAATGCACCCTGTAACACAATCTTCTTACCAACTCTATGCTATCAATTTAAACCTATACAAAGACAGAAAGAGAGAAAAGAAAAATTTCAACAAAATGTATCAAGAGGAGAGAAAATCAGAAATGATGAAATCAGGGCTGATGTGGGGACTATCAGCGCCAGATTTCATTTGAAAACATCAAGTTAAAATACTCGGCTACCAACTAACAGTATATCACAAATAGCCGTGATGTATAGATAACATGGAACCAGAAGAAGAGGCTAACCATGTAAACGATGGGCAGAGGGAAAAACAGAGTCTACGGGAATCTCGATGTATGAAGTCAATAAACTGGCACTCTTCCGTGTTTATGCCTCACCTTGACACCGCAATGTACAAGAGGAACAAGATTGGATGAGATGAGATGAGATAAGATAAGATGAGATAAGAGGGGTTGAGATGATTGATTTAATCGGCGTCTGTGACCTAGAAACAGTGAACGTAGTTTCACAGTCCCGCATACCAGGTTCGAAATTAGCCCTCTGTTGACTTCATGGTATTAGCGTCGGCCATTCAAAAAGCTATGGCAAACTATTGAATGTAAAATTGCATAGAAAATAACAGACAACCACCAAAAAATCAACTTAGTTTATCTTATTTTTTCTAGCGAACATTTAGTTAATGTCATTGTATACAACCTACACATAATTTATTTCATGTCATCTAGCCTACACATAGTTTATTTCATTGTATCTAGCCTACACATAGTTTATTTCATTGTGTCTAACTGACATTTAGTTTATTTCATTGTGTCTAGCTGACATTTAGTTTATTTCATTGTGTGTCTAGCTGACATTTAGTTTATTTCACCGTGTCTAGCCTACGCATAATTTATTTCATTGTGTCTAGCCTACACTTAGTTTATTTCGCTATGTCTAGCTGACATTTAGTTTATTTCATTGTAACCAGCAGACATTTAGTTTATTGCATTGTGACTAACTGATATGTAGTTTATTTCGTTGTGTCTAGGCCTAGCTGACATTTGGTTTATTTCATTCTGTTAAGGTAGCACTTAGTTTATTTCATTGTGACAAGCTAACATTTAATTTATTTCATTGTGACAAGCTGACATTTAGTATATTTTATTGTGACAAGCTAACACTTAGCTTATTTCATTGTGACAGGCTTAAATGTAAAATATTTCATTCCCTGTAGCTAATATATCATTCATTTCTTTGCACAGTATTAGGCGTGATCGCTCACACACACTGTCGACATGCAGTTCTGTACATCCTCAGATTTTCAAATACAGACAAAGTTGTCAAGACGCAATACTCCGTTGTGATTGGAGACTCTGCCAGGGCGGCTCTTGTTTGGTCAACCAACACAGAAGCGGTCACCTAGCATGCACACTGTCTGGCCAGTGAGACAGTAAACCTCAAATGTCAGCGTAAAGACATGCCCTGTTTGACAGTATGTGTATTTGTAATTAAGAAAGGGCAACAGACAGAAAAGCCCACCGTGAGAGGGGCATGTTGAAATACAAACGAAGGCTGTTCACTTTGACAGGTTTTCTAGATTTAGCTCATGTTCACATAAACAAACGGGTGTTCACTTTGACAAGTTTTCTTGGTGTAGCTCATGTTCACATATACAAACGGGTGTTCACTTTGACAAGTTTTCTTGGTGTAGCTCATGTTCACATAAACAAACGGGTGTCCACTTTGACAAGTTTTCTTGGTGTAGCTCATGTTCACATAAACAAACGGGTGTTCCCTTTGACAAGTTTTCTTGGTGTAAGTTCATGTTCACATAAACAAACGGGTGTTGACTTTGACAAGTTTTCTAGGTGTAGCTCATGTTCACATTAACAAACGGGTGTCCACTTTGACAAGTTATCTTGGTGTAGCTCATGTTCACATAAACAAACGGGTGTGCACTTTGAAAACTTTTATTGGTGTAGCTCATGTTCACATAAACAAACGGGTGTTGACGTTGACAAGTTTTCTAGGTGTAGCTCATGTTCACATAAACAAACGGGTGTTCACTTTGACAAGTTTTCTTGGTGTAGCTCATGTTCACATAAACAAACGGTTGTGCACTTTGACAAGTTTTCTTGGTGTAGCTCATGTTCACATGCACAAACGGGTGTTCCCTTTGACAAGTTTTCTTGGTGTAGCTCATGTTCACATACACAAACGGGTGTTGACTTTGATAAGTTTTCTAGGTGTAGCTCATGTTCACATAAACAAACGGGTGTCCACTTTGACAAGTTATCTTGGTGTAGCTCATGTTCACATTGTCGTGTTTTTCTTTAAGGTCGTCGTCCCTGGAGTGAGGGGAATCAACACCCACATTATATTTTAACCCCTTATCATTATCCTGGCGAATCCACTAGATTCCGTCCACCACACTCCCTCAGTTTATGGACACCTCTTTCTCTCTCTCTCTCTCTCTCTCTCTCTCTCTCTCTCTCTCTCTCTCTCTCTCTCTCTCTCTCTATCACTACCGGATCATGCCCCATCTCATTCTTCCCCAACGCAACATACTCAACAACTCTAGCTTCTAAAAATTAATGACAATTAATTTATTAAAAGAAAAGTGTAATGTATGTGAGAAGCGTATGCGAAGAATGTGTGTCGTGTACTATAATGTGTGTAGAATCGGACCATCAGATCAGTAGCCCAGTCAGATCATCCTAGCAAGGTCACACCACAGCACGTTAGGTCAGCACAAGAAAACCTCACCCAGAGATGTATCTCTCCTGCCAGACACTGACTTTCTTCTGTAGCTACTTGGTAATCCATGTACATGATCATCCGAAATAGATACAGTCCATAGTTTAACACTGATCATGGATAGGTTACACACTGCGTCCTATAGGTCCCTATAGTTCTTAAATGTTCAATCCTTGTACTTGTGAATATAGGTATCACTGTTATTGGTAATACACTTGATCCTATCTATTGTCTATATTGTCTCAAATACAATGTCCCTTGTACTATTCCAATGGACTCTACAGCTCCATGTGAATGCTACGTTTAATGTTCCTTTTTAGTCCCTATTGTTCCTATGATATGTGGTGTATCAACGAACTTAACCCATCCTAGGTGAACCTTATCACACAGGAATCGTTATATGGTTTTGCTCATCTGAGCCATGTTCTGGTGGACCCTCCTGATCATGGGCCCAGCGTAAACACTATTGTACAAACTTTCTTCTCGGACATTATTCATTTCCTTAAAAAAAACATTGACTGTTCATCGTGTGTTCTTCCTCATCGGAGTAGAACTTCCTCAAAACCAGTGTAGAGCTTCCTCGTAACTGGCGGGGAACCTGTTAGAGAAATAGCACACCTGGTGATAGCACCAGTAACTGATCTTACTAGCTGAGTGTAGGCCTACGGCCTCGCTCAGATATTTATCAGCGAACTAAACTCTGTCATAGAGCAGAAGAGCTCATCACCTTGGTCCGAATCAGGCTAAGACAATGAAAACCCAATAGACAGAGTGCAGAACCCCAGTAGGCACCCCACTGGAAGATCCAACCATTGGACATTTCCCCTATCTCCCAACCCATTCTCAATCTCTCCAAATATCACCCCACTACACTATTCTCACTAGCAGAGCTAATTCTCACTTCACTACGTTAAAGTCCTAAACTCTACTATCACCAGTCTATCCCACATTAATTATACCTAAATATAATCTATGGAGTACCTTATGTAACACTGCTTTGCTCCTGAATCACATCTACATTTTGCCATGACAGGCACGTGTAAATTAAATTTAATTAATCCCGCACACGGTAGATGTTTTTCAAATTCCAACAGAGCTAGCGAAAACACCGTCCGTCTTAGGCCACCTCTCTTGTTTACAATCGCTGTAACAAGCTAGGTTTTTCAAACAGCCTTGTATTGTTCAAGTGACTTCCTTTGATGTCAACACAGGTGTCCTCAAGGGCAACTAACAATTTCAGAATTATTCTCTCCCCCTTGTTCAACCAATGCAAATGTTGTCTCCTTTGTTTTGACAACCAAAACAAGCCAGCGTGTTTCCTGCATTCTCCCGATCGGGCCACAACAACATGCCTACAATTTTCTGTCTTGTGGGGAACTCTCAAAGACGGCTGTACCGTTTGATCTCACCGACTCCCGTAATAAACAACTTGCAGCTGCGAATCAGACTGTCGCTGTTATTTGTATCATCTGATGGTTAATTCACAGTGATTTCGCGACACACATAAACAAACGGGTGTGCACTTTGACAAGTTTTCTTGGTGTAGCTCATGTTCACATAAACAAACGGGTGTCCACTTTGACAAGTTTTCTAGGTGTAGCTCATGTTCACATAAACAAACGGGTGTTCACTTTGACAAGTTTTCTAGGTGTAGCTCATGTTCACATAAACAAACGGGTGTCCACTTTGACAAGTTATCTTGGTGTAGCTCATGTTCACATAAACAAACGGGTGTCCACTTTGACAAGTTTTCTTGGTGTAGCTCATGTTCACATAAACAAACGGGTGTTCACTTTGACAAGTTTTCTCAATTTGACTCATGTAGAAATAATCAAGAAGGTGTTAACTTTGACAGGTTTTCTCAAATCGATTCATGTTGAAATAATCAAGTAGGTGTTCACTTTGACAAGTTTTCTCAATATCGCTAATTTTGACATAAAAGAGGGGAACGAGAAAGGGGGGGGGGAAGAGGGGTGGGGGGGGGGGATAAAATTCACTTTGGCAGGATTTCGTAGCAGGACTCATGACCAAATAAATCAAAATGTATTGAAATTGGGAAGTGTTCTCAGTTTGCCTCATGTTGAAATAATTTTAATGAACTCGTCAGGAAATGTCACTAGCAACTGCAGTTTTCTCAATTGTTTATTTCTTTTCAACATTACTACTACTTGAATGCCGGTCTCCCTGGCCTATGAGTTAGCGACATTCTCCGTAATCCCGTATACTCTCGTGAGTAACGTGACGTTCGCGAGAATCGGCAGCGGTTCTAGCCGCGTCGGTACCTTACGGGGTATGTGAGCCGGTCGCTCAGAAAACAGTGTAAAACTACTGAGCGTAATCTTACCGAGAAATCAACAATCAGCTGATGATGAAAGATGCTGATGTTGACAGCGATGTCCTGTAAAGGATATGCGAACAACAACCCCCCCCCCCCTCCCCCCCTCCCCAAAACAAAAACAAAAACTAGTTTAATTGACACACTTACGCCTCTCGGCTTGATCCAGGAAAGACGTTGAGAATTAGCCCTTTATTTTCGAACTAAACCAATTATCACATGTCAATATTTCTTGTTCATTGTGTTTTTGTTTTATAGCGTGGCTTCCTTGGGGATTAGTTGGGGAGGGTGGGGGATTGTGGGAGTCGGATGGAGTCACATCCGTTAACGAGGGAGAGAGTGAACACATCTCAATATTTTATTTTTAGCGTTCGCTCGCTTTGAAATCAAGAGTAGTCCATATACGTGCTACTAATTCTAGTGCACTGGATTGATTTTCGCTTGTGAATTAGCTTTCCCTAAGTGTCTTTCTCCATCAGGCGAACTCACTCCGACTCCAGGGGTATTTTGTAATTTACGTCCGCAAGTTAAGGACGAGAAGTCAAAATTTTAGTCCAGTTGACCGGTGTAGGAGTTGAACCCGCTACCTCAGCAACAGGGCATCTGATATCTAAAAACGACCACTCCTATACATTCGGCCACGCTGACCTCCATCTCAATATTCAGATCAATGTCCTGCTGCAAATACGTACTTTGTGAGAGTGCAGGTTGTCCTGAAGTAAACGTGGACTGAGATCCTGCTATCCCTTGATTTCTAGTCATAGCCGTTGTTTTAGTTTAGTAAGGAGATCTGCGTAGTGGTGTCCATTAACCAAGTCGGCGAAACAGGTAATCTTTCATTGGGACATCTTTGCTGACTCAGACACAGTCAGCATGATGTTTTCCTGCAGGTTTCTGTGCTCTCGGTTTGATAGATGTTGAGGAACCCGGGGTTGTCCAGTGCATTCTGGAAATTTTGAATTGTTGGTCATAATGGTGAATATAATTCTCTTAACAATGAAGTCTATTGTATCATTTTTTTTTTTTAAATTCGCATATCCTTTACAGGACATTGCTGTCAACAGCAGCATCTTTCAGCTGTCTGTTGATTTCTTGGCAAGATTACCCTCAGTAGTTTGCCATTGCTTTCTGGGCGGCCGGCTCAGTTATCCCGCAAGTCACCAGCGGGGGTCGAACCGCTCCCAGCTCTCGCTCGCTACGAGACTCTGCGTGATAAACGGGATTACGAAGAGAAAGTGTTGTAACCCCTCGGCCAGAGAGACCGGCTATTGTATCATTACAATATGAAAAATATGATCGGTTTGTAATCGGAGGAATAGAATTACCTGAAGTTTGATACGCTAACAACACAGTATTACTGTCAACACAAACAGGAAATGAGAAATTAATTAAGTGAATGCAAGAGTGTAGTGAAAAACAAAATCTGTACTCGGAGCAACACCAAAAACAATAATGATAATCGATAAAACGCATATGTCAACATATAAATCTATCAGTGTACAGAAACTGAGCAGCTGTGAATATTCAAGTTCTGTGCTGACTGTGGATGGAAATGTGATGACGGCAATTAAATGAGGATCAAAATTTGCTCTGTAAAATCCAAAGCAATTAACATCTTTATTGATTGGAACAAACAGAACAACAAAAGTCAGAGTGCTAAAAGCTTGCATAATTCCCTTGGCAACATATAGGAGTCAAACTGGGATATTTTACAAATCAGCCGAAACGTACATATGTACATTTCAATAAAAATGTTACAGAGGAGAATTAAATCTTCATTTAATGGAAACAAAAGAACACACTGACTTATTTAACAAGAACTCATTATTAAACAGATTGGATATTAAGACATATAGAACAGTAGAACATTGAATATTTTGTAAATGTAAATAGACGTGAAAGACTTAAAAATAATATCATTATAGAGAGTGGTGTAGGGGAGAAGCGGAAAAGAGGACGCCCGCAAAGTAAATGCAATCAAGATGTAGTTTATAATTCGCAATGATAGCCACAGATGCAGCTCGTCTGGTTTATGATGTAAATTTCGAAAGACGGTTACGAAGACAGAGCTCAACGCAGAACAAGCGATTGGATATGGTTATACCATAATATATAGCTTAAGATACGTGAATATTGCATGCAAGTGAATATGTATGTATATATGTATGTGTAAGATAATATGTTTTCATCCTTTTTCTCTTCCTCCTCCTCCTCCTCCTCCTCCTCCTCCTCCTCCTCCTCCTCCTCCACCTCCTCCTCCTCCTCCACTTCCTACTCCCCCTCCTCTTCCTCCTCCTCCTCCTCCTCCTCCTCTTCTTCTTCTTCTTCTTCTTCTTCTTCTTCTTCTTCTTCTTCTTCTTCTTCTTCTTCTTCTTCTTCTTCTTCTTCTTCTTCTTCGTCTGCCTATAGTCCATGTCGTGTGGCGTTTATTATCATGTCTGTCCACTATTGGGGTTGGAATTCTTCGCTGGCTTCTGAGGATGGGGACGGAACGCTTATGGGAATGCCCCGAATGCTGTGATGTCGGTTCCTAAATCAATTAATCAATCAATCAATCAATCAATCAATCAATGTCTGTCCACAGCCTTCTGTCACTTGCACTACCAATCATTTCTTATATACATGTGTGTGTGTGCACGCGCGCGTTCATCCATGCAATAATGTCAGACTATACAACACCTCCTCTCTCGGTTTCTTTCTGTCTCTCCTCCCCTATAGCTTTCTCGTTGTCACGACGTAATCCAACTTTCCCATCCTTATAAAGTGCCCAAAGAGTGCAGACTGTATTCTTTTGATACGAGTAACCAACTCTGTTTATGAGTTATCATCTGTCCAGATATCTTCTTTGCGCTTTATATCTGCTCATGGTATTCTCACCATTCTTTTATAAAACCACATTTTTGCAGCCTCCACATAATTCTTGACTAATCTGCGAATTGTTCATGAAATACTTCCGTACATCAGGATTGGCTCCATAGGGTATAGCTCTTATGGAATCTTTTCTTACCTAGATTGACAAAGATATATTGCAAAGACGAATCTTCATCGTGTATGCATAGTATTACATGTACTTATATATACAGTGCAACTTCCATTAACCGTCCCCGTAGGAAACCAGACTGTAACGGATAACCGAATAAACGGATAACAGAAATCTCTATATATATATGTAGAGTAACTGATTTCACTGCGGGCTTTGAACGAAAATGGAAATAAAGTCCTTTAAAAGTGAATAATACATACATATTGTATTCAATTTTACAAAACGATCAATATAAACTTCAATATAAGAGTAGTAAAGTACAGAAATGTATTGTCATACTATAAACCCACGTTACTTCATCACCTTCTGCGTCTTTGAGGCTCGATCTTTCTGCGCGGCAATGTTCCGTATCTTACGCAGAAGAAGGATCTGTGTTGTATTTCCCTCGTCTTGCAATTCAAACCAGTCGATGCATTTTGATAACATTGTTTCTGCTTCTGGGTGGCTAGTTGTAGGTTTATGGTTAAGAACCTATCCTTCATCGTCATAAATTTCTTCTTCTTCAATGATAGTCACACTAGAAACAATTTTATCATTGTTTTAAATTTCAAGGCCTCCGTCCACTTTGCCTCATTCCAACCATTGAACCAATCTGTTACTTGTTCTGGCGTAATGTTTTCACTGTTTAGTCCAACATTATTGCACAGTTGCACAATTTCGTCAACACTAACAGTCTCAGTTCCTTCAGTTTCGTCAATAAGCTCAGGCAAGAGTTTATTCCACTCATTCTTTAGGTTGGACACTGGAAGGTCACTGTAGCCTAACGGCGCGGCCCGGACAAAATTTCGAGTTAAAAATCTACCCAAAGTATTTCAGGATCCTCGCCGGTGCTACGGAGGTCGTGCACTGAGCTGAGCTTCTCCTGACTCAGGCTTGAATTAGGAGTAGAACGGAGCACTTATGGGTTACAGCCGTGTGCCGTGATGTTGATCCGTTGACTAAACTAATCTAAACTGTAAGGTCAGCCCAGGAGTGGCGACATTGAAAATAGCGTCCTTTATGTTGTATCTTTTCCTAATTTTTTTTTAAAGGACAATGACGGATAACAGAAACTGGTTGTTAATCGAGTGACTGTTAATCGAAGGTGTATTGTATTTGTGTGTGTGTGTGCGCGCGCGCGCGCGCGCGTGTGTGTGTGCGTGCGTGTGTGTGTGTGTTAAAAAAATAATCGAAATAAACTGCGTATTCAACAACATGAAACATGTAAATTTTTCTAAAGAAATACTCCAAGAAATTCCACAAGACATTAATCAGTTCTATGTGTACTCAACACTAAGTGTATGGAGCGGAAACATGGACTGACTAAACTAAACTTCAGACTTTAGAAATAAAGGTCTTCAGAAAATTGAGACGATGTATTTAAATGAAGAAAGAGACTAATAACGTTCAAGTTCAACTCAATGACAATATAAACATTGTGCTGCTGAGGGGAAACAGTTGAAGGAATCAATTCACTTTGGTCATACGAAAAGAATATTACAGTCTACTGGAAACTATACCAGAGGGAAACGTTGAGGGCAACAGAGCTAATAGACACCATGGATATAAATGGACAAACAACATTAAGATCTGGTTAGGATACAGCCTGGCAGAATGTGTTATCAACGTATACGGCATAAGTTAATTAGTTGCATATCCTTTACAGGACGACGGAGTCAACTGCAACATTTTTGGCTGTTTGCGATTTCTGGTCAAGCCTACGTTCAATAGTTTGCCATTGATTTCTGAACGGCCGGCATTCACTCCATTTTATAAAAACCAACGCAAGGTGGGCTGCTCCCAAATCGCCCGCAGCTGTGTTTCGAATGCGGTATGCGGGGTAGCGAATTGCGTTTGTAACTTCTTCCCCTTATAGACGGCTTTACGACATAAACGTATAGAAATCATGACTGTCAATGTTCACTGAGACAATAGTGGAAATCGCGATAGCGCAGTGGCTAGCAGGGTGACTGTCGGTCATGTGTTCGAATCCCCATCAAGACAATTTTTAAAAAAAAAATTGACCAGGGCTATCAGGTCATCCCAGCCTGAAATGCGTATCAGGAAATGTCTTGGGAAGTAAAGGCAACCTACTAACCATATAACCATATCATCCTTCGAGTGCCGATTGGTCTATAAACAATTATGGAAGAAGTGCCACAATGTAATATACAAGTAAATGGAAATATTCTTCAACAAGTGAATCGGTACAATTATCTTGGAACAGTTATAACATCGGATGGGAGATGCCTTGAAGAGATTAGAACAAGAATCGCCATGGCGAAAGTAGCCTTTAGCAAGATGAAAAACATTCTGACCAATAAGAAGATGTCAATTGAAACGAGAAAAAGAGTATTGAGGGGATACATAGAGCCTGTTCTTTTGTATGGATGTGAAACTTGGACAATGAGCAGTCAAGCTGAAAAGCATCTGATGGCTGTAGAAATGTGGTTTCTGAGGAAAATGCAAAGAATACCATGGACAGACAGAAAAACCAATGACCAAGTACTGCAGGAGACAAATGAACATCGTAAACTGATTAGAGAAATTAGACGTAGACAGTCAAAATTTTTTGGACATGTTATGAGAAGAAATGGATTGGAGAACTTAGTGACAACTGGCAAGATCGAGGGGAACAGACCAAGAGGAAGACCGAGAGGAAAATACCTGGATGGCTTGGCCACATGGCATGGACGAGACAGGAACACTGAGCTGATCCACGACACTGGTGATCGAGTGAAATGGCGAGTCATGACCGCCCACGCTTTCCGGCATGGCACATGGTTGATTGATTATTTACCAAATACAGGTAAATACGTTGGGAAATACAATACGGGGGAAACAATCTGTTACTGTCTTTCATTGTTGTTAATTATAGAACCAATATACTCAAAACGTTTGACATTTTCAGTTTTTGTTTTTCATTGGTAACAACTGAAAAAGTTGATACTTGGTACGTTGGCCAGACTAAGGACCTAGTATGTAGATAAGATGAAGCGGTGCTCCAGGTCTAGACAAGTGTGAGTGCAGGTCCTGCAAACTCAGCATCTCATTGTATAGTGCTGATTGACAAAGTCGGTCTTCGTGGCGATAGTGTTACGAACGCGATTCGTAATGCCGTTTACCCGCGTTCGACTCAGCGGTGACCGATTTGGCAGCAGACCTTGTCGAGCTGATTTTAACGAGTTATTATGTTATTATACAAACATACGCCCTATGTAACGACACTTACAGCGACGAAGACAAAGACGAGTATTTTGATAAACTTGCAGACACGTTAAATAATGTCAGGGAGACAGATGAACTTATTGTGATGGGTGATTTTAACGGAAGAATAGGCACACGAAGAACACCGTGGGAGGATTGCATGGGGAAATTCAGCGATACAGAGATTGATTGTAACAACAACGGTCAACGTCTACTCAACATATGCTCCGAACACGGACTAATAATGGCAATTAGTTTTTTTTTTCAACCATCGTCGTAGCCACACCAAAACCTGGTATAAATGGAATGACATAGACCAAGCATCTCAAATTGACTTTATTCTAATTAAGAAATCAGACAGAAGGCTACTATTAGATTCAAGAGCACTTCCAAATACAGACATTGATACAGATCACAAACCAGTCATAATAAAACAGATTCCAACATAGGCTATAGGAAAATAAGAAACAAAAAGGTAACAACACATGTCATCAATTACAGGAGGCTTCAGGAAAATACAGTTAAAGACGAATTCAATCAAGAAATCAAAAATCTACATAAGAACATCCCTGACGACTGCTCAAGCATAGATAAGGAATGAACAATTTTCAAGGCTGCCATGCTCAACACATTGGAAAATAAATGTGGAACAAAGAAAGTAGGGTAAGACAAAAGATTAAGAACAGCTTGGTGGAACAACGAAGTTAAAGATAGCATATTCAAAAAGAAGGTAGCGTTCAAAAAATGAATCACAACCAAATCTGAACAAGACTATGCAAAGAAATGCCAAACGAACAATTAGAACATCTAAAGATGAATCCTGAAGAATCTACGGTGAACAGATGGCAACCCTTGGCAAAGACTACCTAAGAGAATTTTAAAAACGTGTCAATGCAATGAGAAACAGAGATGCATGCTACAACCCAACCACCATCATAAACAGCAAAAGAGGTATACCAATATTTAATCCACAGCAAAGCTTGCAAGGTGGGCAGAATAGTTCTAAGAACTACTTAATGCCACACATAACATGGAAAATCTAACTTTTGGGCCTAAAAGTCATGGACAACAAGAACCAAATTTTATACCTGCAGAAGTCAAAGCAGTTATACAGAAGGGTCCTAAAACCAAATCACCATGTCCAGATGGAATAACCACAGAAGCTATTCAGGCCTGTGGGAAAACAGGAGTTAAATGGCTAGCAAGACTGTTCAATATACTATGGGAAGAAAGAAAAGTTCCAGATGATTGGCAACAGGCAATAATAGTACCAATATGGAAAAAGAAAGGCAATGTCAGAGAGTGTGAAACATACAGAGGTATATCACTCCTTAGCCATATAGGGAAAATGTACGCAAAACTATTGGAACAAAGAGCTAGACCCATAGTTGAACAACAGTTAAGCAAAGTACAGTTCGGTTTTCGGAAAGGTAAAAGTTGTACTGATGCACTATTTACACTTAGACAAATATGTGAAAAAACTATCGAATATAGTGACCAGCAGAATATTCTGTTTGTAGATCAGGAAAAGGCTTTGGATAGAGTAGACATATACAAATTATGGACCATCCTTGAAGACTATGGGATTCAAGGGCAACTGCTAGATAACATCATAGCCATGTACCATTCAAGCCAAAGTGCAGTATGAACACAAGAAGGAATATCAGATATGTTCACAGTCAATACAGGGGTGAGACAGGGATGCGTGCTCTCTCCTCTGCTAGTCTTGACAGAACAGATTCAGAAAATGTAGAACTCTTTACTCCTTATAAAACAACTGATCCACAGGAAACAAATGAACTACTATTTGCAGACGATCAGTGCCTGTTTTACAGCGATGAGGGCAGACTACAACATCATATTAATAATCTGAGTTCATTCTGCAGCAGATACAATATGAGTATAAACACAGCCAAAACCAAAGTAATGCAAGTTAGCAGATCGCCAGGCCCATTAAGTATACAGATAAATAGCACAACTCTGAAACAAGTTAAAGAATTCAAATATCTTGGAAGTATGATCACAAAAGATGGCAGATTGGACAGAGAAATCGAAATCAGATGTCAAAAAGCTAGTGCACTTACATATCAACTATCACCCTTACTGAAACATCCAAATATACCCACGTCCGCAAAACGACAGATAATAAACAGCATATTCACACCAACCCTATGCTACCAATCTCAAACCTGGACTTTAACAAAATCACACCTTCGCAAAGTCAACACCTGCGAGATGAGATGCCTGAGGAGAGATGCCAACCTAACAATCCGAGACCGAGTAAGAAATGATGTTATCAGACAGACTGTGGGATCAACACCTTGTGCCACATTTATTGAAAGACAGAAGATCAAGTGGTTTGGTCATGTCGTTAGAATGCAGCACCAACAACTACCATCACTGGCCTTACATCTAAGCTCATCTGCGACAAGACCAAGAGGACGTCCAAGAAGAAAATGGATTGACGACATCAAAGATATTGTACAGTCACACGGAATGACACTATCCAGTGCCACCCACCGGGCGCTGGAACACAAATTATTCCTCCCCACGACGCTTGACGGCAGAAGTGGAAGATGATGATGATGATGATGATGATGATGATGATGATGATGATGATGATGATGATGATGATGATGATGATGATGATGATGATGGGAGCCGGCCGTTCAGAAAGCAATGGCAAACTTCTGAACGTGAAAACTTGCCAAGACATCAACAGCGGCGGTAAAATGCTGGTGTTAACTGCAATGTCCTGTAAAGAATATGCAACTTTTAAAAAAAGAACAACAACAACAACTGAAAGCTAGCTATTCACATGTTGATTGATATGAGTCATTTTTTTGGGGGGAGGGGGGGGGGGTTAGATCTACCCAAGTGACGTATACAATCCCCATAAACACAGGTATAAAGACAACAATTATGTATATTGCAAAATAATTTAAACTTGCTCGCCTTGCCCACAGCCTTAGTTGGTCGGTGCTTCAGTTCAAATGCCAAATATTCTAGAACATTCGGAATTATGACACATCGATTGTTGCAATGAATATCAGTAATAAATGTCTCCAGTTAAATCGAGAAATAGCTGGACAGAGAAAATTCAACAAAGCGCACGCACACACACACACACACACACACACACACACACACACACACACACACACACACACACACACACACACACACACACCCCCACACAAAATAAAAACACACACGCAAAAATAACAGATTATGCCTTGAGCATGGCACTTAAAGAGAATAGCAGATAGACACAAATCGAAACATGACACTAAAGACAGAAATGAATGTGATGAGAAAATTGTTCTTTAACAACGGAAAGGTAATTATGAAAATAATCTACTTGATCTATATATTATTCGGTGGGTCTAATTTTACTCAATTTTTTGTTTTACTCTCTGTGCTCGCGACGTTGTAGTTATGTTTTCAGCTGGCAACTGGAGTAATTGATTATATCATTTTCGACTGTTTAGTTAATGCGATTAGAACTTACAACTTCTGCTTGTTATTTCTTCATGTCATGCCAGAGTTTTACATTTGACGTGACAGACTTCTCGCATGGTCGCATATGAATAACAAATCATCATTTGGTTTTGTTCACTTTACGTCTGTCTGTCTTAGTGTGTGTGTGTGTGTGCGCGCGTATTTTTGCATTCTTTCGAGACAAAAAAAATTGAATTCTAAACAAATATAGTTACCCAGGATTAAATAGCATCTGTTATTTAGACATATTTAAGCACAAAACGTTATGTTTATGATGAATATTTTATTAATAACGTTAAATATACGCCTCAAGAAATTAAACACTTTACATTGTTAGATTCTAATACTATTTAAAACAAGACGAGTACTATCGTGTTGTTAATAGAAATATTTAAAACACCTTTGAAGAATGCAATTAGTTTTAAAAGAAAGCTGAATCTTCTCATGATATAGGAGAGATGTTTATGATTTAAACAAAATGGAAGTCCGTGTACTGAGTTACAAATTTAACACATATAGAGACAATATAAGCTTTATTTGTATTGTACCTTTATGGAAGTGTAGAAGCGGCACAGTGATGCGTGTGTATATCATTACTTCATCTTCTCACATGGTACGGTGGAAGTATACGTTATGTATACATTGAAACAATCCGACAAGTCTTGTGAAGATGTAAAACATGAAAGGTCTGCTCTACTCAAGTGTCATTTTTGTTCTGTATATAATAAATATATCGTGAGTACACTGCCGTTGTCACTTACTGCGTATATAGAACCTTGCGGTGTATGGCCTGGACAGGGGGGGGGGGGGGTGTTGTCCTGAGCCTGAGGATTTAAGGCCACCTGGCTAGTGCAGTCGCCGCGAACTGTGCAGATTAGAGGTTTTTCCGGCAGAAAAAATTCACATCTTTCCGAGGATTCGAACCCTGGTCTCTCGAAGGAGAATTCGGCATTCTAGCCACTAGGCCAGTCGTTTCTCATAAGTACACTAAGGCAATAAATTCATTCCTACATTTCGAGGTAATGTTATGATAGATTACCATAATAAAGACAATGGTAATAATAATAATAATAATAATATGTGCTGTGACAGGGCCCATACATTTTGTAGAACTCGGTGCCCGGAAGGTTAGGTGGTCAGTCTCCCTCATACTTAGCGAAGCGAGGTGACGAATATCAGTTATCAGTTATCAGTTATCAATTGGGGTATCTTCATTGTACTCCGGACAGGTCCATAGGTGCTCAGATCCTCCCCCCAGCATATGCATCAGCGTCCGGTGGCTAATAGTGCCAGTTCTGTGTTGGTTGACGAGGCACCTCGTTTTCCCGATGTACCTCTCGTGTCTTACTTCTTACTCCACAGTCTTTCATCCTGGACAGCGATGTGGATTCACGGACGTCAAAGTCCTCTGTTCTTGGTATATCTTCAAGGACGTTAATAACATCGACACAATCCATGGGCTGGCCATCTACAGGGGGTGCAGAGCCAGCCAGTTTATCAGCTCGTTGAGGCGAGCGACCGTCGAGGCGACGAATGCTGGTCCCAAATCACTCTCCGACCGGGCTCATCATATTATCGGCGCAGCGCCGTATCACTATTATTACTTCACTTACAAGTCCGCAAAGAAAGAATCATCATCTTCCAGTGCCTTGTCGACTGGCGTGGGCGATCATGCCTCTTCACAAATTGCCATCTCCGTCAACATCGATCAATTCGTGTGTTGACTCCCTTCCGTGCTATGACACAAGACTGTTAAGAATCTTCTCCTGCTGTCTTCCTCAAACTCTCTATTTACAAATCTTCCCGGTTGTCACGACATGTTCCAGTTTTTGTCTTCTCATAACGTGGCCAAAAAAAAAAAAAAAAAAAAAAACATGTTTGCCTCTTTCTGATGTTTGTGATAAGTTGTCTTTGCGACTCAGCTTCCCTCAAAATGTCCAGATTGCTCGTTTTGGCTGTCCAATTAATTTTCAGCATTCTTCTATAAAACCACATCTCCAAGAATTTTTTGGCCTGTTTACTAATTTATCAGGATTCGCAGCCGTGTGTTAAAATTGTTTCCATGTAAAATGTAAGAATATGCAAGTGAAAAGTTTCCACCGACGCCTCGTGGAGACACGTAACGCCGATCTCGTTTGTTCTTTAACTTAAACACATCATGCCAATCAATTTCGCGTGAGAGGGAGTCTTCGTGGCGAAGTGGTTAAGCCGTTTAACTCGGGCTCCGGAGGTTGTGGGTTCGATTCCGGGCCGCGTACTTCGGTTCACGAGTTAAATTTTTCTGAGACTCCTGTGGGTCGTCGCTAGGGCTACGGAGTTCGTGCTTTGTGCGACGCTTTCCGCGCTGCGGAAAGAGACCGAGCCATATGGGATAAACCCGGTGCAATGAAGTCGACCCTGTCGACTTTTAAGCGACTTTTTTTAATTCGCGTGAGAATAAGGTGATATATTCTCAACGTTTCTGCTACAATGGGCCAACGAAACACAATATGCGTGGTTACCCTAACACACAGACGTGAAATCACATCATATGAGATGAGATGCAAATGAAACGCAGCTGAGAATAAAAAAACAAGAAGAGAAAGAGAGACAAATGATAACCTAAGAATAAGTGTAGGGATAACCGTATTACTGACTTTATAGAACACCTAATATTTAAATGGTTCTGACATTTAGTTAGAATGAAACACCAACCAGTGGCTAGAGTCTTCTTCTTCTTCTTCTTCTTCTTCTTCTTCTTCTTCTTCTTCTTCTTCTTCTTCTTCTTCTTCTTCTTCTTCTTCTTCGTCATCGTCTTCTTCTTCTTCTTCTTCTTCTTCTTCTTCTTCTTCTTCTTCTTCTTCTTCTTCTTCTTCTTCTTCTTCTTCTTCTTCTTCTTCTTCTTCTTCTTCTTCATCGTCGTCTTCTTCTTCTTCTTCTTCTTCTTCTTCTTCTTCTTCTTCTTCTTCTTCTTCTTCTTCTTCTTCTTCTTCTTCTTCTTCTTCTTCATCGTCGTCTTCTTCTTCTTCTTCTTCTTCTTCTTCTTCTTCTTCTTCTTCTTCTTCTTCTTCTTCTTCTTCTTCTTCTTCTTCTTCTTCTTCTTCTTCTTCTTCTTCTATGTGTGTGAGAGATGAGTGTATGGTTGGGGGATTTGTGTATTTGTGGGAAGATGTGCGGGAGTAGCGGATGTGTGTGGGTGGGGTATATGTGGGTGGTGAGGTGTGTGTGGGTGGCAGGTTTGTGTTTTTTGGGTGTTTATGGGTGGGGGATTTGTGTGGTGCGATGTGTTTGTGGGTGGGGATGTGTATATTGGTCGGGGATGTGTAGTTGAGAGGTGGCGGATATTGGGTGGGTGAGTGAGTGTAGGTTGGCTGATGTGTATGTGGGTGGGTGAGGAAAATTATGAGGGTGCGGGATGTATGTGTGGATAGGTGCGGGATGTGTGGGTTGACGAGGTATGTGTGTGTGGTTTTGTGATGTGTGTTTTGCTGGGTTGTTGCGGGTGTGTGGGTGTGTGGTGGAGAATATGTGGGTGGGTGTGTGCGTGTCGGTTATGAGATGGGTGGGGGATGTATGTGTGGGTTGGGAAATGTGTTTGTGTGTGTGTGGGGGGGGGATCAGTGGGTTTGTGGCGGCATGTATATTTGCCTGAGTCTGTGTGAGTGCGTGGAGGTATGTGTGGGTGGGTGGGGGTGTGGTGGGTGAGGGATGTGTGGGTGGCTGAGGGATGTGTGGGTGGCTGCGGGGTGTGAGGGTGGATGGGAGAATGTGTCTCACACCATTGCAATATGCACTGTTTATGTTTACAACTTTCATTTCACAATGTTTCTTTTTTTTTTTTCCCCATGTGAATGTACCATGCGTAATATGCATTGTTTATGCTTACAAAATCCATTTGACAATGTGTTTTGTTTTTCCTATGTAAATGTAACATGCACAATTGATGAATGAAATATGAGTGATCGAAAGGGCCGAATGTAAGACTGGCCTGCGTGCCCAATTTGTTACCCTTTTAAAATAAAGTTTGTTCGTTCGTACGTTCGTTCGTTCGTTCGTTCGTTCGTTCGTTCTTCTTCTTCTTCTTCTTCTTCTTCTTCTTCTTCTTCTTCTTCTTCTTCTTCTTCTTCTTCTTCTTCTTCTTCTTCTTCTTCTGTGTTCATCCGGAGAGTTGTTTTTTTCGGAAGTGATTGTGCTGTGCCTGTTTACAGCAGAGCTGCGTTCTTGCGCCGTTAGGCCGACACATCCAATTCTGCGGGCATTTGTTGACCAGGTTAACCCTCCCGGGGGCTAGAGTATTCTACGAAAGAACATCGGGATACAGTGAGAGCACGACTCAGAAAAAGTTGGCTAGATGGAGTAAAACAGACAATGAAGAAATCAAATTTGACGGTGGTCAAGACAAGGGTAACACAAAAAATTACATCTGCCTCCTCTCTGCGACGCTTACAAAAAAAGCAGTAGGACTAAAGAAGTCGAGAGGATCGGCTTCATTGCCCTGGGTTTTATCCCGTATGGTTCGGCCTTTTTCTACATGGCAGCCTGCACAAAGCGTCGCACAAAGCACGAACTCCGTAGTTCCAGCGACGACCTCCAGTAGTCTCCGAGAAAAATGCACTCGTGAACCGAAAGACGTAGCCCGGAATCGGAGCTAAAGATCGGAGGACAATCAGCACCCATACCATTTCGTAAAAAGCCACAGCAACACGATCTGCTGCCAAATCTCGCGCAGCTGTGTTTCGAACGTTTTCGTCCGTAACCTCTTCGCCACGGAGTTTTCGTATCTGAGATAACTCATGCTGAAGTTCAGATGGCCAGTGTTTTCAACGCTAGACCAAAAGAGCGGAGTGGGAAATCTGACAGAAAATAGACATGAAATTGCTTTCAGCGAGGCACTGCTAAACATCAAAGTGTTTTAGACGATGGACTGGGTTCACGACTGGTAATTAGATCTGGATGATCAGTTTGGGTAATAGATTTTGCATTAATCTTTAATACTGATGCAACATTATCTTGATGAAATGTGCTGGCAGAATAGGCTAGTGGGCACTTGTCTTGCACTGTGTTAACACCTTGGGGTGAAGTGTCAAATTAGCTAAGTCTGAATACACTTTAACATATCTTATAAGCTGAAATAGCCCGCCTGAAACTATGCTTACCTTGCGACAAAGGGTCCGACAAAAGACACGTAAACCAGTTTTTGTCTAACCGCAATGGTGGAATGAGTAAGTCGAAAAGGCCTGGCTGTCAAATAAGCGAGTGCATAAAGATTGACAGAAAATATAACTGAAACGAGCACAAAAGAATAATGAAATGGAAGAGATGCATCAATAAAAAAACAAAGAACAAATAAGATATTCAAAACACTGGATACAGAGGCCAAGCAGCAAATATGGGAGAATATTGTAATCGATGTTGCGGGTGAGAAAACATTACACAAATGCTGACGCTTACACCGACAAATGAATAGGAAATCAGTCGTCAGACACCATACATACTAGGGCGCAGTGCGAACAATGCTAAAAATGGTAAGGAGAAAGGACAGAAATTCCTAAGAAAGTATATAACTCAAGCTGGGAAAAGGTTGTAGGAATGCACGCTTAACACTGTAAAGGGTAAAATATGAGGTTAAAATATACGAAGAACTTCTATCGGGAAATTCTGTACAATTTGCATTGCGAAGTAGCAAGGAAGTGATTGAACCTCATCATCATGTACCATGCCGGTAAGCGTGTGCGGTCATGTTTTGCCATCTCACTCGATCACAAAAATCATGGATCAGCTCAGTGTTCTTCTCTCGACCATACAACGTGGTCAAGCCATACTTCTCTGCCCTCCCCTTGTTCTCTTCCCCTCGATCTTGCCAGTTGTCACCAAGTTCTCGAATTTATTTGTTCCCATAACGTGGTCAAAAAATTGTGACTGTGTACGTCTAATTTCTCTAATCGGTTTACGGTTTTCATTTGTTTCTTGTAGGACTTGGTCAGTGGTTTTTCTGTCTGTCCATGGTATCCTTTGCATTCTCTTCAGAAACCACATTTCCACAGCCATCAGATGTTTTTTCAGCCTCTGCTCATTGTCTACGCTTCACATCCATACCAAAGCACAGGTTCTAAGTAGCACCTCAACACTCTTTTTCTCGTTGCAAATGACATCTTTTTATTGGTCAGTATGTTTTTCATCTTGCAAAAGGTTGCCTTCGCCATGGCGATTCTTGTTCTAATCTCTACAAAGCATCTCCCATCACATGTTATCAATGTTACGAGATAATTGTAACGATTCACTTGTTGAATTTTAATTGAACTTTGATTCTCACGAAATATGTGAAAGACTACATTCTTCTTATTATTTTGTCGTATTCTTATCTGGAAATACTGTTCTTTATTTCAGGAGATCCAGTGTAAACATTTCTATTTGGGATATGCTTGTGAAC
The DNA here is from genome assembly GCA_963921405.1 of Cepaea hortensis. Taxonomy (NCBI): domain Eukaryota; kingdom Metazoa; phylum Mollusca; class Gastropoda; order Stylommatophora; family Helicidae; genus Cepaea; species Cepaea hortensis. The sequence goes on from OY992878.1 coordinate 126,457,297, forward strand.
TTCACAGCAAAATTATGAACAATTCATTTGGCGTAGACTCGTAAGCATGTACAGGAAAGGGAACTAAGTGGTAATAAATACATACTTGAGAGGAGGCATAGCATATGACAAACATGATGCAAATACAAACAATGAGAGGTAATGTTTCCGTTACTATTGTCGAAGATGAACTAATTATTGATATAGCTGAATTCGTCCCTTCGGAGATAATTATGACTACCGCAGCCAGAAGAATATCGGAAATTGTGATGGACTTCGTGCTTACATTCGTAATTTCATACATCGGTGTAGTCACTAACATATTAGTAATCATCGTGTTTACCAAGCAAGGGTTCAAGGAAAGCGTCAACATCTCCATGACGACCATCGCCATCTGGGATTTGCTGAAGTGTCTAGCAGCGGCCATGCAAAGAATGGCGGGACCAATAAGTATCTGGTCAGAAGCCGATGCGGAAAGTTGGACCAACATTGGTGTGGTTGTCTTCAACTATCTGATCTGTTATTCCAGCTACGTGACAAGTGTCTTAGCTGCCTATGTGGCTGTGGAGAGATGTCTATGCGTGTGTATTCCCTTTAAAGTGAAATGGTTACTAACACCAACAGTCGCCTTGACAATCAGCCTGGTGATATCTTTTGTCATACTTGGTCTATTTGTGGTAATGTGGGGTATTTACGACATCGTGTGGGTATTTGACTTCAAATACAACAGCACCGTGGCCATATACGTAAACAATAAATTCTACTTTAACAACCAGTACCCGTTATTTCAATATTACAACTTGTCTGGTATTTTGTGGCCGCTGATTAGTTTTCTGGTTATCGTCGTCTGCACGTTGATAATCGCATTCAAGTTACAACAGAGCTTTAGATTTCGTTCTCTGCAAGCAGAGGTGAAATCAAACGCGGGCCAACGGTTGAGCAGTAGGGACAAACAAGTTGTCAAGATGTTGCTCGTGATTGTTGGAGTCTACGTTGTTAGTCTGTCACCCAGGATCTCTCATTATTTGGCCAAATACATTGTTCATGAGTTTTATTTCCTCAGATTATACCATAATTTTTTTGTCTTCATCTGTTACTTTCTGTGGTTTTTTGATCTCCTAAACGGTGCCTGTAACTTCTTTGTCTTTTTTGGCATGAGTTCATCCTTTAGGAAAACATTTTATGAACTTTTCAAACGACACACGTCAACGAAGTCACACAGCAATACACAGACAAGTGACGTCGACGTTTCTATGTAAACTGGTGTATTCTCTCTCTCTCTCTCTCTCTCTCTCTCTCTCTCTCTCTCTCTCTCTCTCTCTCTCTCTCTCTCTCTCTCTCTCAATGTCTCTCTCCCAGTACTCTTTTGTTAGTGAGTTTGTGATTGTAAGTATATCTTTATGCATGAGGGTGTGTATTTATGTTTTATTGAATGGGTGCACAACTGTGAGAGTTTTTATAAATGGTACAAGTATGTATGCAGGATTGTATGTATGTATTTATGAACGTGTGTGTCTACGTGTATCTGCCTGCCTGTCTGACTAATAACATTGCTTATGTTTACAACATCAATTTGACAATGTTTTTTCCTATGTGATTGTAACATGCACAATTGATGAACTAACGACAAGTAATTGGAAGGGCCGAATACAAGACGGGCTTGCGAGTCCAATTTGTGACTTGAAAATAAAGTTCTTTCGTTCGTTCTCTCTATCTGTCTCTGTCTCTGTCTCTGTCTCTCTCTCTCTCTCTCTCTCTCTCTCTCTCTCTCTCTCTCTCTGTCTGTGTGTGTGTGTGTGTGTGTGTGTGTGTGTGTGTGTGTGTGTGTGTGTGTGTGTGTGTGGTTTTTTTTTTTTTTTTTCTAAGTATCATCTAACATTTGTAATTGATTTTTAAATAAATGTTATAAATTTATGTTGAAGAAAATGTTCAGTTTACTTATCACTGGGTAGACACTATTAAAGCATCTGTCTACGTATTTTTGCAAATAGAAGTGTGTGCAAGATTGTGTACTATTTGCCTTTTTTCAGCTTGTGTTACAAATGTCAGGTTTTCACATCTCGCCATACTCTGCATCACGTGCATAAGTAGCAACATGTGAAGTATTATGAACATGATTAAGTAGTTCTATAGCGCTGACTTATTGCACAAATACTATTTAGATGCCCTTGGGGAGACCATAGAAGAAATCACATTTACACATTCACAGATTCAGTGCCAAACAAAAGGTAGGTTTGGACGAAACAAAAATGGATTTCGGAAAATGTAAAGTGGAGGTTGATCACAGTTTTGACTTAAAAGTTGTGAATATGTAGCAGAAATATTGTATTATATATCAAATTAAAGTCAGTTGCATAGGCAAAACTACTGTATTTATATTTTAACTATAATTTCATTTATAAACTCATGGCAGTTACGGGACATTCGAATGAGACTATTTATCAGCCCATGGCACTTGATCAGTTAAATAATGTTGGTGGACATTGAAGATGTTACGTGACCAAGCCATCTGTGAGGTTTATTTCTAGGGGTTACATCTGTTAGAATGTAACACCCACTTAAGAGGAATTTAATTGTCTGAGGACTATTATCAGGGTAAGCCCAAAGGGGATGGGTTCCTATCCTCTATCAAGATCACCTTCTGGAAGCTAAATTTTATTGGCTCGTGCCCCCACGTGAAGATACTAAAGATGTTTTGTATCCACACGAATTAATGAAGAAAAAAATATATAGATATAAGTTTAAGCTTCTTGGAAAGGTGTGGAGACCACGGACTGTTGCCACTATCCCAAAATTGGATGCCCTTTTCTATCACTGGGGAAAAGGTGCTAGTGTGCAGGTGTCCGCCCTCATATGGTCTAAATTAATCTGGTCACATATGATTTATAATACACAAGTATTTTGATAGACCAGACCAACAATATCATGACAAACCATTCACAGTATAAACAGGACATACAGTGACATCACATAATATTTGTGTTTACAAACAATATGTAAGAATCAATCAACAAATGATCTGGTAACATAAAGTGTAATAAATCAAAAAAATATGACAACCAAATATATTCTTCACATTGATTACATCTCTGGAGAAAACATTGTCAGGTTCACATGGAATATCAGCTGAGTTAAATGCATAATTGTGGACCACAAATAGTGAAATCATCCAACATCATTACAATATCATAATGTATAACAAAGTACTACCAAAAGTAATAAAAGGGATATTTATATATTTGATGCAGTTGATATCTGCCGGTAGGTACTTTGGTGGGTTTAAGATTCACATGGATGCAGGTCTCTTCCGAGGAACCAGTTTTCTCTCAAGGGGTCATCATCAAAGTGAGTGAGGAATGGTAAGGTCTTCAATTTGGATCTAACATCAGGAATTCTCACTGGGTTCATGGGTTACATGGGTGAGATCTTGGTAGGATGGGGGTGGTGGATGATGCAAGGAAATGGGCTGTATTAATATTTGGGCTGGCAAAAGATGGACATGACATACAAGTTTACCGCCCTCAGCAACCAAGACCGCATCTTCACAACCGTAGGCTTTCGGTTAAGCGCCCCATCTTGCTTCAAGAATAGATTGGTCACACAATGAAGATTTGCCTGCCGAGGACCCAGAACCTGCTAGGCTTGAACACACCATGTGAACTTACAATCTAAAGATAGAGTAATCATTTCCTGTCCCCCCCCCCCCACCATTGCGACTACCGCTCTCCCGCTCCCTGTTTCCGGCTGTAGGCGATGTGGGTGTATGGAGTTCCGTTTTGGTCAGAACTATGAAGTCGAAGGCTGTGAGTTGGCTGGGAATATCTCACACCATCCAGATACTTAGTTATCTGCCTTCCTTTTTTTTTCTTTGCCCCTCAATCTTGTCAGCTGTCATGAAGTTCTCTAGTTTATTTCTTTTCGTAACGTGTCCAAAACTGTGACTCTCTACGTCTCATTTCTCTAATCAGTTTATGGTTTTCTCAGCTTCTTGTAGGACTTGCTTATTGGTTTTTCTATCTTTCCATGATCTTCTTTGAAATTTCCAGAAAGACCACATTCCTACTGCCATTTGATGTTTTTCACCTTCTCTGCTCATTTTCCACGTCTCACACCAATACAAAAGTGCTATTTAGCGCTTCAACATTATTTTTTCTCGTTGTTATTGACATCTTTTTATTGTTCAGTATGTTTTCCATCTTACAAAAGGCTACTTTCGCCTTAGCGATTCTTGTTCTAATCTCTTCAAGGTATCTCCCATCAGATACTGTATCATCCGCATATCTGATGTTATTGTGGTTACCCCCGCCCCCTTTTTTCCCCATTTCCCCCCTATGGTAATTAATCTCATATCTAAATTTCTAAAAATATCTATACCGTATAGAGAAAACAGATCTGGATACATTACACATCCCTGTCGCACACCTCTCTTAATAGGCTGATAATGACCTATTTCATTATCAATGTGTTTGGCAGTTTGTTGTTTCCAGTATATGTTTTTACAAGTCTAAGGTCTTTCCCATCAGTTAGTATATCTGCAAGCATCTATAGTATAATGTATTAAGAGTAGAGAAGATCTTGAGCAACCTGGGAAAATACAATGTCTAGATTTCCTTGGTATGATATTTCTTCGACAACCTGTACTTGAAGACCACTTTTCACAAAGAGCATAATGTACATTACATCCCATGGACAACAAAACCTTTCACATTAATTTCCGAAATATGGTTATTGTGGTCACAGGATTATTATTCTGGGGCTGGTATGTGCCCTAATTATAACGCCTCTTCTGGGGTTGAACGGGGTAGAGGAAATGGGGGAAATGACTGACTAACAAGGAAAATAATGGTGACTATGTGGTATCAAACACTGCCATAGTCTTCAAAGACACGATGTCATTCACTCCCTCATCTTATAGGTAAGTCAGTCAGTCAAGTCGAGGATCCTTTTACATGCCTGAAAGCGCATTGGGTAAATGCTGCCTGACCCATATGTTATTCACCAATGGGTACGCGTGATTGATTTAGTCATTATCACGCTGGTCATCTTTACACCCGAAGACATTTCTCGGTGTTCATTTTAGGCTGGGGTGACCTGGAAGCCCAGTCAATTTTAATATCCTCAACACACCCAACTGACATGGGACTTACGGTCCCCAGCATGGCGGATAGGCAGTGAAATGGTTAAGGCCTCTGGATGTTTATGCTCGTGGCTATCGTTGCATTCGCATTTCCTCATGTTGGACTGGTAGTTTACGGTTCCGTCGCCCTGCTACTGAGTTGAGTGAGTGGCGCGACGCTGTGAGCTGTGAATTTCGTGTGAAATGCTTTTAGATCTGTCTGAGGTTGTGGAGCGTGATCTGCATGTTCAGAGCCAGGCGGATGGCTAGTCCCAGAATTGACCGGTTTTTGTGCCTTATGAAGAAATGTGTGGCTGCTGGTCTTCTGGTTGACTGCCGCTTCTTTTGACGATGAACCGTGCTTACGTGGAGGACTGTTGTTTTGGCATTCTAGAGACGGCATTATGTACAGTGAAATGTTTTTTTACATCTGTCCGAAATGCTGTGGTGTGATCTGCATGCTCAAAATGGCGTAGCTGGCTAGATAACATCTAGAAACGGAACAAAAACATCCAGAAATAACTGAATATATGGCGGCTGGTGTGTCGCAGAAGCGAGCGGTTTTCTTGCCTTATGCAGAAATGCGTGGCTGCTGGTTTTGCTAGTGACAGCCGTTTTCATCGATGATGAACTGTGTTTTCGAGGAGGACTTTTGTATTGGCATTCTGGCAACGGCATTATGTACGGTGAGGTGTTTCTTTGCATCTGTTCGGGGTTGTTTTGTTGCGTGATCTACATTTCGGAGGGAAAATGGTGTGGTGGCTAGGAAACATCTAGAAACGGAAAGGCAGTATCTAGAAACGTCGAGACTTTGTGGGTGAACATCTGGTTGGAAAAGTGACTGCCAGTTCCATCAGGGGTGAACTGTATTGCTCGTATAGGACTTTTGTGGTGACATTCTGGCGGTGGCATTTTGCACAGTGTGCCTGAGTGGGCTGTTGTTTGTCGAGACTCCTGTTTTTTCCACTTTTCACATGGGGCAGTGAGGAACATTTTATGTGATATTCACTGGCACGGGAACGGAGCATAATGGGGAAGACCCTTTGCTGTGATGTTGGAACCGCGACTAATGACTAATGACTACCACAACTAACTGGACCTAATATGACATGACGCAGAACACACACACAGCTACTGGACCTAATATAACATGACGCAGAACACACACACAACTAGATGAACCTAATATAACATGATGCAAAACACACACACACACACACACACACACACACACACACACACACACAAATAACTGGACCTAATATAACATGACGCAGAACACACACACACCTTTGATGTTTGTTCCATGAACCTTGCAGGGCGTCGTGATCAATCACAGGTTGGTTTTATATACATTTGTAAGTTCAGTAATTTGCCGTGGATTTCTGAACGAGAAGTCAACGCTTAAGACCAACTTAATGCCAATGTAGGGGTTAAACCGCCTACCTCGCTATCAGCGCGGCGGAAGTATAAAAGCGAGTGCTATTAATCCTTTCAAGCACGTAGTCATCTAGATCTTTGATGAAATATCAAATCCCAGAACAGCACAAGTGGAACACAAACTGTCAATGACATAAGGGAGACAAATGAAGCATATTATTTCCTGCCAACATTATCTCTAGGATTATTGACAATCGGAGATGTGGCGAAGGAATAAGGAACGCCATTCGCAATCCCGCATACTGCGTTCGAAACATAGCTGTAAGCGATTTGGAAGCAGGCCGCCTTGCGCTGGTTTTCGTTTAACGGTATGAGAGCCGGTCTTTCAAAAAACAATGGTAAACTACTGAACGTAATTTTGACTAGTAAATCAAAAGTTTAGTCGTCTTGACTTGTCTTGCCACTGGATTCAGATGGACTCAGGCGAGAGAGTATGGTCGACGAATTGCGGAACTCTTCCTCACTTTAATACAATTCATAGCTCAAGTCATTCTTCATTCAACTTATCTACATTTTAAGCTAAAATAGGCCTTATCGGACATCTTAGATCTCACGGCTCCATACTTTCAACCGCACTGGATGAGATGAATAGTCATCATCATTCTTGATGGACAAACAACAAATTACAAACAGTCACACATACAAATGCCGCGGTTGACTGCGACGTCCTGTAAAGTACACACAAATAACTAGTATTGACAAGGAACAATTTGATCCCCTTGTAATCTAGTGAATATACATATCTGAACTTTGATTTGCCGACGTCAGACTATTATTATCAACAATACAAATAGGTAGGGGAGACACTGATAATGTTAGTTCAGGAGCTATGTAAAAGAAATTTTAAAAAGTTTATATCTTAATTTGTCTTTTCGATCGCTTGTCTTGAGCTGAAGAATAGTCCAATCTGGATTGATTTGTTCCGTGTTGGCCAGCTTTTCCTGTTACCAGTGTCCCTCGTCAACAGACGAACCCACTCTGTGGTTCTGAGGTATTTGACGTGCCCAAGTCAAGGACAAGGCGTCAACGTTAAGTCCAGCCCACTGGTGTAGGAAGAGAACCCTATATTAAGAGTATCTGTGTCGGCGTCTGTAGCTTAGTTGCAGTGAACGCAGTTTCACTATCCCTACATACTAGGTTCGAAGTCAGCCGCAGGAGAGTTGGTCGCAGATAGATTTGCGTTGATTTTCGCAATGGTATGAAGATTGGACTTTCTAACACAGAATGCAGACTTCTAATGAAATATTACCTCCAAAATTTCTAAAAGCCAGAATTTGCTGAGGTTCACAGCGACGTCCTGTAATGGATATGCAACGTATTCGTTTAGCTATAAGCATGCGTATCTCGTGCGTAAATACAAGTATGAGAACTGGACATTTAACTAGAGCATGCGTATCTCAAGCGTAAATACAAGTATGAGGCTTGGACATTTAACTAGAGCATGCGTATCTGTTGTGTAAATACACGTATGAGAACTGGACATTTAATTACGAGCATGTGTAAGTCAAGTTTGGGAACTGGACATTTAATAAATCAACTGAAAATCACATGTGTGCCTTTGAATATAAATGTTACAGAAGGGCATTAAAAAATCACTATATGAAAAAGAGAGCAAACAGTTGTTTTTTTTTTTTTTTTTTTTCTCAATAGAACTCACTACTGAAAAGATTGGTTATTAAGACACATAAAAGGAATCTTCGTGGCAATGTGGTAAATTTGTCTGCCTCTCGCTCTAAGGGTCGTGGGATCATTCCCGGACTGCGTCGTTCAGACTATGGGTGCAACTTTTCCGGAGCACCCTGGGGGTGTTTGTTGGAGCTACGGAGTTCGTGATTTGTGCGATGCTCTCGGCAAGCAGCTGCCGTTCTGCAGAGGGAGGCCGAGCGAGGTCATGTAATACCCGGCGCATTGAAGTCGACAGTCTCGACTTTAGTACTTTCGACTTTATTAAAATAATTTAACTGTGAACTTGTTAAAAAATAAATATCTGGAAAAAGATATCATGGAAGAAGAAAACCCGGGAAACGGTGAAGAGGAATAACGCAACGTGACAGAGAAACATTTTGAAAGACTATTATAAATAGAAAAGTTCCTTACAGTACAAATCACTGAATGCTAATGGTGTGAATATAAAGGAACATATTACACTGTAGGTCAACATATAACATAAATTTTTCTATGACTTGACCAAAATGAAAACACGAATTCGTCATTGTTATCTTTTCTGTTCCTCAGTACTAATTACTCAATTCTTCTTCTTCAGCGTTCCGAGCCATTGAGGTTCTTTGCTGCAAATACAATCCGTCTCCATTCGTCTCTCTGGTGGACCTTCTCTTGCCAGTGGTTGATTCCAAGTGCTTGTAGGTCTGTACATGTATTATCTCTCCACCGCCTTCTTGGTCTACCTCGGGGTCTATGGTCATTTATTTCCTGAGTGTAAGCGAGTTTTGTTTCCCTATTATCTTCCATTCTTTCTATATACTCAATTGTGATCTGTATATCTGTCGTGTTGGTTCCAGCATGTTCCTGTACATTCAAGTCACGAATATGATCACTCAATGAAGGAAACTCAAATGCTCCCGTTTTCTCATCAATTCTCAAATTAGAGAGAGTTGCGCCGCCGAGTCTGTCACGTTGTTATGTCAATCAATCAATCATGTGCCATGCCGGAAAGCGTGGGCGGTCATGACTCGCCATTTCACTCGATCACCAGTGTCGTGGATCAGCTCAGTGTTCCTGTCTCGTCACTGCCATGTGGCCAAGCCATCCAGGTATTTTCCTCTCGGTCTTCCTCTTGGTCTGTTCCCCTCGAACTTGCCAGTTGTCACTAAGTTCTCCAATCCATTTCTTCTCATAACATGTCCAAAAAAATTTTTGACTGTCTACGTCTAATTTCTCTAATCAGTTTACGATGTTCATTTGTCTCCTGTATTTATTATGTTATGTATCTTCACATAAACTTTATTTTCTGCATTTTCTTAAAATAATTCTTTCATGTGACGATGAAGTTTATAGAGTGTACGCCACACTTTTACTTTGACATCCAGACTTCAAATAGTTGCATCATTTAATGTCTACATCACCACCAAACGACACAACTATAAAAAGACGAGAAGCCTGCGATTTTGGAGCCATCCCTTGATGACTTGTAGCAATGGAGACCTTTCGTGAAATGAGATATCAGTAAATCTGCTCGTAATGAGGTCAGCATCGTCGAATAGATAACAGTGCTCGTCCTTAAACATCCGGTGTGCTGATGTCGAGGTAGCGGTTTTAATCTCTACACTGGTCGATTGGATTAAAATGTTAACTTCTCGTCCTTGACATAGGGACATAAATTACAAGTACCTCTGAAGTCGCCTGCAGCGAGGGACACTTGTAATAGGGAAAGCTAAGCCCCACGCAAACATCAGTCCAGTGTACTAGAAGTAGTAGCACTTGGACTAGGTTTGAGTTCAAAGTGAACGAACGAAAACAACAAAACAATCTGCTAATAAAAATAAAAAGCTGCTTATACCAAACTTTGAATTATTACAACTAAATATTTATAAACATCAGATATTTTCATTAATTATGTGACGTACAAGGGGTTAACAACTTTCTCCGTAATCCCGTATATTCATGTGGGTAACGCAGCTGCGCGAGATTCGGTAGCGGATTGCGTCGCGTTGGTTACTTACAGGGATATGTGAGCCGGTCGCTTAGATAGCAATTGCAAACTACTGAGCCAAGACATCAACAGCAGATGAAAAATACTGTTGTTGACTGCAATGTCCTGTAAAGGATATGCGGAAAAAGAAATTGATGTAGGGATATAATTTGACAAGAATATATCACATAACTGTGTGTGTGTGTGTTTGTGTGTGTGTGTGTGTGTGTGTGTGCATGTAAGTACGTATGTAGGTAGGTAAGTAGGTGTGTGTGCGCGCGTGTACGTACGTATGTAGGTAGGTAAGTAGGTGTGTGTGTGTGTGTGTGTGTGTGTGTGTGTGTGTGTGTGTGTGTGTGTGTGTGTGTGTGTGTGTGTGTGTGAATGTGTGTGTTTAGAATAACTGAAAATGAATAGAGAACTTATTAAAGTAACAAAAATGAAATAAATAAAATATTTTTGCCATACTAAAACTTGTGAAGCAATTATTAAAACCATACTGAGGGCAGTAGGGAACTGGACTTCCAGCCAACCAGAGTAAGTCAACTATGCAAGTGAGAAGATAGTATCCAGAAAACGGTAGTCTGTCAGCGTAAATAAGCAAAGCGAGATATGGAATGTGATGTGGATTCATTGCAGCCTCCCTTCCTTTTGGGGATGGCCTCTGATTAATTTATTGAGGCTATTTTCCAAAGTAATCACTGTATAAGATTTTAGCTGGCAGAAATAACTCAGGACACATGTAATAATGGCCGTCTCTCTCAGCAGATATCCATGTGTATGGATGCTACATACCCACTGTGTACACTAACTGGAAATGAATCTAGCACGTTCTCGCAATCGATGTGTAGCATTTGCTCCAAATAATATCCACATATTCAATGTCTATGCGAAATGGGTTCCATTTCTTTATTTACCAATGCGCATCCATCTTCTCTGTCACGGCCACTCCTTCAGATTCTTGTACTGTCACCTTCTTAGGCTGAGTAGTTATATCCTTGGGCTGAGACACCCATTCATTAACAGATTCAGTGCCAAACAAAAAGTGGGTTTGGCCCAAACAAAGATGGATGGCGGAAAATGGGAAGTAGTGGTGTGTCACAGTTATGACTTTAATGTTGTTAATATGGTAGCAAACATGTTGTATTATATTTCAAATTAAACGGAGTTACACATAGAAAACTACTTTATATAAGCCGATGACAGATATGGGCAGTCGTTCAAGATGATTAATAATCCCATGGCAATTGATCAATTCCCTATTTTTATGAAGCACCAAGGGAGTTCATGCGTTAAGGAATGATCGTGAGCCTTCAACAATTGAGCAAACGTTTCAAACTCTGCTTTCACACCTACTAGGCTAAACAGTCTCACAACATGTGTAGTGATTGCCTTTTTTCGTCTCTTTAAAGTCTTTGATATCGTTCAAAATTGAGGGAATGAAATACTCCCGGACTCTTTGATTCATATACTTCATTATGTCCAAATGTCTTTGATTGTTGTAACGCCATTTAGAATTGTCAAGCTTTTCTACCATTACTTTACTTGGTTTTCTCCTCTCAGTAAACATTAGCATCTAGGCTAGCTAGGGTCGGGTAACACCAAACGTCATTCTGAGGCAGTAACCATTCCATCGCAAATGACTTCTATTGAAGATGGAATAATGTTAAAAATACAAACTAGCTGGGCGATTCGGTAACGAACAGCGGAATACAACTGTACGCACACATAATATTTAATTCTTCTACATCTGTTTTCGGCTTTTTCAATGACTATAACAAGTTTTCATTATGGAAGATGGGTATGATCTACTTTTATAAGATGAAATTGTACACACTGAATTCGACTTAGCATTCTTACGTTAACGGGTGGTGGCCATCATCGAATTTAGATTGCCTCAGGAACCATCACTGCGGGATAACCTGAAAGACAGCGGATAAAACGTTATTTGTAATCACGAACGAAACACCAAAAACTCTATTGATCTTTTGAGATGGCGAATCATGACCATTCACGATTATCGGCATGGAACATAATTATGAAGATGAAGTTATTGTTCTTTTTTCTGTTCTCCTACTGCTTTTGCTGTGAAGTGTCTTTTAGAGGAGGCAGGTGCAATTTTTTTTGTGTTTTGCTTGTCTAGTTGCTTGTACTAACGACATATTTGTTGTCTTCAACGTCTCTTTTCCTCCATCTAGCCAGCTCTCCAGACATCGACGTGGTCGATAGCAAAAGCGCGCTCGCTCTTAAACTTCTGGCACGCTGATGGCGAAGTAGGCAGTTCAACTCCTACACCGGCATTAAGTTGGACTTAAACGTTGTCTTCCCGTTCAGAAAGCAATGGCAAACTGTAAACGTACAAATATCTAGAAAATCAACCTGGGGTTGATCGCAACATCCGGCAAACATTTTAAATTCAACTCTTAGCCCCCCCCCCTCTCCCCTATCCCTTCTCTATCGCGTTACATTCCGATATTCTCACGTAGGACGCCATAGCGGCAGGTTGATCTCGTTTTGCTGTAACTAAATGTCCGAACCATTTAATTCTTTGATGTTCTCTAAAGTCAGCAAAATGTGCTGTCCTTACAATTGTTATTTTACAACATAGTGAAAAACATGATGATGGTAATATGTACATGAGTGGTGATGACAATCTTCAATTAAACCAGTATGGAAAGTATACACCTACAATTATACAAAACAGTGCAATCAAATCTTGAGATGGAAGCTGGCTAATGGGTAATGAATTATTTTTGAAGTGAATCAAAAATGTAATCTAAAAGTACAGGAGAGCTTTGGCCACCCTGGCCCATATCTATGAAGGTAAAATCCCATGTTCACCTCCAAGACAGAGGATGGGAAACACCACGGTGTGGTAAGCACAACCCTGAGGACTGAGGATCCTCCGGGATAAATGGACAACTCTGCAGCTGGGGCAGAGCAGGACATTCACTACTCATGACAGTCGGAAATGGCTGCGCTGAGGTAAAAGACCTCCATGTGGATGTGGAAATCAAAGGGAAACCACCAAAGTCTTCTCAGAAATGCATTAGAATCCACATATCAGAGTCAGTGAACGACATTAATGACTGTCTTATGACATCCTCATCCGGTAGGGACAGTCATGTGCCACAGATGTTATCAGAACGTCGTCAAGCTATTGATGGCAAAATCAAAACTAAAGCGAATAAATTTAAAATAGGAAGATTGAATGCCAGGGTACTAGTCGAGTTAGGAAAGTTGAACAACGTAATACGAGAAAAGGAAAATATAAAAATGAATATCCTAGGCATAAGTGAGATGTGGTGGAAGGATCTGGTAAAATTATAACTGAAAAACACATAATAGTTTATTCGGGGGGGGGGGGGGGGGGGGGGGGGGGGGGGGGGGGGGGGGGGGGGGGGGGGGGGGGGGGAATACAGTAAGTAATTGTGTAGGGGGTATAGTGGGACAAATATATCATGCCGGCCGCCTTTGCTTCCAATGATATTTCATGTTACTAATTTTTTTAAATTTTAGACCAGGTCGACTAGGGAGCTCAGGTTACTCGGAGAACAATCCGCCGCGAGGGGGATTTGAACACATGATCACCGAGTCGGCAGGCAAGTGTACTGCCACTGCGTTACCGTAGATTTAAAAAATAAATACCTATGAGATTTTAAGAAACTGGGTGGATAAAGCATTAATATCATAACAAGGGTTTTCGTGTATGCGATGAGAAAATATCAATACTCATGTATTTAGAGTGGTAATTTTATAATCTTTTGACATTTTACACAGAAATACTAAACGTTTGTTCGTTACACTACTTGTATGACACCCAGATAATATCATTAAATCATTGTTTTAATGAGAGTGCGTCGAGGACTGCACTTGATGAATTTGCCCAGTTTGAAATCAAGAAACTGCAAACGACATTACAATTAAGCAGTTATCACTGGAGGTAAAACGAAATATATATTTGGCCGACAGCGTAAAACGCATCAAAATATCGATAAACATCACTGCAATAATAGAAGTGCTCAGTGTAATTAATACGAAGACATACAAGAAATGTTCAGATAATAGAATTTATATCTTGTGAAGATTTTCGTACAATTAACCTCATAAACCATGTCACTAAGTTTCTACTCGGAATTATAATGAGAAGAACAAGAAAGAAATTAAAAAGGAAATTAGTGAAGAACGGTAGTATCGTTTTGTGGAAGGAAAGGGTACAAACAATGCAATATATATCTTATATATAAAAAAGGAGCGTATCTCTGTATGTATTTATGTATCTCCGTATGTCCTTTATACGCTCGCGAACGGCCCATCCGATTGAGATGAAATTTTCTACACGCCTTCCTTTCATTCCAGAGATGCCAACTGTCGTAGTTTTTTTTTCTTCTTCCTCCTCCTCCCTCCTCCCTCCTCCCCCTCCCAAAATACGTACGTCCAGGAAATGGTCTTCTACATAGACACTTCTCTCTGAGGTCCGCGATAACATCGGGAACGAGAACTTATATGACTACTTATATAAATTAAATGAGATGCTTCACACCAGGAGCTGGGCGATGTCGGGCCGGGTCAGACAGACAGACAGACAGACAGACAGACAGACAGATAGTCGGTAACGGGAACGGGAACTTATATGACTACTTATATGAATTAAATGAGATGCTCCCCACCAGGGTCTGGGCGAAGCCGGGCAGGGTCAGCTAGTATATATATATATATATATATATATATATATATATATATATATATATATATATATATATATATATATATATATATATATATATATATATATATACCGGTCTCCCTGGCCGAGAGGTTAGCAGCTTTCTCCGTAACCCCGAATGCTCTCGTGGTTGACGTGAGCGCACGAGAACTGGAAGGGGTTCGAGTCGCAACAGTGACTTATGAGAGTATGGAGCCGGTCGCTCAGAAAGTCGTGGCGTGCTGATGAGCGTAATGTTGCCTAATATATATATAAGGTCAATAGAGACACAGGAAGACATATAATTGTGCTTCACAGATTATACTAAGTCATTTGATAAAGTAAAATAAAACAACATGATGAACTGATTAAAATGTTGGAAGATGTCAACATTGATGTGAAAGATTTAAGAATAGTAAAGAATATTTACTGGAACCAAGTAACAGCAATTAAAATGGAAAATAAAGAGGATAGTTACGAACAGATAAAGCTAGGAGTACGACAGGGGTGTGTCTTGTCACCGGATCTCTTCTCTCTCTATAGCGAAGTAATAATGAGAGAGATCACAGAGAAGCCAGGAATACTAATCGGAGGTTATAATATAAACAACATACGCAATGCAGATGACACAATATTGGTGGCGGATAATGCAACAGACCTACAACAATTGTTGGACATTGTAATAACAGAGAGTGCAAAGAAAGGACTCTCCTTGAATATTAAGAAAACAGTAACAATGGTGATATCAAAGAAAATAGTGACACCAAAATGTGACATAGAAATAGAAGGGAAAATTCTTAACAAAGTGGATAATTTTAAATACCTAGGGGCATTTACAACATCAGATGGAAGATATACAACAGAGATGAAGAGCAGAATAGGGCAGGCAAAATCCGCGTTTCAGAAAATGAAGAGTATCTTATGCAATAAGTCACTATCATTGAATGTCAGAAAGAGAGTGCTGAAATGCTATATAGAACCAGTTTTGTTATATGGCAGTGAATCTTGGAATGTAAATGAGAATGTTGCGAATTCCTTAGACAGCCAGAGTAACTAACAACGATTGCCTGAAAGAGGCTAATGAAACTAGAACACGATATACCACAATAAGAAAGAGACAAACAGTTTTCTTTGGTCATGTGATGAGAAGAGAGGCATTGGAGAACATCGTGACAACTGGAAAGATAGAGGGACGAGAGACAGAGGCAGACCAAGAGAAATGTTGCTGGATGGATTGAGACGGTGGAATGGAGGAATATCATCAGTAGAGGTGATCCAGAATACCAAAGACCGAACGCCAACACCATCTGGCAGGACACTTAATGATGACGATGATGATGATGATGATGATGATGATGATGATGATGATGATGATGATGATGATGATGATGATGATGATGATGATGATGATGATGATGATGATGATGATGATGATGATGATGATGATGATGATGATGATGATGATATTGATATCTTGTAAATCTTCTCTTTCTTTCTGTACACGTCCACGTGTTCCAGATGACCAGAAATAAACTCAGGGTGAGGTAAACTACACCATTTGCAGGATAAATTACGAGAACGATCTGTGAAGTTCACATGGTTTCAAGCAATGCTTGTTGATAATGGCATTAGCGCGGCCGGACGAAGTTTCAAAGCCACTGTTCGTCGTTCACTAACAGAAGAAGTGACTACCCACCCATTTCTCCATGCATTCATCATCATCATGCGCAATGCCGATAAGCCTGGGCGGTCAGATTTCGCCATCTCACACGATCACCATGTTCGTGGATCAGCTATGTGTGCCTACACAGTGTTATAGCCCTATCGCATCATAGATCCATAGCAGTTTCCTATTCTTCGGGAAGTAGTATTTTTTTTTTTTTTTACAAATCATATCTACTGCATACCCTCCTCCCAATTTAATTACTTGGCATCTACACCGACGATCTATTCAACCAATTAAAATTAAATTTCCCGGTCAGTTTTTCGGTTTCAAATTTATTACGTGTTAAAATCTTGCATCGTTAAACCAATGTTACCATAATTACATTTTATAATTCGCGATCTTCTAGCAAAATCAAAAACAAATAAACAATAAAATACCAAAATTAAAATAAAAAAATTAGGTAAACACAATGGAGGGGAGGTATAGTACGCAATTAAGTCATCACAATCACCTTCCACTTTTCCTCTCAAGCGTAGGGGGTAGGAATAGTAGGTATTCCAGAGCCCGATTAGTGGTACTGAATGGTGTCATTCCGTGTCTGTGAGGTCGTCTGGCCTTTTTATTCTAGGTCATCATCTTGCTCTTAGATCAGATCTTCTTTGATGTAGCGCCAGTGGTGTTAGCTGATGATGATGCATTTTAACGAGATGGCCGAATCAGTAGATCTTCTGCTTTTCAATGTTTGTGGCACAAAGGGTTGACAAAGGGGTCTTTTCTGAAAACATCATTTCTTACTCGGTCTCGGATGATTAAATTGGTAGCTCACCTCAGGCATATCTTCTCGAGTTAAAGTAAAGCACATGTTTACGTGTCTTGGGGCGTTTCGGATTTATAGTCAGTCAGTTAATAGAGACGAAGACGTGGTAGACAGGATTAGAATGCTCGCTTTATACATCCGGAGCATTGATGGCGAGGTATGAGTTCAAATCGTACACCGGCATTAAGTTGGACTTAAAAGTTAACTTCTTGTTCAAAACGTAATGTACTGGAAAACTACTTGTTCAGAAAGTAATGTACTGGAAAACTACTTGTTCAGAAAGTAATGTACTGGAAAACTACTTGTTCAGAAAGTAATGTACTGGAAAACTACCTGTTTAGAACGTAATGTACTGGAAAACTACTAGTTCAGAAAGTAATGTACTTGAAAACTACTTGTTCAGAAAGTAATGTACTGGAAATCTACTTGTTCAGAAAGTAATGTATTGGAAAACTACTTGTTCAGAAAGTAATGTACTGGAAAACTACTTGTTCAGAAAGTAATGTACTGGAAAACTACTTCCTCAGAAATTAATATACTGGAAAACTACTTGTTCAGGAAGTAATGTACTGGAAAACTACTTGTTCAGAAAGTAATGCACTGGAAAACTACTGAACCTGGGGTTGATCGCATTGTCCTGTAAAGGACATGCAACGTTTGTGTGCGTGTGAGTGCGTGCGTGCGTGTGTGTGTTCGTGTGTAAGTAAGCAAGTAAGAAAAGACTCACACACCGTACTAGTATTTAACATACGGTGTTAGACCCGTATTATTTAAGCCACTCTGGGGTTGATGTGGTCAGTATCCCACCAGTAGCCTTTACTTCCCAATGGCATGTCTTGGTACCATTCTAGGTTAATCCGCTGATTCGACACGGGAGCCCAGGTCCATTTTACAATCTGTATCCGCCTTGCTGTGGATGGAACTTATGACCACCGGACCAGCAAGCGTGGTCTAGCCACTTTAGCGTTACCGCCGGGTTTAGCCACTACACTACCGCGGGTTTAGCCACTACGCAAACGTGGGTCTGGCCACTACGCTACAGCGGATCTAGTCCTAAGCTACCGCGGGTCTATCCACTATGCTACCGCAAGTCTATGCTAGCGCGTGTGTAGCCACTACGCTATCGCGGGTCTAGTCACTACGCTACCGCAGGTCTAGCCACAACGCTACCGCAGGTCTAGCCACTATGCTATCGCGGGTCTAGCCACAACGCTACCGCAGGTCTAGCCACTATGCTATCGCGGGTCTAGCCACAACGCTACCGCAGGTCTAGCCACTATGCTATCGCGGGTCTAGCCACAACGCTACCTCAGGTCTAGCCACTATGCTATCGCGGGTCTAGCCACAACGCTACCGCAGGTCTAGCCACTATGCTATCGCGGGACCCAGAGCAGAGATTTGGAGAAATAGACAGTTATTAATGTGGGCGGGGGGGGGGGGACATTGAGGCAGTTGCAGGAGGTGGCAAAAGATGGGACGGTTTGGCATGAGCTGTGTGAGAGCCTATATCCAATGGCGGGATACAAGGCAGTATAAGAAGAAAGGAAGGAAGAACTGCCCCCGCTGAGAATATTAATATAATTTCAAAATAAGTAAGTTGAAAATCACACAGAGGTGGAAGAAGAAGGACCAACGTTCATATTCATCTTGAGCCGTGTGGAAGGTTCGTCATTTAGCCAGTAAGAAAGTATTTGTTTATCTTTGTAAAGAATGAATCCAGATTTCTGAACTCTCGAGGTCTCATAAATATGATTACGGCTTATTTCAAAATTTTAATTTAATGATCGTTCTTTAGTTTCCGCAGTTTATTCCAGCAAAATCGCATATCTTTGTTGTTCTAAGCATTGGTTCCGGCAACTGTTTTCGCTCTAGCATCGATGTTTTATTGATAATAAGTGTTCATTGTGGCATACCTAACAGTATATGATGTGAGTTTTACTTTTGGTTTCAAGCGGTTGTTTACATAACTACATTTCATCTTCAGTTGTGCCATAAGACAGGTATTGTGAATGACACCATATGTACGTTTTCGGTAACAGTTTTATCATTGTTACGTTCATACTTCTGCAAAATGGTTGAATCTCAATTCAACCCACCGGACATCTTCCTGACTAACGAAGAGAGGAGAGTCTCGGAAATAGTCATGGATTTTGTGATCTCTTTCACAATCTCCAACGTTGGTATAGTTACCAACGTTCTCGTCATCATCGTCTTTGTCAAGCAAGGATTCAAGGAAAGCGTCAACATCTCCATGACAACCATAGCTGTCTGGGACCTTATCAAATGTTTGGCGGCGGCCATGCAAAGAATGTCGGGTCCTCTTGGCGCCTTGTCGATATCTGATGCTGAAAGCTGGACTAATATTAGTGTGGTCGTGTTCAACTATCTCATTTGTTATTCCAGTTACGTCACTAGCGTTCTAGCGGCCTACGTTGCCGTGGAAAGATGTTTATGCGTATGCATTCCGTTTAAAGTAAAATGGCTCCTAACCACAAAAGTCACACTAACTGTATGTTTGACAATATCTGTGGTCATTTTTGGATTGTTTTCGGTGATGTTCGGTATTTACGACATCTTTTGGGCATACAGTAACAAGTACAATAAAACAATTGCATACTACAAGCACAACGTTTTTTACGATACCAATGAAGGTCCTCTTTTTCGAGTATTATAATATATCAGGAATAATGTGGCCCCTGGTTAGTTTCACCGTTATTGTCATCTGTACAACAATTATTGTGCATATGCTGCACCAGAGTTCAAAGTTTCGTTCAGGTCAAGCAGAAATAAACAAAGAATCAAGCAATCAATTGAGTACTCGCGACAGACAGGTTGTTAAAATGCTTGTGGTGATCATTGGCATTTACGTCGTTTGTCTGTCGCCACGAATCGCCATATATTTGGTGAAATGTTTTGTGTACGAGTTTTATTTCATACGAAAATTTCACAATATCTTCATGTTTGTGTGTTACATTCTGTGGATCTTTGAAATGGGAAACGGGGCAATAAACTTCTTCATTTTCTATTCAATGAGTTCTTCTTTCAGAACGACGTTTACCAGTTTGTGCAGACAGAAATAGTGTCAATATATTGGTTCAACAATCATTATATGGACGCTAAGAGCGACAGAGCCGCCGCGCTAGCGTAGTTGATAGGGAGTTACGCGGATAATGTCAGGAGCCCGGGCGGGCGCGGGATCAACTTATACTTTCGTCTTCTCGCCAAGAGAAGGTAAAAACTAAACACCTAATCCTCTGTGCATCCAAACCTACAAAATACCCCCCTCCCCCCCCCCAATCACTTAACAAAGCAGGTTCCTGCTTAGGGACATCGTTATATATATATATATATATATATATATATATATATATATATATATATATATATATATATATATATATACTAGCTGACACGGCCCGGCTTCGCCCAGACTCTGGTGGGGAGCATCTCATTTAATTCATATAAGTAGTCATATAAGCTCCCGTTCCCGACTGTCTGTCTGTCTGTCTGTCTATCTATCTGTCTGTCTGTCTGTCTGTCTGTCTGACCCGGCCCAGCCCATGGTGGAGAGCATCTCATTTAAATCATATAAGTAGTCATATAAGATCCCGTTCCCGACTATCTGTATGTCTGTCTGTCTTGGGTAAATGGAGGAGGGAGGAGGAAGAGGGAGGTGGAGGAGGGAAGAGGAGGGAGGAGGAGGGAGGAGGAGACAGGAGGAATAGGAGGGAGGAGGAGGGATTAGGAAGAGGAGGGAGGAGTAGGGTGGAGGAGGAGGGGGAGGAGGAGGGGGAGGAGGAGGGAGGAGGAAGAGGGAGAAGGAGGGAGGAGGAGATCGCAGGAGGAGGAGGAGGAGGAGAGGGAGGAGGAGGAGGGAGAGGGAGGAGGAGGGAGGAGGAGGAGAGAGTAGGCGGAGGGAGGAGGCGGAGGGAGCAGGAAGAGGGAGGAAGAGGGAGGAGGAGGAGGGAGGAGAAGGAGGAGGGAGGAGTAGAGAGTGGGAGGAGGGAGGAGGCGGAGGGAGGAAGAGGGAGGAGGAAGAGGGAGAAGGAGGAGGGAGGAGAAGGAGGGAAGAGGATGAGAGGGAGGAGGAGGAAGAGGGAGGAGGAGGAATGTGAAGGGAGGAGGAGGGAGGAGGTAGAGGGAGGAGGAGGAGGAGGGAGGAGGATAGAGGAGGAGGAGGGATGAGGAGGAAGAGGGAGGAGGAGGAATGTGAAGGGAGGAGGAGGGAGGAGGTAGAGAGAGGAGGAGGAGGGAGGAGGAGAATGGATGAGGAGGAGAGGGAGGAGGAGGGGGAGGAGGGGGAGGAGGAGGGAGGAAGAAGGAGGAGGGAGGAAGACGGATGAGGGGGAGGAGGGAGGGGTAGGAGGAGAAGGGAGGAGAAGGGAGGAGGAGGAGGGAGCAGGAGGAAGGAGGAGGGAGGAGGAGGAGGAAGAGGGAGGAGGAGGGAGGAGGAAGAGAGAGGAGGGAGGAGGAAGAGAGAGGAGGGAGGAGGAGGGAGGAAGAGATAGGCGGAGAGAGGAGGAGGAGGGAGGAGGAGGAGTAGGGATGAATAGGAGGGAGGAGAAGGGAGGAGGAGGGATTAAGAGAAAGAGGGGGGAAAGGGGAGAAGGAGGAGGGAGGAGGGAGGAGGAGGAGGAAGAGGGATGAGGAGGGAGGAGGAGGGAGGAGGGAGGATGAGGAGGAGGGAGGATGGTGAAGGAGGAGGAGGAGGAGGGAGGAGGGTGAAGGAGGAGGAGGAGGGGGAGGAGGGAGGGGGAGGAGGAGGGAGAAGGAGGAGGAGGAGAACGTAGGTGGGGGAGGATGAGAAGGGAGGAGGGAGAGGGAGGAGGAGGGAGGAGGAGGAGAGAGGAGGAGGGAGGAGGTGGAGGGAGAAGGAGGAGGGAGGAAGAGGTAGAAGGAGGAGGGAGAAGGAGGGAGGAGGAGACAGGAGGAATAGGAGGGAGGAGGAGGGATTAGGAAGAGGAGGGAGGAGTAGGGTGGAGGAGGAGGGGGAGGAGGAGGGAGGAGGAAGAGGGAGAAGGAGGGAGGAGGAGAGAGGAGGAGGAGGAGGAGGAGGAGAAGGGAGTAGGAGGAGGGAGAGGGAGGAGGAGGGAGGAGGAGGAGAGAGTAGGCGGAGGGAGGAGGCGGAGGGAGCAGGAAGAGGGAGGAAGAGGGAGGAGGAAGAGGGAGAAGGAGGGAGGAGAAGGAGGAGGGAGGAGGAAGGAGGAGTAGAGAGTGGGAGGAGGGAGGAGGCGGAGGGAGGAAGAGGGAGGAGGAAGAGGGAGGAGGAGGGAGGAGGTAGTAGGATGATTGATTGCCATCCCACCAGGTTAATATGTTATCGCGGACCTCAGAGAGAAGTGTCTATGTAGAAGACCATTTCCTGGACGTACGTATTTTGGGAGGGGGAGGAGGGAGGAGGGAGGAGGAGGAAGAAGAAAAAAAAACTACGACAGTTGGCATCTCTGGAATGAAAGGAAGGCGTGTAGAAAATTTCATCTCAATCGGATGGGCCGTTCGCGAGCGTATAAAGGACATACATACATACATACAGAGATACGCACATCCTAATTTATATATAAGATATATATATATATATATATATATATATATATATATATATATATATATATATATATATATATATATATATATATATATACGTGTGTGTGTGTGACTTCGATTAACCCTCGCCGTCATGGGCCAGGGCTGTGACGGATAACGGAATAGACCGAGAACAGAAATCGCTTAATACATATGTACAGTAAGTAACATGATTTCACTGCGGGCTTGCGACGAAAATAAAAATAAAATCCTTTAAAAGTGAATAATATTGTATTCAGTTTTACAAAACATTCAATATAAACTTCAATACAAGAGTAGTAATGTACAGGCATGTATTGTAATACTATAAACCTACGTTACTTTAAAATATTCTGTCATCTCCTTCTGTCTTTGAGGCTCGATCTTTCTGCGCTGCGATGTACCGTATCTTACGCAGAAGTAGGATCTGTGTTGCATTTCCCTCCTCTTGCATTTCAAACCAGTCGATGCATTTTGATAACATTTTGAGTGACTAGTTGTAGGCTTTTGGTTAAGAACTGATCCGTCATCGTCATCAATGTCTTCTTCTTCAATGGTAGTCACACTAGAAACAATTTCAGCATCGTTCTAAATTTCAAAGCCTCCATCCATTTTGTTACATTCCAACCAATCTGTTATTTCTCCTGGCGTAATGTTTTCACTGTTTAGTCCTACATTCTTGCACAGTTGCGCAATGTTGTCAACACTAACAGTCTCAGTTCCTTCAGTTTCGTCACTGGGTTCAGGCAAGAGTCTATTCCACCCATTCTTTAGGTTAGACACTGGAAGATCAGCCCAGGCAGTGACGACATTGAAAATAGTGGCCTTTATGGTGTATCTCTTTTTTTAAGGCGATGACGAATGACAGAACTGACGGTTAAACGGATGGCGGTTAATCGAAGTTTTACTGTGTATATGTATTTTGTTTAGAATGCCAGCTCATAAAACGTAGTTTTGTTAATATTTGTGACTGACTTCATATTCATGATTTTTGTCTGTTAACTTTACTTGTGATTCTCAATACCTAATAATATAAGGCCATTACGTGAACAAAGAACAAGCGTTTCGAATATTGTATTCGAGGAACAATAAACGATTGTGGTGTTTTACTACATGTTCGTCATAAGCGATTCTTCATAGATAATAATGCTCGTTTTGAATAGTTGATATGCTAACCTTAGAAAATAGTTTGGCTACAATTCTGTTTTACTAGAATGCCCCATATAATAGCAGTAAGACTGTCATCATCACCATCATCACCATCATCACCATCATCATCATCATCATCATCATCCTGTGACTTGCCTTTGCATAATATGTGTTCGATACTTCTCTCTGTCAAAACCCAGATGCCCTGTCTCTGTTGCTGTCATGTGTAAATCTCATTTCTCTATGTCATAACCCAGATGCCCTGTCTCTGTTGCTGTCATGTGCAAATATCATTTCTCTCCGTCATAACTCAGATGTCCTGTCTCTGTTTCTGTCAAGTGTAAATCTCATTTCTCTCTGTCATAACCCAAATGTCCTGTCTCTATTGCTGTCAAGTGTAAATCTCATTTCTCTCTGTCATAACTCAGATGTCCTGTCTCTGTTGCTGGCATGTGTAAATCTCATTTCTCTCCGTCATAACTCAGATGTCCTGTCTCTGTTTCTGTCAAGTGTAAATCTCATTTCTCTCTGTCATAACCCAAATGTCCTGTCTCTATTGCTGTCAAGTGTAAATCTCATTTCTCTCTGTCATAACCCAGATGCCCTGTCTCTGTTGGTGTCATGTGTAAATCTCATTTCTCTCTGTCATAACTCAGATGTCCTGTCTCTGTTTCTGTCAAGTGTAAATCTCATTTCTCTCTGTCATAACTCAGATGTCCTGTCTCTGTTGCTGTCATGTGTAAATCTCATTTCTCTCTGTCATAACTCAGATGTCCTGTCTCTGTTGCTGTCATATGTAAAACTCATTTCTCTCTGTCATAACCCAAATGTCCTGTCTCTATTGCTGTCAAGTGTAAATCTCATTTCTCCTTGTCATAACCCAGATGTTTAGTCTCTGTTGCTGTCAAGTGTAAATCTTATTTCTCCTGTCATAACCCAGATGCCCTGTCTCTGTTGCTGTCATATGTAAATATCATTTGCGCCCCCCCCCCCCACCTTTCTTCGCTTTGATGGTACAACTCCTTTCATAATTGTCTTTTTCGGACATTCATATCTGTTTGCCGGTCTCTCTGGCTGTGGGGTTACAACACTTTCTCTCTGTAATCCCGTTTATCACGCAGAGTCTCGCAGCGGAGCGAGAACTGAGGTGGTTCGACCCCCGCTCGTGACTTGCGGATACTGAGCCGGCCGCTCAGAAAGCAATGGCAAACTACTGAGCGTAATCTTGCCAAGAGATCAACAGACAGCTGAAAGATGCTGCTGTTGACAGCTAAGTCCTGTAAAAGGATACGCAAAACATTTATTATTTAAACATATCTGTTTACATACCCAAAATATTTCCTGTTCCAATATTTTAGTTGCCCCAGTAACCAATCTTATTTAGTGCAGAGTTCTTGTTGCATATATCCTTTTGTTCTCTTATTCGTCTAATGAACTTTGTTAGCTCTACTGCAACACGTATATTCAAAGGAGCATATGTGTTGTTGATCTGTTGTGTTGTACGTCCACGTCGCATAGCCTTATGCGTGCCCTGTGTATTCTCTAGTTGTGTTGGTATCCGTTCCATCGTCCTTCAGCCGTGAACGTCGATATTGAAAACCGCTCGCTTTCTGTTATTTCTCTCAAATGATAAATATCTCTGTTGAAGGTTTGGTTTATTTGGCTGTCATTATTTTTGTTTTTGTTGCATTTCGAAATAAATGTTATTCAGAGAATTAAAGCTAGTTGCATGTCTTTTGAGGGACATCGCAATCAACTCCGGCATTTCTTGCTGTTTGTGATTTTCTAGACTATATTTACGGTCAGTAGTTTGCCATTGCTTTCTGAACAACCGACGCTCATATAATCAAAATAAACACTAGGCGGGCTGCTTCCAAATCGTCCGAGGCGAATTTCGAACCCCCGACTCGGTGTGTCGGGAAATTGTGTAACGTGTTCAATGCTCCTAAGCCACAGACGCAGACACTGAGAGTACAGCAGTGAAATAATTTATTGTACTGCATGTGTGCCGGCTCCGTGGCGAAGCGGTTACGACGCAGTTCGAAATCCCGCATATCGCGTTCGAAACATAGCTGCGGGCGATTTGGCAGCAGACCACCTTGCGATGGGTTTTATAAAATGGTATAGGTGCCGGTCATTCAGAAAGCAATGTAAACTTGCCGAGAGATCACAAACAGCCAAACAATGTTGGGGTCGACTGCGACGTCTTGACAAGGTTATGCAACTAATTTCTAACTGCATGTGTTGTAGCGGGCGGGCTGGCATAGTTGATAGTGAATGAATTTATTTTCTGTTGATTATTTCTACAGATTTGCAACAGATTCAGGGCCAAACAACAAGCAGGTTTGAAACAAATAAAAATGGATGGCGGAAAATGGGAAGTAGGAGTGTCACAGTTGTGACCTAAAAGTTGTTAACATGGTAACAGACATGTTGTAATATAACGCAGTGACAACATTTCGGCGACGTATAAACCCGCGGCAGATGCAGAAAGTTGTTTAAGACGATTAATAATCCCATGACACTTAATCAGTTACAATTAGTTTCCCGCTATTACTCTGAGATCGTCCCCTTTGGAGTCCCGGTAGCACAAAGGCGATAGGTTCATGTAGCAGTTTAAGACATTTAACATTGGACTGAATGTGGAAGCACTTCTGTGGATAGGCCTTAGGTTCATGCCAGAATACGATCAGCGTTGCCAGTAGTGGGTTGTGCACAATATTTAAATCTCAAATCCCGAAACAACCAAATAAATCAATTGGACTGAATGTCCATTTGCATGCATTTAGTACTAGTACAACCTACAACCTGTGTAACATTCCAGTTACGAAAGTTACAAGTAAGGGCCTTTTACATGCCTTGTGGAGTATTACGAGGGCGAGACAATAAGTAAGTCACACAGTTATGTGGGATGGCAGGTAAATGTAGTTGGTGTTTTCTACAGGTGTCATTAGGTGACAGCAACATCGAACTTTATATTCCCGTTCGTCAGGTGGCGCTGGGTGTCTCATGCGGATGTGCAGTGCATAAACAAAATGGTGACTGTACTTATGGAGTGTACAGGAAATGCTTCCCGTTTATGCTGACAAATGTTTGTCCCGTAAAGCCGTGCATAGCTGGATAGGAAAATTTTCTCAAGGACGCTCTAAAATTGTTGATGAAATCCGATCTGGTCGTCTTGTTGAGATTGCAACAGAAGCATCAGTGCAGCGGGTGGAGGAGATTATTAGAAGTGACAGGCGAGTAACGATAGACTGTAGCATGCAATAGGGTGCTCACGTGGTTCAGCATACAGCAAAATGCATGATCGACTGAAATTTCCAGGACTGCTGACTAGTATTGCTTCTTCATGACACTGGCAGACCACATACGGTTCGATTAACTCAGGAGAAAATTAACCAACTAAGGTGGGAAGTTCTGGAACATCCACCTTATAACCCCGACTTAGCCCCTAGTGATTTCCACCTTTTTGGTCCACTGAAAACCCACCTTGGCGGGAGACATATCGCGAATGACGCCGAAGATGAACGTGAAGTGAAAACGTGGTTTAGAAAACAGAGCACGCAGTTCTATGCAGCCGGTTTGGGAGTACTGATAAAAC
Source organism: Cepaea hortensis (assembly GCA_963921405.1). Classification (NCBI taxonomy): domain Eukaryota; kingdom Metazoa; phylum Mollusca; class Gastropoda; order Stylommatophora; family Helicidae; genus Cepaea; species Cepaea hortensis. The sequence continues at coordinate 126,484,981 of OY992878.1, forward strand.
GATGGGATGAGTGCATCAATGTTGGTGGAAATTATATTGAGAAATAAAGGGACAATGTATGTATGAAAAATAAACTGGTTTTAAGTTATCTTATTTAGTTATTTTTCTATAGCCATTTGTGACTTGCTTATTGACTTCCCCTCGTGTGTGTGTGCGTGCGTGCGCGAGTGCGTGTGTGTTTGTGTGTGTATTGTCATGTCTTATATTGTTTTAACACCTGGACCTTAGCTAAATGGGTTTTTTAAACAATTAGTTGTATCAGTATCTTTTCTCTTTTTTTTTTTTTTTTGCGATGTCGAAGGCTGACTAGTTGTAACAACTAGATGGGACAAAATGGGTTAGTGTAACACCTGCATGTAACAGAGTAAGTTATGTAACAATTATATGGGACAGATTGAGTTAGTGTCATAACTGGATGGAAGAAAGTGGGTTAGTGTAATAAATGGATGGGTTCTCTATTTGTTTATCTTTCATAGAACAAAGCACATAATCAGCCAATAATTGTACACCCAGAAACAATTAGTCGCACGAGCTAGCTCATCATCATAATGTGCCTTGCCGATAAGCATGGGCTGTCATGTTTCGACCCAGACTAAAATGGGTACTAGGAAACACCCTGGGAAGTAGAGGCGACCGCTACATATTGACCATAATACCTGTCGAGTGCCGATTGGTTTATAAATATATGGGGCTAGCACCATATATCCACATCACGACAGAAATTATTAAAGCTTTAGGAGAATCTGGAATAGATAAAGTTACCAGATTGCTGAATACAATATATGATACTGGAAATATACCTCAAGAATTATATAACTCTGTATTTATTGCAACCCAAAAGAAATCAGGAGCCTTGGAATGTGATAAACATCAAACAATTAGTATAATGAGTCACATCGCGAAGATTTTGATAAGAATTATCATGCAAAGAGTTAGGAACAAAACACAACCTGAAATAGGAACAGAACAATGTGTGTTTGTGGAAGGCAGGGGTGCAATAAATGTTGTGTATATGCTGCGAACAGTAATTGAACATTCTAAAGAAGTAAACAAATATCTATACCTTTGCTTTATTGACTACACAAAGGCTTACGATAAAGTGAGACATGTCAACATGATACGGATGCTTGAAGATCTACAAATTTATGGGGGGGGGGGGGGGGGACAAAACATATATTGGAAACAACAAGCTGCCATAAGAATTGATAATGAAGTAAGTCAATATCAGCCTATTACGAGAGGTGTGAGACAGAGATGTGTAATGTCTCCAGATCTTTTTCCCTGTGCAGTGAAAATATTTTCAGAAATATAGAAGATATGTAAGGGATCAACATTGGGGGCAATACATCAATAACATTAGATATGCAGATGTTACAGTCTTGATTGCAGACAATGAACAGGACCTGCAACATTTAATAGATGCGGTTTAGTTTAGTTTAGTCGACGGATCAACATCACGGCACACGAGTGTAACCCATAAGTGCTCCGACCTACTCCTAACTCAAGCCTTAGTCCAGAGAATCTCAGCTCAGTGCACGAACTCCGTAGCATCGGCGAGGATCCTGAAATACTTTGGGTAGATTTTTAACTCGAAATTTTACCCGGGCAGCGCTGTTAGGCTATTCCTTTTCGATATCCAACTGCCAAGGGATGTTTTTACGTGAGCAACAATACACACAGGCGTCCGATCTCACTACCTAGAGACCAGGGGAAATTTTGTTACAGAAGTCCATGTAAAAAACATTCCGGCCCTCACCGGAGCTTGAACCCAGGACATCCAGCACTCGAGGCGGGCATCATACCCCGAGACCACTCAGCCCCTCATCCCCTTAGTATATGTTGCACACAGTGAACAACTAGGGTTTGAACTGAATTGTAAAAAGACACAGATTATGGTCGTCACCGGGAGGAAGGAAATACCACAATGTGATATACACGTAAATGGGCATATTCTTAAACAAGTGAATCGCTACAAGTTATCCCGGAGCTGTCATAACATCTTATGGGAGATTCCTTGAAGAAATTAGAACAAAAATTGCCATTGCGAATATAATGTAGCCTTTTGCAAGATGAAAAACATACTGACCAATAAAAAGATTTAAACGAGAAAAAGAGTGTTGAAGTGTTACATAGAGCCTGTACTTTTGTATGGATGTGAAGCATGGACAATGAGCAGACAAGCTGAAAAACATCTGATGGCTGTGGAAATGTGGTTTCTGAGGAAAATGCAAAGAATACCATGGACAGACAGAAAAACCAATGAACAAGTCCTTCAAGAAACAAATGAAGATCGTAAACTGATTAGAGACATTAGACGTAAACAATCACAATTTTTTGGACATGTTCTGAGAAGAAATGAATTACAGAACTTGGTAACAACTGGCAAGATCGAAGGGAAGAGCCTAAGGAATTAATGCCGCCTGACTAGTGCAGTCGCCACGAACTGTGCTGGTTAGGATTTTCATTTTACCCCCGACAGAAAACAAATCCACACCTTACCGAGGATTCGAACCCGGGTCTCCTGATGGATAACCCGGCGTTCTTAACCACTCGGCGAGCCGTTGATTAAAGTAAGGATATATTATACAGAAAGGGAGCGAGGCTGAGATATTGCGGTCGGTGTCCGCCTCAGACTTAGAGGGCACTGGGTTCAATCCATGTATAGGGCTGGGAATTGTTCCGGGAACCAATGGTGCCTAATGAAATCCAATCCTCATGATTTCTTGGGTAGTGAGATCGGATACCTAGCCTTCTAGGATAAGGGCGACAAACAGGAGGTCCTTTGCGTGTTTGTGCACGTTAAAAATCCCACGGCAATTGAAAATCGCAAAGATTAGGCCTGAATATAAAAATATGTATATAGCTATTGAGTTACAATTGTTAGATATCACAATTTAGGATATATGGTGTTATGCGTGCCACAAAACGGGCCGGAGGGTTCGCCTCGCGGTCAGGTTTGACACGGGAGACCACCGAGCTATTTCTAGCCGAAAGTAACCCAACAGGAATTTCCTGGTCTGGACGGTTCTACCGTGTTCTCGAAGCTCTATTCTGGGAAGGGGTTTTCGAGCCCAGCCAGAGATCGCTTCATGATACTGTATTGCAGGTAATTACCACATACTTAGCCTGAGAAAAATCGCTACCTGAGGTAATCGAATTTCTCCGACTCGCAAGTGAACCCAAGGTCGACTGTCCTCAGTCGCCAGTTGTGATTTTGCTGTTTTGTTTAGTTTGTTTAGTCGTTGGTTCAACATCATGGCACACGGTTTAACCCATAAGTGCTCCGTTTTCACCCTAACTCAAACCTGAGTCTGGAGAAACTCAGCTCAATACACGAACTCCGTTGCATCGGCGAGGATCCTGAAATACTTTGGGTAGATTTTTAACTCGAAATTTTGCCCGGGCAGCGCCGTTAGGCTACTCTTTTTCGATTTCCAACTGCCAAGGGATTTTTTACGTGCGCAACAATACACACGGGCGTCCGATCTCACTACCCAGAGACCAGGGGAAATTTTATTACTGGAAGTCCAGGTAGATTTTTAAAAATAAATCCCAGTCCTCACCGGGGCCTGAACCCGGGACCTCCAGCACTCGAGGCGGACACCATACCTCGAGACTACTCAGCCCCCCTTATCTGTGGATTTTGCTGTGGTTGAGCCTATGTCTGTGTGTGGGCTCCTAAAAGTGTCTACATGGACAACAATGTGTTCCGAGATTTACTGGAGCAAGTTTCAAGATGTATTTCGTAACGAAGGTAAATTGATTTAGGATTCTATTATAACGGTGTCGAAGTGATTGCGTGTCGTGGCGAACGTTAGCAGGCGGCGTGCAGAGTTAGGTCATGCATATTACAGAGGCCTTATTGAGTGGGAGATAGCCGAAATTGGGGTGTGGAAATGAGGGCACTTAAAACCCATCGTCAAAGCACCATCCTATGCGCCAACAGCCATATGATTGCCACTTAAGAAGAGAATAGAAAGGCCCATGGCCTCAGGCCCTTTAAAAAGCATCTATGCATGACCTAGCTTCACGAAAGTAATAGTCGGAGGGCGCCGACGAGGCAGAGCAGTGTGACGAGGTTACATCCGGCGGGTGCTGCCGGGTGTCGTGGAGTATTGGGGCAGTGCAGTGCGGCACCCAAACCTTATCGTGTAATATAGCTATCTACGGGCGATATCGAGAGACGTCGAAAGGGAACATTGGCAGAAGCATAGAACATAGTCCCAAGGTCGACCGAGGTGAAGAGGGTCGTCTCTGCAATTTCGGGCGGCAACTGGATTTGATTTTCTGTTTCTACTTTCCTCCCAACTGTCCTTTACTTATTTAGTCCTTGAGGAGGAACAATATTACAGAGATATTCTTTCTGCATGGGGGGGGGGGGGGCAGCGAGAGTGATAGAACAGAGGGGGCAAATAGCCTTCTGAAATTGATCATGCTGTTCCAGCGAACAGCTCCACCGTTCTAAATAATCATGCCAGCAGGAATGGGTTATAGAATGGTGTTGGAAATTCACCTGCTACATGGACCATGTATTTATGCTACCCGTAGCCTTTAAACCCAGAGGGGGAAAGGACCGCAGCAGAGAGACACCTCGCCTACATTAAGGAGGGAAGAGGCAAATACATAAATATGGTTTCTCAGCTATCTGGGATTGAGAACCCAGAGAGAAACGGATGTCTACAGGAACAGGAAGATGGTTCAGCCGAGAAGCCGTATATCCTATAAGGGTGTTATGAAGTCAATGTCAATGAAGACAATGATGATGAATGCCTTGGACCTACCCTGCAGATCCTGAGTCTTCCTAGCTTCTAAACTTCCTACCTTCACCTATACCTGTCTTCTTTGACTCTCTTGTACATAATACAATTATACTTCAATTTTGTTTGACAAAACCAGAGTTGAGTCATGTTGTCTGGATGGAGCCCTAGTTGTTAGCGTCCCTAAGTTGATAGGTTGAGAGAAAGCAGGGTCCAGGGACCGGAGGACTTGTAGACTGAAATCACCTGTACTCACGCCCAGAACATATCCTGTGTAATAATTCCGCTCACCCCATGGACATTGTTACAATGCGCATGTCTGGCAGTTGAATTATACCCAATTCAAAATGTGCTGGTTCTCTCAGGTAGCTGGTTAAAAAAGCTAGATGCATATCCTTTGCAGGACGTCACAGTCAACTCCAACATTTTGTGTGTGATTTCTTGGCAAGTATACGTTCAGCAGTTTCCCATTGCTTTCTGAACGACTGACACGTACACCATTTTATAAACACCAACACTAGGCGGTCTGCTGCCAAATCGCCCGCAGCTGTGTTTCGTACGAGGTATACGGGATTACAATCTGCATCCATAACACCTTCGCCACAGAGTGAGAGAAGTGGTTGGTAGAGTTAGTTAATGATGGCATCCATTTGGTTAAAAATGTCTAACTGGTTAATGGTCGAAATACAATTGTTTCTGTCCCAAGTTGAAATGTTTGAAAGCTGTGTGTGGATATCTTTCGACATGTCTGTTACCTAATATATCCTCAAATGTGACGAACAAATACATCATTTGGACTGAAGGAGGATATATCACCTTACTAGGGCCACCCCAGCCATCAAATAGAGTCCAGGATTTGAAATCAACTGCAGGAGATTTGGAAGATATTTTCTGTTATTCATTTTAAGCGGAGGTGGGGAAGGAGGAAGAAGAGAAGAGGATTAAGACTACACTAGAGCACTCTCATTTGATGGTGTGTAAAAATGATTTAATGTGGGTATGCAATATTTATACAGTAAATGTACAATAGTGTAAACTGTGCACACAAGTGCATAGAAATATGGAATATACACACCAATGGAAACATTGAAAATGAATTATCAATACAACATGTTCTACTATTACCATAAGTGATCAACCTAGACAGCAAAATAACTATCTCTATCTCTGTACATTTCCAAAAAATTGTTATCTATAAACAAGTAAATACAGTCACTGGTAATGATAATCACCAAAGTGTAATCAGACAGTTTTACCAGGACATAATCACAGAGAAATGAATTAAGCCTGTCACCAAAAAAACAAACACTATAAAACTATAAACAAAGACAGATATAATACAACTACATGTAAGTATAAACATGAGTTAAAAGGTAACTACATCTCATCAAATGTATTAAAATAACCAGAAACCTAAATGATGTGATTAGGCCAGTCAAATAATCAGAATGAAAACTCCTCTGTGAATGCCCGAATAAAATTGACAATTATACCTTACATTGGTTTCTGGCCAACACAGTGGCTCAGGGGCAGTGAAAGTGTTTCACAATTCCCTGACATACTGAGTCATATGTTCTACATCAGCTGAAGGTGATTTGGCAGCTAATCAGCTTGCATTGATTTTGATGGTATGGAAGTTTGGTGGTTTAGAAAGCCATGGCAAACTACTGAACGTAAAAATTTCTAGGTGCATCACAAACAGCTAAAAGATGTTGGGGTTGATTGTGATGTCCTGTAAAGGACATGCAAATAACCCCTTTGTACAAAACATATTTTCTTTATTCAATGTATTTTCAAGCAGTTAATGGCTTCCCTGCTGACAGACCTGCTGGCATTAGGTCTAAGTTGTTAGTGTTCCCTTCGGAATTCTAGTGTGTTCTTGAACAACTGAAAGTCAGTCAAGATTAGCTTCTTAGTCACGTATGAAGCAAAAACCTCTCAAAGCATGTAAATGTCCAACTGCATGAACTTCCACATGATATCCAAGAAGTCTTTTCATCAGATTATATTTACAAGGAAAGTATTACAATGAATGTAATGCTTAAGGTTAGTTAGTTGCATATCCTTTACAATACGTCACAGTCAACCGACAAGTTTACATTTAGTAGTTTAGTGCTTAGGGTAAAATAAGACAAATATCTAATGGTGAAGTTAACAAAGGGTAGTTACAGAACTGATCCTGTTGGATAAACAAGGACAAAAACAACTTAGGTTTCACTTGAGATCATTTACTGTCATGTTCAGTTTCTCTACTTCTCATTTATCATTTCATTGACTTCTTTATTTGTTATTCTATGTTTGGTTACATGCTTCTCTGTCTTTTCTACTTCTAGTCTTGCTTCAGCATGTGTTACTTTCTGATGAAGGTTGCAAAGCTAAACAATTCTTTTATTATGCTTTTTAAGTCAACAATATGAGTTCTCTAACAGTTATTGATCATTCATCTTAACATATAAAGGAAAATAAATTATATGCATTAATCAATGCGGAAAAAGTGTAAAAAGAAGAAAGTGAATAAAGAAATCATCTTTCATTTATCATCATCATCATCAGCTAGCGAGTCCTTTGCAGAATGCTGCTCTCGTCATAGTCCACTGAAAAGACTGTCAATCTCTTTGTTAGTTCCCTTGCCTCATGCATTTGTTTGGGCCCAGGATGTCCTAGGACAACTGCTATAGTGGTCACCCCTGACCTTTCTTGCAGGAACCATGGCTTCCATCACTGTTCATTCTAAACCACTGACATTTGGTGCAACTAAAGTATGTTAGTATCCAAGGCATAATACTCTTTATAAGCCAGATTTCTTCAATACTAGATCTTATAGAGTCACTATTTTTGTTTATTCTTGATCCATGGTATTCTAACAATGTTTCAGTCACAATTAAATTCAGTTGCTACAATTATCTTCTTTAATGCATCCATTGTTTCATCAAGAGATCAAAACTGGATAATAAAATGGACATGCACAACAGATCTGACTCGATCCATCATTCCCAATGACAACAGCAGACCATTTGTTTTCACTTAAGAAATGACCCCTGCAGATTGCTATTCCACATATACTTTCTCCAAATCTCTTAAAGACATACTGGTCACAGAAGTTCTGAATCCTGAGAGCATTCTGCGAGAATGTCAGACCTGGCCCAGAGATGCTCGGATCATGCAGAAAATATAGGGTTGCTATGCTATCAGAATTCACCATCATCTTCATGTGCCATTCCGGTAAGCGTGGGCGGTTATGTTTCACCATTTTATATGATCACCAGAGTCGTGGATCAGCTCTGTGTTCTTGGGCCGACCATGCCATGTGGTCAAGCCATCCAGATATTTACTTCTCTGCCTTCTCCTTGTTCTTTTCCCCTCAATTTTACCAGTTGTCACCAAGTTCTCTAGTTTTCTTCTCATAACATACCCAAAGAATGTGACTGTCTATGTCTAATTTCTCTAATCAGTTTGCGGTTTTCATTTGCCTCATGTAGGAGCTGCTCATTGGTTTTTATGTCTGTCCATGGTATTCTTTGCATTTCCCTCAGAAACCACATTTCTACTGAAACTAAATGTTTTTCAGCTTGTCTGCTCATTGTCCACATTTCACATCCATACAAAAGTACCAGTTCTATTTAGCACTTCAACACTCTTTTTCTCATTACAAATGACATCTTTTTATCAGTCAGTACGCTTTCCATTTTGCAAAAGGCTACCTTTGCCACAGTGATTCTTGTTCTAACAGGGTTATAATTCTCCTAATAGGTGTGCAGATAAGGCATGAGTCAACCCTGAATCGCTTGTGTGTTACCAGGGCCCACAGGGAAAGTAGAAGCAGGAAACTGCTACCTATTACCTATAACATAGGAGGGTTGGCACGAGACAAGCTACCTCATCTCATAGCTGCAACATTCAACCAATCAGAAAAATTCAACAAACGGCTTGGCATGAGCTGGCATTTGTATGCTTCAATGGGATACGAAAGGCAGAAGAAGAAGTAAGCAATGATTGCAAATAAACATATATTTATATGTTTTTTGTGTTGTTTTTTTTTAAATGTTGCATATCCCTTGCAGAATGTTGAAGTCAACACCAGCATTTTTCAGCTGCTGCTGATGTACTAGGCAAGTTTTTATGTTCAGTAGTTTGCCATTGCTTTCTGAACGACCAGCTCTCATACCAACACGTTATAACGCAACGTGACACGGTCTGCTGCACAAATCGGTCGCAGCTTGCATTTCGAACACTTGGTAAGCGGCTCACGAACCGCGTTCGCAAGCCTTTGGGTCATGGGGATGTACAAACTTCCTCTTTGGATTTATAATATCCTACAGTAGATATATAGCAGATAGTCCCAAAGGTGTCATAATGCTTCTTGAATAAAGAAGTGCAAAGACATAATGAGAATCGATCTGGACTATTATAAGAAAGGGGAAAGACATAAATATCAGAGGATACAACAGACAACTTGAATGCAACAATCTAGATGACCACAAACATATTTAAGATTGACTTATCTGGAATCCAGTTTTTGTCGCTGATACTTCAAAGTGTTTGTGACGGGATTATTTCTACTGAATGTTTTGTTTTGTTTTTGCCCTGGTTATAGATTTTAAATATCCCTTTATTCCTAATTATACTATAAATATAATTTTCATAATTGTGGAAAAACTTTAATGATTAATTTTTAGTACGAAGGAATCACTGTAGTGGCTAGTATGCTGGCCTCCTGGCCTGGTGGTTATATGTTTGCTTCTCCATCGAGTGGAGATTTTTTCCAAATTAACTTTGGCTCCCAGGTCGACCCAGCTTAAAACGGATTTGAGGAACTGTTCTTAAAAGAATCCTGAAAAGAAAACAGTGGCCAGCATGAAACAACCACATCATCCATCAAATCTGGACAGAGCTAGCACTGTACACCTAATCAAGGTGTGTAAAGGATCCATTATTTGTACACTCTTTAGCCGTAGGTTTAAAACTCCAAGAGAAATATCCTGCACACAATGCCTCATATCCCGTAACATTTAAGAAAGAAATATACTTTAATGCTTGATAATCTGGACACCCTAAACTGATGCCATTATTAGCAAAGCCTGTCACTGATCTGAAGCAACACCTGTGTTTGAGAAGAACTCGTTTCCCTTCAGAAATTTGTTGCTGGTTATGGTCTCACGTTCGCAACAATAGACACAGGATCTCTTTATAGAGACAATAACTACGATCACTGACAGGTATGGTCACTTCCAAAATGGACAGCAATGGCCGAATACCTTCTTTACAGATGCTTAGAAAACTACAGAAATTGCAAATTTCGAAGAACTATTACAGGGCTGAAGTTCTACATAGGAATGCCTATTGGATGATGATTTATGCAATGTTGTTTGAGGATGAGATGTGCTGCTTACAACAAGAAACAACACAGTATACAAACAAACTGAGAATGAACAGTAATTTTTGGTCACTGACAAGCAAGCATTATCAGAATTCCAGCATAAATATTTCAAGAACAATTTAACAGCATTTAGGTTAACAATAATTTCAACTTGAACCCCAAAAATAAGCAAGATAAAGCTGGAATGGAAAAACAAATAACAGTAATAACTAAAACAGAACTTGAAGTTATGGAATGCATTTATATGTAAAAGGTCATTTCAAAGCTTTTGGAAGCAATACGTGCAAGCAAAATTTATGTAAAATTCTGAATCAATTTGTAAACATTTGGTTAAAATTATTACAGTGACAAAACACTGAGTGAAAGATCTGAGAATATTCAAGAATGTTCGAGTAAGATTTAATAAAGTGCATCTCGACAACCATTGTGAAAATTGTAGAGTGGAACAAATTATTGCAATATAAAGATACATAACACATGTTCCAGGGACACATAAAGGAAGTGAAGAACAGTAACACTAGAACCCACCAAATATAATTAGGAAGCCCCATGAAAGGACAGACACATCTGAATGCAAGCGATTGTTTTGACCAAATTCTTTATCAAAGAAAGCATTAGCTAGCAAACTGAAACATCACTTTCACAAATAAGTAATTCATGTGCCTCAATGAATAACAGTAACAAAACCCCAAGTTCGGAAACAAAATTATGGAACAGAAGAAAAAGTATTGTATGTGTGTGTGTGTGTGCCTGTGTGTGTGTGTGTCTGTGTGCATGTGCCTGTCTGTGTCCATCCATTCTCTATCCCTTCTTAATGCTTCATTGCCCCCCCCCCCCCCCCCCATCCCACCCCTTTATCTGTATGTGTGCGTGATTTTCCTTTCATCAAGCTTCCTGGTTATATTGTGTGTACATTTTGTATAATCAGGTCGACAGTAGTCGCCCCTATTCTGGATACTATGACCCACAACACTAATGTAAGAGGCGACTAAAAGGGTTAGCATGGAGCTGGTTGTCGCATCCCATAGGCAATCTTAGCTGTAAAATCCAACCATTCATGATTAAGTCCTCACTTAAGAAAAGTTATTCAGCAAGCCAAGATGGGAGGAGAATTATAAACAGAGTTGAATAATATAAAAATACATGAAGATACATAAAAATACAAGTATGTACTTCTTCTTTTTCTTAGTTCTTCTTTTGAGGGTTAGTTCATCACACTGACTCATCTACCACAGAAGTCAGTGCGCCCAACTTTAGTATGGATTTGTGTCTAAAGTTTGCTTCCACTATACAGATTCCATCCAAGGTAATGGGCTATATTTACCTGTTGATAGATTTTCTATCCTAACAATTTTGCCAGGGAAACAGCTTTACAGTTTAATTTTTTGCGATTTCAAACTGCCATGGGATGTTTAAATGTGCACAACTTACACATAAGATCACCTGCTTTTTTGCACCCCTATTGGACCTCTAACAGCTCACTACCCAAGAGTTCAAAGGGATGTATGGCATTATTAGAGACTAATATAAAACACATATCCCCTGGAAGAAACTAGAGGAGACAGCAAAGGATAGGGGGGCTTGGCATGAGATGGCTGGGGTACTATGAACTGTTGTGTGATGATATGCGGCAATCCTCTCTTTACAATGTTCATTTAACAAAAACATAACAATAGAAAAAGAAATAAAACATCACTGGGAAGTTAATTAAGTCATTATGTACGAGCCCGGACGGAATTATCCTGTCACAGAAACATTAACACATGATTTATTTTTCACACAGACCCTGTGATTGACTGGAAGTCAAGCAAACACTGTACAAATTATTGCTGCTTCCATCTAGCTAGGATCATGAGCTGAACAAGGATATCAAAATATTGTTGCCAGTCCACATAGAGCAACTCGTAGAAGACTTTACATACATATAGGTCTCTAAAGCATCTTGCAGAAGACTTTACACACATATAGTAGCTTGTGAAAAACGGTACATACATATAGGCCTGTAAGCAGCATGTTGAAGACTTTACATACAGTTTAGTAAGCAGATGGTAAAGGGCTTAACATGCATACAGTTCGGTAAAGCAGCTTGTAGAAGACTTTACATACATATAGTTCAGTAAAATAAAAAACTTGTAAAAGACTTTACATACATATAATTCAATAAAGCAGCTTGTAGAAGACAATATATAGTTCAGCAATGCAGTCTTAGAAGACTTTACATAAACACAGTTCAAGCAAGCAGCTTGTAGAAGACTTTACAACCATATAGTTTAGTAAGCAGCATATATTGTAGTTTAATCTCGTACACAACAATCACTCGATGTAGACTCTTCATGACACACTACCCACACCTAAATGATAGTCCAATTCTCTTCACACCGACTTCAAATTCCTCTTCATATTCTTTCTACAACCTGTGCCCATGATTCTAGTTTCCAGAGTTTGGAGATCTCAGGGCAAAAGTAGACAAATGAAAGATCAGGACACATGGGTGGCAGATTACTTTCTTTTAGTGAATGCTATATTTTTTTTTATTTTTATTAATTCAATAACTTAAGTGACACGAATCAAATATATTGTTATTATTTAGAAACTCTCTTCTGTATATGCAGCAGCAAGACATTTGTAGAACAGCATTATCACAAACAGCTGTAAAAGACAGTTTTCACCAGTTTGTCTGCCTCATGTGTTCTCATTGTCGTCAATGACCTGTGTCATATGTCATGTTTATCAGACACTATCAGGAACCAGACTTCTATTACTGTTCTTTCTGATCCATTCTGATGTTTAATATAGCTAGAGGACTTCAGTTTCTGAAATATAATGTTTATTTTCCAGTTTTCTTGATGTTCTGCTCTTCTAGAATGTTTAATTTCTCTTACTTTTGATTCATCGTATTCAAAGAATTATACTTTAATATTTAAGTTCATAAACTTTGATTTTCTTCGTTAGCGTTTGTAAAATAGTCCATAAGTCATATCTGTATGTTTTTTTTTTTTTTTTTTTTTCCGCGTTTCCATCCTGTTTCAGGATATTGCGGTCAACACCAGCATCTTTCAGCTGTATGTTGATTCCTAGGCTAGTTTACGCTCATCAGCACGCCACGACTTTCTGAGCGACCGGCTCCATACTCTCATAAGTCACTTTTGCGATTCGAACCACTGCTAATTCTCGTCGCGTCACGTGACGAGAGTATTCGGGGTTAGCGGAGAAAGCTGCTAACCCCTCGGCAACGGAGCTGGTGCATATCTGTATGTTGCCACAGGAAAAGATTAATGTTCTTACAATTGTTCTCATATCTGAATATTTCAATTCGTGTAAGCAACTCTTTCTCAGGATTAGAATTGTCTTAACATTGCAAAGAAAGTAGAAAAACTATCCTGTAAATATTTATAAATGATAAAAGACAGATATTACATTTAAGGCTAAAAAAAATCTTTACACAAGAATTTTAAAACAGCAGCTGTAAGTGAACAGATCAGTAAGTTTGTGTGTGCCTTATTATTATTAATGTTGCATATCCCTTACAGGATGTTGCAGTCAACATCAGCATTTTGCAGCTGCTGTCAATGTACTAGGTAAGTTTTACGTTCAGTTGTTTGCCATTGCTTTCTGAATGACAGTGCCACTTATCCACTTAAACAGTGTGGTAAAGTTTACATTTAAAATGCTCTATATGAAGATTAACACTTAAAACAGTGTGGAAACATTTCTACATTTAAAATGTTGTAGTCAAGATATACAGTGTGTGCCTTATAGTAGTGCTAAAAAGTTATCCACTGTGATAAAGTTTACATTTAAAATGCTCTATATGAAGATTAACACTTAAAACAGTGTGGAAACATTTCTACATTTAAAATGTTGTAGTCATGATATACACTTACTATATGAAATGACAACAGTTAGGTATGTGTGACTTCTGTGACAAAGAGAGAGATAACAAACTCCTGGATTTGATTCTCCCTGTCCAATCTGATCTTAGGGTAGTGAATAAGATATATAGCCTTGTTTGTGCTGTTCCTGAAGAATATCACTAGGATTGAAATGTCTGATTCGTTGTTTTATGGTTTAGCTAACTTATTAAATATTTACTTCACTTTATTTTAGTATTATTATTGATATTCCCGATTCGTCTCCCCAATACAATTTCTGTTTTTTGGAATTGAGTTTGTGGTAAGATATGTACACAGTTATTGAATTTCTTATCTCTCTCATTCTCGCAGCAGCCATAATTATCTAATTGTGTTCATTTCATATTGCAGCAGCAATTTTTTCTTAGCAGTTATACACTTACAGACTGCAGAAATTTTACATGTGAGAAATGTTGAAAAGTCAAACACATGAAACGTAGAAAAGATGCACAACTAACAACACTGCAGACATAAAGTATATTAAAATGTTGGAGAAAAGATATACATTGAAACACTGCAGATATGTTGTACATTAAAATGTTGCAGAATAGATACACTGTGACAGCACTGCATAAATGTTGAATACTGAAATGTTGCAGAACAGATATACACTTGCAACACTGCAGAAAAGTTATACACCTGAAATGTAGACAAGATACACAACTTACAACACTGTATACATGTTGTATACTAAGATGTTGTTGAAAAGATAAACATTATAACACTGCAGAAAGTTGTACAATAAAATGTTGCAGAGACGACACATACTAATAGCACTACAGTAAAGATGTATTCTTGAAATGTAGTTGGATACAGATTTACTATAGAAAAATTATACATTTAAAATGTTGTAGAAAAGTTACATGTACAAAACTGCAACAAAGTTGTATGCTTACACTTGACAGAGAAAATATTTACACTTAAACTGCAGAAAAACTGCACATATACAACATGAATGAAAACTAAACAATATGACGACAGTTTTAACTCGTGCATGCTATAAATTATTTTGCTGCACAAATTTTACTGGATTATCATCTAAAGAGGGGTTAATGGAAAGAGGATCAACTCCGATGTATGGGTTTAATCCCATACGGCTCGGTCTCATTTCATCTATGTATCTGACTGTCTGCCTGTCATTGGGGGATAAGTGACTGGGGGTGGGTGGAGGATGTGTGGGTGGGTGAGTGTGTGTAGGTTGGGGGGGGGGGGTTCCTGTCTGTCTGTCTGTGTTTGTGTGGGGGGGGGGGGGGGGGTTCGGGATGTGAGGGTGTGTTGGTTGAGATTGTGTGGGCGGGGGAGCGGGGAAGTGTAAGTGGGGGAAATTGAGTGGGTGCGGGTTTTGTGTGTGGGTAGGTGCAGGATGTGTGGGTTGGTGGGGATATGTGTGGGTGGGGGACGTGTGGTTGGGGGATGTGTGTTTGACTGGGTGGTTGGGGGTGTGTGGTGGAGGATGTGTGTTTGGTGTGGAGGATGTGTGTTTGGGTGAGGAGATGTGTGTAGGTGGGTGGATGTGTGGGTGGGTGATGGGTGGGTGCATATATGTGTGCTTGGGGTGTTTGGGTGGGTGTTGGATGTGTATGTGGGGGATGTGTGGTGAGATGTGTGTAGGTGGGTGTGGGTGTGGGGGATAGGCGGATGGGTGGGGGCATGTATGTGTGCCTGGGGATATGTGTGTGGTTTGGTGGGAGATGTGTGTGTGGTTTGGTGGGAGATGTGTGTGTAGAGGATATGTGGGTGGATGGAGGAATGGGTGGGTGGGTAATATGCATTGTTTATGTTTACAACATTCTTTTTACAATGTTCTTTTTTCCTATATGAATGTATTATGCACTATTGATGACGAAAGATGAGTGATTGGAAGGGCCGAATGTAAGACGGGCCTGCCGAATGTAAGACGGACCTGCGTGCCCAATTTGCTACCCTTTGAAAATAAAGTCCGTTCGTTCGTTCATTCGTTTGTTCCACAGATCGGCCTGCTGTAAGCATTGCACAGAGAACGAACTCCATAGCACCAGTAATGATCTGAGCAGGTCTCTGAAAAACTGCACCTGTTAGCCAAATGGCGGCGTCTGAAAACAATGTTCAGATCACTTCGCCTGATTGTCATCTGAATGTTTTATTAATTAATCGTGGTGTTCATAATGTTTGTTAAATCATTACCTTTAATTTTGTTTGCTAAATCATGTTTAGGATTACCGTGTCCAAATGTCTCTGATTACTTATACAATGTTTAGGTTTTCTGCATTTAATATCAAAAGTGCAGTGATAACACCATATATACAAAGTCACAATGAAATCATTCTCACCACAAATAAGGTAAACTATATATATATATATCAGTCTCATTCAGCTGCTTATGATATTCATGAAGAAATAACACACAGCTAGCAAAAACTCTAAACTTTTACAACAGAAACTATCACCGGCACTCAAACAGAGACAATTAAAAACATGATCACAGTAATCTGGTCCATCACAACTCAAAGCACTGAGAGATGCTTGAAACAATTATTAGGTAACTAGCCAACAAGACAAAACAACTGAACAACATCAAGCATGAAGACATCAAAATGTAAATCCTGTCAATATTAGTTAACTAGATTGAGTTGTAAGAAAACAGAGATCATGGTCGTCTCCAAGAAGAAAGAAATACCATATTGTAACATCCAAGTGAATGGAAATATTCTTAAACGGGTGAATCAGTAGAATTATCTCGGAACAGTCGTAACATCTGATGGAAGATGCCTTGTAGAGGCTAGATCAAGAATTACCATGGCAAAGGTTGCCTTCTGCAAAATGTAACACATGCCTTACCAACAAAAAGTTGTCAATTGCTGTAAGAAAAAGAGTGTTGAAGTGCTATACAGAACACATATTGTTGTATGCTCGTGAAACATGGATAATTAACAGACAAGCTGAGAAACATCTAATGGCGGTGGAAATTTGGGTGTTGAGAAAAATGCAAAAGAATACCATGGACGGACAGAAAATCAGATAAGATAGTCCTTCAGGAGACAAATGGAAAATGGAGATTGATTGGAGAAATTCGACACAGACAGTCAAGATTTTTAGACATGTTATGAGGAGAAATGGACTTGAAAATTTAGTGACAACTGGCAAGCTTGATGGTAAGAAAGCAAGAAAAAGACAGAGGGATAAATATCTTGATGGTCTAGCAGGATGGCATGGTCAGGACAGAAACACAGACCTGATACGAGACTGGTGACCATGTGAGACAGCGAAAAATTACCGCCCATGCTTTTCAGCATGGCACATGATGATGATGAGCCAACAAGACAAAACAACTGGGCAACAACAAGCATGAAGACAACAAAACATAAATCCCGTCATTATGTTGGATCATCTGAACCAGTGATTCCCCAACATTTTTTGTCAAGATGATCATTTTCCTCCTAACCTAGTTCCCACACACATCTTCTTCTTCTGTCCTTAATTCCCTATTACAGCATAAGCCCTCAGGCTGTCCTATCTTGTTCTATCTTCTGCAGCTCACGCCATGTCCTCCCCATATTATGCATAGCTGTTTCTATTTCTCTTCTCCATGTGTGTTTAGATCTCACTCTATTTTATTTGTCCAGTGGGTCCCAGTTGAAGGACTTTCTAGTTATACTATTCTCAGAGTGTTTTTTTTAATCGGAGCTTTTCCTGTCCCTCTCGATTCATTAGAATCTGTCTAGTTCTACCCCTAAGCTCCGCATTAGTGAATCTGCCATTTCATTTTAGTCATATTCTGCTCAGGCACCAGTTAATGAACATCCCTCCCCCTTCCACACATGCAAATACACCCCTCTTTCTTAGTATTATGTCTGCTGCAAATCGGTCCCTGAATCTGTTCACCATTCCCACAATACTGTAAATTAAGGAAACATTGTTCTAAAGTGACTACCATTTACACAATTACAATGTGTTGTAATGAGAGCAGGTCAGATACTTAGTTGTCTCAGATAAGGGAGGAAAAATAGGAGGTCCTATGTGCAATATCTGCTTGTTAACAATCACCTGGAAATTGTAAAGTATAGGATTATTTCATCACTACATGAAGAACATTTAAAACATTTTTTCAAAACAGCTAACCACATTGTATGTAATTTGCTTATGTGTATGAGGATGGCAATGAGAAAATGCCACATGAATTTCCAGAGAATAAGTCTACAAGTAATCACAAAGTTACATTTATGGTGAAGTGACAAGTTCAAAACATATGACACCAGTCTATCAGGCTGAATAATCTGCATGGCATATTTATTACAACAAATTGTGACTCAGTTGTGATGTTTACATGGAAGGCACACAAACAAGTTCAATGTAGGTCAGATATTTCGTTGTCACTATCATAAATTTCATTCAACAAAACTGAACAAAATGTGCAAACAACAGTATTATGTGGTGAAGATGCTGTAGTAGTGAAGAATCGTGACAATAATTTTGACTTTCTTCACTCTAGGAATCAGTTTATTTTTGTCGCTGTGGAAATATATGACTATGGCTGAGTGACATTTTAAAATATTTTTAATGTAGTTATATCAGTGTTGTTTTATGATTTGTATGTTGTTTGTGTGTTAATGAAGGCTTTTCTTGCTGTAAAATTCACTCTGTCACTTTTGATAGTGTTCTTGTACAGGTGACCTATTCCACTGTCTGTTTCCCCTGATTCACTCAGATGCTGCAGTAACACAACTGATATATCCAGGCTTACTAACAAATCTGCATCTGTGGTATAGGGGTTAGTGAAACACATTTTCAAAATTTCCCGACACACCGAGTCAAGGGTTAAAAATCAGGTGCAGGCAATTTGAAAGCAGACTGCTTTGGACTGATTTTGATGGTATGAGGCATTAGCTGTTCAGAAAGCAATTGCAAACGACTGAAAGTAAAATTGCCTAGTAAATTACAGATAGCCAATAATAGCTGGGGTTGACTGCAATGTCCTGTAAAGGATATGCAACTAACTATTTTTTAACCTACAAAGCTGACTAGGTTTCATTCCCAGTTGAGATGGGCATGTATTTTCTCAGCTTCATAAGGTGGGCACCAGAGACTTGTCTGGGCAGGAAAGGTGGTGAGAAAATAAACTGGACACACATCAAAATGTCACCTAGCATATGTCAAGCTCTAACACTTTGTACCTCTACAAAAGAATCTGCTATTAGATTACTGTTGTCTTTGTGTTAAGTATGTAAATAAACATCACAATTCTGTTTCTGAGTACACAAAATAATCTTTGCGTTTTGCCTTTCGGACATATTTTTACACTTGAATAATGAAAACACAAGCAACATGTGACACGATTTATTGCCTGGCATAGTTCCCTATATCTCATCAGGTGCATACTATAGAATTAAATCAACACAGAATACAACAACAATGAATCCTTAAGACTATGTTTTAATGTGAGTGTTACCATAGTAGTTATTAACTATCATGTCCTTTTGTTTACACAGCTAGGGGTTACATATGTGTATTGTGGAAGCCTCTGCACATTTCAACATACATCTGTTATGTGTGAAGTACAACATGTGGAGCGCATGATCTTTGTAAATTTTTTAAATACATTCCCTGAGGGCTAACATTATGGCTTGATTCAAAACTTGTGATGAGTTGGTGGCCAAATGGATAGGATAAGGATTACACACATACAAGAGTTCTTAACACCTGGAATGGCACAAGTTTTAATCTATTAGGGGTAGAGAAAGCAAAAACTTGGCATGCACACAATGCACCAACAACTACCAGAGCATGTGGTGAGATGTATATCTTGGTCCTGTAAAGATCTTCCACCAGATACCAGCAATTGTAAATAACACTACAATTAAAGTTTTCTTTGTAGAAAATGTTTATCTTGTTGAAAGTTTAGTAAATTACCATCCAAGTTTCAAGAGTTTAGTATTCTTTTTACAAAATGTTTATGGTCTCCTTGAAGGTTTAATAGATTACTATCCAAATTGCAATAGTTTAGTTTTCTTTTTTGCAAAATGTTTATGATCTCCTTGAATGTTAAGTCAATTACTACACACATTTCAACTGTTTAGATTTTTTTTTTTACAAAATGTCTAAGCTAAGATCTTCTTGAATGTTTAGTCAATTACTACCCACATTTCAATAGTTTGGATTTTTTTTTTTTTTACAAAATGTTTATGATCTCCTTGAAAATTTAGTAGGTTACCATCAAGTTTTCTTTTTACAATATGTTTATGGTCACTTTGAAAGTTTAGTAAATTACTATCCAATATTCAATAGTTTAGTTTTCTTTTTGTAAAATATGATCTCCAAGTTTCAAATGTGAAAGATACTAGTGTCAATGCACCAACATTATTATCTATTACTCTATACTCACAAGACGAAGCGAAAATGACAGTACAATTTTTGTCCTCCTTTTCAAGCCAAATAAACACATCAATAATCATAATGAGCATTATGCTGAATATTTACATCCTTATTTATAAAATAAACATGCCCTATAATCTAAAATGTAATGTAATAAACAAATAATAATAATAATATTAACATGATCTTAACATAATAACATGCATGTATTCAGTTACATCAGTGATAAAAATAGGCAAAACAATGTTAATGCAGTGATATTATTCAATCACCTGATAAAATATAAACATAATGAGATCCAGATATGGAAAGATAGATCAAGATTTTGGAATACAAACGTTACATAAAGCCTCTTTGTACTTTGTATTTTTTCTTTTTTAATTCGCATATCCTTTACAGGACATCGCTGTCAACAGCATCTTTCAGCTGTCTGTTGATTTCTTGGCAAGATTACGCTCAGTAGTTTGCAATTGCTTTCTGAGCGGCCGGCTCAGTTATCCCGCAAGTCACCAGCAGTTCTCGCCCGCTACGAGACTCTGCGTGATAGGGATTACGGAGAAAGTGTTGTAACCCCTCGGCCAGAGAGACCGGCTTTGTATACATAGCTTAAATCAAATATTTATATTGATGATCAAAAGAAAAACACATATTTGCTACCATGAAGCACACTTGTCAGTACTTAAATACCAAAAGCCTTTCAATTTTGGCCATATCTTGCCATGTTTCCTTGTAAAAAAATTATTCAAAAGAGAACAGTTTAACGTAAGCAATGAAGGGGCAGACAATAGAATCTATTGACTGATTAATTTAAAGAGTGGACATATAGCTTTACAGAATAAACAGATCAGATTAGCATTAAAGAATGGACAGGTAGCATTAAAGAATGGACAGGTAATATTAAAGAATGGACAGGTAATATTAAAGAATGGACAGGTAGCATTAAAGAATGGACAGGTAATATTAAAGAATGGACAGGTAATATTAAAGAATGGACAGGGCATATTAAAGAATGGACAGGTGGCGTTAACGAATGGACAGACAATATTAATTATAATATTATAATATTAATGAATGGACAGACAATATTAATTATAATATTATAATATTAATGAATGGACAGATAGCATTAAAGGAAAGACAGGGCATATTAAAGAATGGACAGGTGGCGTTAACGAATGGACAGACAATATTAATTATAATATTATAATATTAATGAATGGACAGACAATATTAATTAATAATATTATAATATTAATGAATGGACAGATAGCATTAAAGGAAGGACAGGACATATTAAAGAATGGACAGGTGGCATTAACGAATGGACAGACAATATTAATTATAATATTATAATATTAATGAATGGACAGATTAGATTAAAGAATAGACAGATTAGATTAAATACTGAAATGGATAGATAACATTAAAGACTGGATAGGCTACATTAAAGAATTGAATTGACAAAATACATTAAAGAATGGAATGGATTTATAACAATAAAACATGGACAGTTAACATTAAAGACTTAAAGAGACAACATTAAAACTGGATAGACTACATTAAAAACTGGACTACTAACATTAAAGAATGGTAAGATAACATTAACCAATAGTCGAATGATATTCAAAAATGGACATTAAACAATAAATTAAAGACAGATAACAGTACTGCCACACTTTTATGTATTGCTAATGATAGGGACCAGTGAAAGACTGACTACTAACACATCATCTTGGAACCCCAACAACTCATGCATGGATAATATATGGGAACTAACATATGGGGTAAAAGAGAAAACATTAGATTATTATATTTAGTCATGGGACAAAATAAAACAACACTACCTAAAAATGTAATTAAAAACTGATTTTAAGAAAGGCAGTAACATTTATAAAAATTATTTAATAAAATATGTGAAAAACAATCTCAATTAAGTGAAATGACCATTCAATAACTTGAGCATATCTATTAAATCTACAAAGTCCATTTTATTGCAGTAAAATAATTGATCATTTATAAACATGATAAGATCTATACAAATTAAGGTTGTTACTGTAAAGTTACATTGTTACTGTAAAGTTGCCCCATGAAATAAAAATAGATTCTACAAATTCCAGTTTTGTTGCATTAAAAGAAAGGAAAAAACATAAATATAATACAATTTACTTTGTCGACATCTGGTAATGTAAATGTGTACAACAACCTTCCATATAAATAAAGAAAAACATTACTGGTAATGTAATTGTGTACAACAACCTTTCATATAAATAAAGAAAAACATTTCTGGAAATGTAACTCTGTAAAACAACCTTTCATATAAATAGAGAGCATATATTAGAAAAAAACAGTGTTAATGTATAAGATAAACAGCCAAACATCTTAGAAAGCTAACAACAACAAAAAACTTAAAAGGATAAATGGTAGACCCAGAGCAGATCTTGCCACTGCTTTGGTTGTGAAGCTTTAGGCCTTCACATATTCTAGGCCATAGCATATGAGAAGGATGGCCCTTTCCCAGCCTCACTGCCATTCCTTCTCAGAAAACTTACAAAACTACAGAGAAACAAACTGTTCAAATACAAACCAAAAACTATGCAGATTTATTTTGGAAACAGTGAAACAATCACTTGATATAAACAATGAAGGAAATAACCAGTACTAAAGCTTCACTTTACAGATTCAAAACAAAAACAAAAATAGTAAAGCAGGGTAAACAAGAGGGCTTGAAGTGTAAAATGGAAGACTAATTTGTTAAAGAAAACTATGGACAAATGGGTGCAGTAAAAGTGGCAGATATAGTTCCATGGAAGGTGGTGTTGTATGGGTGTGAAGGTTCCGCTTATACTTTGTCAGAACATTATGGGGGTGAGGTAACCAGTTAACTGCCTTGCCTCCTTTCGTTTTTCAGATATATATTTAGTAGTTCGTGTGTTATAGGGACCCCTATAAGGGAAACAAAAAAACATTAACACTGTAACGCATGTCATAAGAGGCGACGAAGGAGGGTTGGCATGAGTCTGTCTACCCCAACCGCACAAAAAACTGTTGGTGTGATACTGGCTACCTCAACCGCACACAAAAACTGTTGGCATGAGACTGGCTACCTCAACCACACAAAAACTGTTGGCGTAAGATTAGCTACCACAAATGTACAAAAACTGTTGGCATGAGACTGGCTACCTCAACCACACAAAAACTGTTGGCATGAGACTGGCTACCTCAACCACACAAAAACTGTTGGCATGAGACTGACTACCTCAACCGCACAAAACTGTTGGTGTGAAACTGGCTACCTCAACCACACAAAAACAGTTGGCATAAGACTGGCTACCCCAACCGCAGAAAAACTGGCTGCAAAATTCAAGCAATCTTGAAAACGTTTACAAAGGGCTTTGTGTAAGTTGGCTCATGGTCTGTACTTCACTAGGTGATGAAAGACAGAACAAGGAGAAAGCAAACCCATTTCGTGGAAAGTCCGAACCGAAAGCTCGCCGAGTGAATGTCATCTGCAAATGGACCTCTGCTGATTTGCATGGGGAGTGGCCTGTGGTGAACGAAATGCCCAATATACAGAAGTGAGGCTAAGTAGCCATGTGCAGGACGTGACGATTCCTTGGGTGAGCCCAGTACCAGAGCACTATATGTTGGCTCAGCAATTATGGAAGCCTCCTTGGATGGCGGGGAATGCCCATGGTCTGCCCCTGTCTTCCCTTGAGGGCTGACCAGGATGTCTTCAGCTGTTCTAACTTGACCAGCTGGGATGTAGGTGACACCACAACAGTAAGAATCAAATGTCCTTCGAAACACCCGGGAAGGTTAACCTGGTCAACAAATGCCCGCAGAAGTCAGATGAGTCAGCTGAAAGGTGCAAGTATTGCAACTCTGCTGTAATAAGGCACAATGCAATTACGTCAGAAAAAACACTCCGGATGAACGCAGAAGAAGAAGAACAAGGAGAATCTTTTCACTAGACTGGATCCACTACAGAGCTGTAACATACTTGTTCCAAGGCATCTATGACTGTATGGTAAATATAAAATGATTGCTGTAGTCGCTTGGCACACTGCTTGTAGAAATTCATATTGTGTAATCTGGCTAATTATAAACACACAGTCCCATTGTTTGGTTTTCAAAAGTGTGGTCTGGTTTAGTTTGTAAAGAATCATTTTCTCCCAGAACCCTCCCTAGATGCTCCAGTTCCTCTCACAGATCACACAAGAAGAATCTCAGTATAATGCACGAATGTCGTAAATGTGTATATATTAGAATCATACAGGCTATCTATTTCTTTATCACTATGTTCTCTAATTTGAAAACTAGCCTGCGTGGTGGCTTATTTGACAGGCTATATTTTATTTTCAACTGTCAAGGAATTCTTTTTCACATGCTTGATGCACACACAGGTCCTATTTGTCACCCTTATTTGAGATGTCTAATCCACTAACTGAAGATTGGAACAGGACATTGTAGACTCATAGCACACCTCCACATTGACGCTTCCACTTGCAACCATGGAGGACCAAAACAAACAGTAGAGTAAGCCCTAAAAGAGTATGTTGACTTTGCCAGACAGAAAGAGGAAATCTGGCTACAGACTCAATACTCTGAGACAAACTCTGGGGACTGGTGAAGATCTCAACACAATCTCTGGGGACTAGTGAAGACCTCAAGCGAACCATCCTGTTTGTGACCCACGCTGAAAAAGATACACAGCAAACAGTGATCGCTGAAGAAGAAGGACAGAGTATAGAAATCGGCTGTTTTGTTTAAAAAAAAAATTTTGTTAGAGATAGACATTGTACCTCTAATACTCTTGCTGACATTCACATGAGTAAACAAGGACTGTCACTGTCAATCCCACTGGCTGTGAGGGTCATGGTGTGATGCATTTTCAGATCTTTCACATACACTTTGTCATAACACTGATGGGGCAACCAGTTAAACCTCCTTGGCCTCTTTACTTCTCAGATATGTATACAGTAACATTGTGTGTACCTGGGGCCCATGAGAAAAGCAAAGAATAGTAACACTGTAACCCATCATGTATGTCATAAGAGACGATGAAGGAGGGTTGGCATAACCCTGGCAACCTCATCCTGTAGAAAACTTTAGATGCACAAGCCTTTTCAATCGGTTCTTTCTGATTTGCAAATGTTTTTATAAACAAGTGCGAACTGTGAGCACTAGAATGATCTGAACTGACAGGGTGGATTTGAACTGTTACTCTACGTTCTGTGCACTGTGGGTTCCAAAACAACTCACATTTACAAACTTCAAAACATGAATTCAGTTTGATGATGCTTAATTACCTACTTAATTAGTATGTACATCTCGCACTTCGTGGGATGTGTGTTCTACTTCTAAATCAGGTGAATGGTTTTTGTCTACCAGAGCGACTATGTAAGTTTCATCAAGTTAACCTTTCAGCCTCGAACCTACAAGTTCAGCTTGCTTCTCAGACAAATTCAAAATTCACATCCTGAACATGGTCATTCACGCCCCTAGTGAAAAGAAATATTGCTCATTAGAAGAACAGTGTTCTGAAGTGGTAGATGAGAAAATTGACTTCTCTCCTTGGGATGTGCTCTATCTTCGATTGATTACTCATCACTTTATGTTACTGGAAATTCAGCACTGCGCGGAATTGGTTTTACACTGTAAATACAAAATGCTTAGAAAAGTGTTCTGTAATATTTCTGTTTGAAAGACAGGATCTATTTTTATTACTAATAATGTAAAGCTACATTTCCCAGGATTTACAGGTAAGCTCACTACACCTAGCAGAGGAAATGGAATGATTACTGCACATAGTAGAAGAAATGGGAATGATTATGTCAATTCACGGAATGACAAAGTATCTAATTAAACACAATTTTGATGAGAAAAGTAACAAACAAAATACTTGAGCCAGCTGTTATCACTTTGAAATCTATAAGCAAAACAAGATGCAGAAGTTATGTGATTAATTAGAAAGTACTTAATTTTTTATACCCTGTATATGCAAAATAATGTATGAACGTGACATCACATGAATATGGGTATATCTTAAAAATGTAAACTTAGAACTCCAATCAAATTCTTCAGGCAAACTTGATTTTGACCAGCATAAACAAATATACCTTACGTTTGTGGATACTAATGAAACAGCATGCATGTGTTTATGTGTATCTATGTATAACTGTATGTGTACCGATAAGAATATATAACTATATACATACATCAATAGATACACACAATTGGGGTCCATAAGGGAAGCAAAGAATAGTGACACTGTACCTTACCACGCATGTCATAAGAGGTGGCAAACAGGGTTGGTATGAGACTGGCTACCTCAACCCATAGTAAACTTGAGTTGTAAAATCCAAGCAATCATGAACAAGCCTATATACGGGTTGGCACAAGTTAGTGGAGGGTCTTTGCTCCAAGGCAGCAGAAGAAGAATATACATGCTCATGCTCTCTCTCTCACTCACTCACTTTCTCTCACGCATGCACGCATGCACAGAGAGAGAGAGAGAGACAGAGAGAGAGAGAGAGAGAGAGAGAGAGAGAGAGAGAGAGAGAGAGAGAGAGAGAGAGTAGAGTTGAGTTGAGTTGAGTTAAGAACCGACATCATTACTGCACTCAGAACATTCCCATACTAGCCCCGTCCTCTCGTCTAACAGCCAAAGAAAAGTCATACTACTAATCGTTCACACCACAATGATTGAAAGTTTACCTTGTCTTCCCTCTCAGTTTTGAAATTCTTCCAGAACCCCTGCCAATCCCCCGCAAAGTCATTCTTTCCACATACAGGTTCTCAACATGATCCCCTGCATTCTCCACCTTTTCCCACAGGCGCTCGACCATCTCTTATAGGTAATCTATCACCAAGAGGTGCATTCCCTGCCAGCCTATCAGCCTGTTCATTCTCCCGCACTCCTGCATGGCCAGGGCAAAGAAATCCATACAATTCTCACAATTTGTGACCTCTGAAGCGAGGATACACACACAGTAAAGCGAAGTAAAGAACCCGATCCCATGCATCAGGATGTTATGGGTTTATGGTGTTAGCCCCATATTTGTATAGCCTACTGGACACTGGATGGGTGATGTGGTCGATATCAAGCCAGCATCTATACTTTCTGGAGTATTTCCTGGTAATCATTAAACTGGGTCGACCTGGGAGCAGAGGGCTATTTTTTTATATCCTTGTTTTGAGAGGGATTCTAACAAATGACCCCCAGAACCGACAGGCAAGTGTGCTAGCTACTTGGCTGCCACAGTTGAAACACACATGTATACATAACAGAAATTACCACAGATAAATTAATAAAACAGCAGTAATTTACAATTACAAAGACACGTCAGAAGACATTTACTGTTATATACTGGGGGTGATTGTTTTGACTAGAAAACAAATCAGTTAAATAGTTCATTTCAGGCAAATAGTTCAGTGCGTGCCCAAAAGTAACTAGTTAATTCTATTCTAACAAAAATCAGGCAAATAGTTCTGTGCATTCCAACATGGACAACAAAACCAGTTGTATAATTCATATTATTCTAACACAAATTAGTGAAATAGTTCCATGTATTCTAACAATATAAATTCTACAATCCTATTCTGGAACATTGTCTGGACAGCTAGACCTTCAATTGAGTCCTGCTGCCATAGCAATGTTGGGCCAAAGACGATCCCAATATTCTGTGACTGCATGCGGTTCTTGTGACTCGCCTCCATGACTCTGAAAGCAATACAAGTTTGAACCTGTAACAGCTGCAATAATTACATTAATTTGCAAATCTATGTTATATTTCTTGTGCAATAAGTCCATGTCCTTAAAAGTTAGAAAGAGTTCTTGCATGGTACACAGAACCAATTTTAACATACTGCTGCACATTCTGGACAATTAGTAAACAGGCAAAACCATTTCTAGAAGCCTTGGAGGTGTGGTTTTACAGAAGAATTCTGAAAATTAATTTTACAGCCAAAATTAGCAATCTGGACATTTTAAGGGAAGCTAAGTCGCAAAGACAGCTTATCACAAACACCAGAAAGAAGCGGTCATCATGCTTTGGCCACATTATGAGAAGACAAAAACTGGAAATTGTGACAACCGGACAGATTTGTGGAAAGAGAGATGGAGGAAGACAGCGAGAGAAAATTATTGAGTCTTGTGTCATAGCATGGAAAGGAGTCAACATACAAATGGATCCATGCCACTGGAGATCATAATTTGTGGGGAAGCATGATTGCCCATGCCAGCTGTCAAGGCACTAGATGATGATGAGAGAACAAGAGAAATACCAGTAAATCAAGAGGTGTAGAAAAGATGCCGGTGATGGATATCACTTTATCATCACCTTATCATCACCTTATCATCACCATATCATCACCATATCATCACATTATCATCACCATATCGTCACCATGACAGCCAGTCCAGAGACCTGTTGAACTCCATGATCAAATCATGTCATGGTGATCACCATGGCTGAATGGATAAGAGCACTTGTTCTTAAACATTCGGTGTGCTCATGCTGAGATAAAAGGTTCAACCTCTGCACTGGGGGGGCTGAGTGGTCTCGAGGTATGGTGTCCGCCTCGAGTGCTGGAGGTCCCGGGTTCAGGCCCCGGTGAGGACTGGGATTTATTTTAAAAATCCACCTGGACTTCCAGTAATAAAATTTCTCCTGGTCTCTGGGTAGTGAGATCGGACGCCCGTGTGTATTGTTGCACACGTAAAATATCCCTTGGCAGTTGGAAATTGAAAAAGAATAGCCTAACGGCGCTGCCTGGGCAAAATTTTGAGTTAAAAATCTACCTAAAGTATTTCAGGATCCTCACCAATGCAATGGAGTTCATGCATTGAGCTGAGTTTCTCCAGACTCAGGTTTGAGTTAGGAGGAAAACGGAGCACTTATGGGTTAAACCGTGTGCCGTGATGTTGATCCATTGACTAAACTAAACTAAAACCTCTGCACTGATCAATTGAACTAAAATGTTGACTTCTTATCCTTGACTTGGGGATGTAAATTACAAGTACTTTTGAAGTATGAGTGGGTTTCGCCTGATGGCGAGGGACACTAGCAAAAGGGAAAGCTAATCCACACACAAAATTCTTTCCAGTGCTACTAAAGTATCATGTATGGACTATGCTTGAGTTCACAGTGAGCGAGCAAAATAAACATATCATGTCATTGTCCCCAGTTCTCAGTAAATCTACTCAGCTGTGCCTGAACTACACATTTCTGGCTTATTTGCCAGTTGTACTTGTTTCAAACAGATCTCATTACTTAATGTGAAAAGCACAGGAACCCAGTTCAATACTGATGACCTTTAACCCTTCATATACTATTTGGTCAGAGAAATATGAACCCAACACCTGCAAAAGGTGACATGGTAAAGTAGTTTTAAGTACTAATTATACAAATCTTAACATTACAGGGCCACTGTTAAACACACACTTACCTGTGCAGATGCTGAAAAAGTATCTTTAGAGTTGCATGATTGCATCTCGGCAGATCCGACACCGCAGATTTAAATGCTGACAACTTGTCTTTTCTTGACTCTTTCTCTGTAAAAAAATAATTTTTGTAATACAAAATTTCTTTTATATCTGTTTGAGCCTTGTATTTGAAAAGTGAATAAAGGAAGTTGAAAGAACAATGATAGATCAGTCACAGTTGGTGAATATTTATGAAAAGAATCTCTTTTAAGAATACATTGGCACCTTTCCGTCTTGACAGACGATAGTTTGGTACATGCGATCCATGGCGGTGGCGAGTGTGGCTGGTAAGGCCAATTCTTGCTGCAAATGTTTGCCCACAGTAGGTGCATGTGAAAACATGGTCATTTCCACCATTTTGCACCATCTTACGTCTCTCACGCTCTGTGTGTGCTTTATCTGCAATCATTTTCTCCTTTGTCTTTATTCCATTTCTGATAGTTGCCCTCCATGCAACACGTTCAGCGGCGACGTGCTCCCAATGTGCATTATCAATGCCTGTATCAATCATGTCCCGCTTACACACATCTTTGTATCGTTGTAGAGGCCGACCCTGAGATCTCCTACCCGTCTGTAATTCACCAAAAAAGATGTCCTTTGGTATTCTACCATCATCCATCCTCCTAACGTGTCCTATCCATCTAAGTCTACGAAGACTGAGCATGGAATACACCGTCACACAACCTGATCTTTCCAATACTTCAATATTTGTGATTTTGTCTTGCCACTTAATACCTAGTATTCTTCGCAGACACCGCATATGAAAGCTGTTTAAACGTTTCTCTTGGCGTGAGTAAGTTGTCCAGGTTTCACTGCCATAAAGAAGAGTACTAAGGATACAGGCTTGGTAGGCGAGGACTTTTGTTTTGGCAGTAAGCTTCCTGTTCTCCCAGACTCTTTTTGCTAACATGTTCATTGTTGTTGCTGCCTTGCCAATCCTGATGTTGATTTCCTGATCGAGGGATAATTTGCTATTTACCTCTGATCCTAGATATGTAAAATGGTCTACTATCTCCAGTTCGGCGTTGTCAATAAAGATTGATGGTACACCATGTGCACCTTGCGACATAATCTGTGTCTTCTTTTTGTTAGTTGTTAAACCAAATTCAGAACAAGCATTGGAGAATGCAGATAGCAGATGTTGTAATTCTTCCTCAGAGTGGGTCGTAATCGCAGCATCATCCGCAAAAAGCAACTCTCTGATTAGTACCCTGCTAATTTTGGTCTTGGCCTTCAATCTCTGAGCATTATAGAGGCCACCATCTGAGCGTGAGTGAATGTATATACCGTCATCCTGATCACGAAAGGCATATTTCAGTAGAAGTGAAAAGTATATCCCAAAGAGGGTGGGGGCTAGTACACAACCTTGCTTAACTCCACTCTTGATTTCAAACTCTTCTGAAGTTGAGCCATCAAACTTGATTATACCCTTCATGCCTGTGTGGAATGATTCCACAATGGACAGAAGAGTTGGTGGGCAGCCAATCTTCTTTAGTGCTTTGAACAGACCCTCACGACTGACCAAATCGAATGCCTTTGTGAGGTCGATGAAGGCAATAAACAGTGGCTGATTTTGTTCCCAGCATTTTTCTTGCATCTGTCGCAATGAGAATATCATATCAATGGTAGACCGGTTCTGATGGAAGCCGCACTGTGATTCGGGGTAGACTTGATCTCCCAGGACTTGAAGTCTGTGCAGGACAATTCTGGCAAATACTTTCCCAACAATACACAGAAGTGAGATACCCCTATAGTTGTTACAGTCGCTCCGATCTCCCTTGTTCTTGTACAGCGTTATGATATTTGAATCTTTGAAATCCTGTGGGACTTGTCCTTCTCGCCAGCATAGCTCTATTAGCTGGTGGATCTGTAGAGCAAGTGTGTCTTGCCTACTCCTGATTACCTCTATTGGAATCCCATCCTTACCTGGAGCCTTGCCAGATGCAAGCTCATTTATAGCACACTTAACTTCTGTTATAGTGGGAAGTGTGTCCAGGTGGTCAAGAGGTGGCAGGGCCTCTATGGCGTTGAGGGCATCATCCGCTAGCTTGGTCTCACTTGAGTAAAGCTCTAAATAGTGCTCGACCCATCTATCCATCTGCTGTTTCTTATCAGTGATGATTTCTCCAGTCAAGGTTTTCAGCAGTGCACTTCTTTTGATCAATGGACCACAGGCTTTCTTGATCCCTTCATACATGCTTCTGATGTTTCCCTTATCACTTGCGATTTGAATGGACTCACATAACTTGATCCAATAGTCATTCGCACACTGTCTGGCAGCCTTTTGTACATCCCTCCTCGCTTGCTTCATCTCACTCAGAATGTTACGCGTTGGTCTTTCCTTGTTTCTTAAGAGAGCTATCTTCTTTTTATCAATCAAGGGCTGCAGTATCTGGCTGTTTGCCGCAAACCAGTCCTGCCTCTTATGATCCACAGTGCCGTAAACCCCTACTGCTGTTTTATAAATAGTTTCCTTAAGTTTACTCCATTTATCATTTACTATACAATTTTCTGATGTATCATTGAAAGCGTCTTCAAGTTGCTGTTGAAATTCAAAGCACTTTCCAGGATCGTGAGTGTTAGTAATATTAATCCTGGGGCTAGACTTGTGTTTAGCTGTGTAGATTCTCTTTGGTCTCAGTCTAACCCTTGCAACAACCAAAGAATGATCTGTATCACAGTCAGCACTGTGGTAACTTCGAGTTAATGATGTATGGTTCAGATGTTGTCTCTGTGTGATAATGAAGTCCAGCTGATGCCAATGGCTGGATCTTGGATGTTTCCATGTGACCTTATGCATCTCTTTTGTTTTAAAAAAGGAGTTTGTAATACATAGGTCATTTCTAGTGCAATGCTCCAGCAGCCTTTGCCCATTATCATTCATGCGACCGATGTTGTATTTTCCAAGGCACACTGGCCATGAACTCGAGTCCTTGCCCACACGAGCATTGAAATCACCGAGCATATAAATGTAGTCGGATTTTGGAACTGCCTTGATCGCAGAGTCTAGCTGCTCATAGAACGTATCCTTCACATCATCAGAGGAAGCGAGTGTCAGTGCATATGCAGCGAGAATGGTGGCAAATCCACAAGAGGTTGCCAAGCGCAGTGATAATAATCTTTCATTACCTCCAGCTGGGATATCAATCATTCCCAGTAGCAAATTCTTCACTGCAAAGCCCACACCATGTTGCCTTTTTTCTGCCTGCCCTCTTCCCTTCCAAAAAAAGGTATAATTGTTTTCCCTGAGTGACCCTTCCTCAGCGAGGCGAGTCTCCTGCAGGCCAGCAATATCAATGTTAAGACGATTGAGTTCAGCATCAATCACAGCCGTTTTTCTCACATCGTCAATATTTGTCAAGTCAGTGGAAAATCCTGGACACATGGTTCTCACGTTCCAGGTTGCAAGCCATAGCTTGAGGTTTCTATTCCTTTTATTAGTACCTGGTGCATTGGTTTTACAGCCTGCGATTCAGATTTTGTCCTAGCCCCAAGCACCCATTGAAGCAGGCAGGCTGTGGCGGATCAGCACCCAATTGGCTGGGGGCTGCCCAGCTTGAGGCGGGCGGTAGCTTATCAGTGACACCTGTAGGTGTCTCCCACCGTCAGAGGCAACGCATGGCGCCCCATGTCTACGCCAACTGACAAGGACTTATAACCCGTAACAGTTGCCTCTCGCTTTGATTCCGAGACCGGTTAAGACCAGGGACAGAGTTATTGCCTCTCCATAGCACAAAGCCTGGGCTAAAATAAAGAAACCATGTGTTGCCCATGCAGCATGATCCCTCTCTCGGCCTGCCTAGTTCACTCCAGAGGAAAGTTAACACCTATAATCTGGAACAAGACAAGCTGCAGAAGCTGCCGGATCAGCAAAGCAATGCTCTAGCTGTCCGCCTGTCAGAGCTTCGATCCTAGACCAGCTGCCAACCAAGGCTTAGGGCCTTGTTTTAAGAATAGTAAATAACAGATCTGATTAACAGCAAATTACATCTTAAATTTTGTGTAGAAAATTAGCAAATACTAAACTATAAATACAATTTATTTGATCTCTTTCTCTAAACACAAAACTTACAGAAATGTCTCACAAATGCAACTTTGTCCAGTTTACTTACATACATTTCATTTGTTATTGTGTTTTGTAAACAAATAACAGTGAAAGGTTAATTAATCTGCTTTTCAAGTGTTCTTAAACTAAATTAACACACAGAGTCAATTGATAAATACTAACCTATGGCATAAAGGAGTGGATGGCCAATCAGGCATGATAATGGTTCTGCTAGTCTAAATACGCTTCAACGTCTGCATTCATCATCTCACTAAGTGAGGGAAAACTGCCACCTACCGCGTTTCCCCGAAAATTAAACCGGGTCTTATATTAATTTTAGCTTTAAAAAATGCACTAGGGCTTATTTTCGGGGGATGTCTTATATACATCATATATATACATCATATATATATATATATATATATATATATATATATATATATATATATATATATATATATATATATATATATATATATATATATATATATATATATATATATATATATTCAGATACAAAAATCTACATTTATTCATGTACAAAATTCTACATTTATTCAAATACAGCAATGTCATCTTATTATTTAACATATTTTGAGTGACGTTTTGAATTATGAACCACATCCGTTCATTATCAAGTGCGCACAAGTGGCGTCCGACTAGCCATTAGGCAACAAGTCTGTCATTTTACCTAGCTAGAGCTTATTTTAGGGGTAGGTCTTGTATTAAAAGCATCCTGAAAAATTGTGCCAGGGCTTATTATAGGGGTAGGTCTTATTTTCAGGAAAACACGGTATTCCTCTGTATATTCAGGCTTACAAAATGTGATGTCCCTATCACATCATAGATCCATGCCAGGTTTCTGCTTCAGGACTTGATTTTTTTACTTTAAAGACATGGGTTCTTAATCCCCCAGTTAGGCAATTTGTAAAAATCTGGCCTGCACATGGTGTGGTATCCCCTAGGACATATATCCTGTAAAACCCAGTCTTGTAAACCCTCTTGGTGGACACTATTAAAACAATAAATGCCTTTTGATAATTTTCCTTTTTATTTAGACAGCACAAAAGATATTAAAAAATGAATAAATGTACTTACTAACTGCTTCAATAAACTTGGGATACAAGCGGAAAGTAAAGACAGGCTCTTTCAGCTCACGGAAGAACATTTTCAGAGCACCAGTTAGCACATTGATGTCCCATTGTTCGTCATACAAGTTGTAATTATCACCTGTGGAGATGGAGATAATTTGTAACCATCAAATCTTCACCTTGTAAGTCTTTGGTGTTAAATGAATCATTAAAAATACATAAAAGTAAATCTATTTGGAAGTACATATAATAAGTACTGGTCTTAATGTGATTAAAAGTAAGCCGCAGTCTAGAAAAGTACACCTTTGTCTTAATGTGTAGAAAAGTACACCTTTGTTTTGATGTGAAAGTGGATAAATATTTGCCTTTGTGTGTGTGCAAATAAACTTTGATCCAGATGCATGTACGAGAGGGCTTCAAAAGAAAACCTTAAATTTTTATTTGGGTGAATATATTCTGAAAAAGTACATAAAAAATAGGTCATTTTTTCGATGTAGTCATCACTGCATTCAATGCAAGTCCTCAGGTGCCAATAAAATGCTTGGATACCTGTAGAAAAATATTAATGCGTGTGTAACTATTCATGCACCACCTGCTGTAACTCTTCACAGAAATCACGCTGTTTTGAAACTTCCTGCTCCATTCATACACTTGCTGGACAGAGACACACATCACCATACTGGACCTTCATTCGCAGATGAATTTCTATAGGTTTTATCCTTCACTGATCAAAATACGGGTAACAGAACACTGCTCCTCTATGGTGCATGTCAAAAGTTGGGCGGCCATCTTTAAACTGTCTTTATGATGTCACCGTGTTTGTCTGCACCATGATGTCATGTGCTAAACACGCTTGACATCCTTAACAACAATATTGACAGGTTACGAGACAATGCCATGGCTATTGTAATTTCTATCACACTTTTACGGTTTTCATTTGAAGTCCCCTCGTACAAGTAAATCTTTGTCTTGATGTGTGTACATGCAAATCTTTGTGTTGATGTTTATACAAGTGAATAGCTGCCTGGATGCTATACAAGTAATCTTTGGCTTGATGCATGTACATATATATCTTTGTTTTGGTGTTTACAAATAAATCTTGATATCAATGCATCTACAGGTAAATCTTTGACTTGATGATTGTATATGCAAATCTTTGGCTGGTTGCCTGTATATGTAAATCTCTGTCTTGACATGTATAAAAGCAAAACATTAGTCTATAGAAATATGTTGATCATGTGTGCAATACACCAAGGTAAATGCGGGCAGTTTCCACTATAAGAATAAAGCAGAGAGTTTAATAGGGGCAGATTATGGGTAGGATGCATAGGTCTGCGAAGCTACTAAAATTAACCCTTGAGAAGAACAGGTACCTTTTGTGATCTTACTGAAACATTCATAACCATGACCACACTGAAGCTGCAGTGATTAGAACTCTGTGGGCAGCAAACACATAGGTGAAGGCACTCATCAACAAAAACACTGATGAAAAAGATGCCCTGATCTATGCAGTTGAAATACAATGATGAAAGAGATGTCATGATCTATACAGGTCAAATACAATGATGAAAGAGATGCCATGATCTATACAGATCAAATACAATGATGAAAGAGATGCCATGATTTATACAAATGCATCAATGTTTTCTATTAATGATGGACACAGGCATTCACAGCACGCCAATGGTGATTTTGCAATACCCATGATAAGTCTCTGTGGCCAAAGGCTTGAGAACGCAGTTCGTGAGCCACTTACCAGGCATTCGAAACGCAGCCGTGACCAATTTGTGCAGCAGACCGTGTTACGTTGCATTATAACGGGTCGATATGGGAGCCGGTCGTTCAGAAAGTAATGGCAAACTACTGAACATAAAAACTTGCCTAGTACATCAACAGCAGCTGAAAATGCTGGAGTTGACTGCAACATCCTGCAAGGGATATGCAACATTTAAAAAAAATGATAAGTCTAATGATGGAGGTGATGGTGGTGCAAAGGCAATAGTCTGGCTGGAATCACAAGACTACACTCAGGCTTACAAATTGAGTAACTCAATAAGTACGATACAAAGAGTCTTATTCTTCTTCTCCTTCTTATTCTTCTTCTTCTTCGTGAACCTTCAGATATCAACCTAAATATATTTAAAGAAAACAGCAGTCATCCTGAGGTTTTGATATCTCCATTGAGTTTGTCCTCAGATGGAGCAGGTGTATGCAAAGTAATTTTCTCTGCTCTGATTTTTTTTAAGTCAATGTGGGTGCAATGTTAGGCAACGGTTAGAGAAGTCATTACCGAAATCAAAGATCATGCAAACTCACATTAAAATTTGTGCTGGCCCATACATGTGTTGGGGGAAATGAATGAACTGACAAAATTTGGCTGGGCCGACTATATTTATGAGAAAGTCAATCAATCGAACAAGCAGATATACTCAGCATTCTGAAAGAGTCAGTTGAACTAAGGGTTTGTAATGGGTGTCAAGTGACATCAGTGTTCAGGATGTGGAAACCAGCAATATCGGTTATACTGTCTGAACAGAACAGCATATGGAACACAATAACAAGAGGACTTCTAACAAAGAACTGATCCAATTGGCCACTCTACACTGATAGACTTGAAGTGGAGATTTGAAGCACCTAAGAATTTGTCCAGAGTGCAAGGATTATAATCTACTAATATCTGACACGTGGTTGAGGACAGGCCACTGTAATTTCACTATCGGTTACATCTTCCGCAAGCCAAAAATGAAAACAGGTCCTAAATGTTTATATAAACAGTCTGAGATTATAATTAAAAATACTTGACAGGAATGTAATTTACATAAAACACTAAAAAAAGGTCTAGATCTGATATAATGATGTGAATTGTATTACACTGTTTGGTTAAGTCTGTGGCTCAGTACATCAGACTGCGGCAAGCATTTTTGGGGTTTGCTTTCCCTAGTCTTTGACAGACAAGCAAATCTACCTTTGTCTGGTTCCTAACCCTTAACCCATGGAACATGAGAGACACTACCAGTAGCTATGCTACTGTAAGCATAGCTCATGGGGTCTTTGGAAGATGCAAACCTCTTTATCATCAAGGTTGAGATACAAAAGAGGGGCAGTTCTAGATCACATAACCCTCAAAATAATACTTAAGATTATATCAGAATCTGGAACAAAAATTCTAAAGCAGACTATAAGAAATACAGAGCTCAGTTTAAGACAGGCTGTATCATCAACATCATCATCATTATCATCAAGCACCTTGCCAGCTGGTGTAGGTGTTCATGTCTCTCCACAGAGTTTGGTATTTGGTGTTCTGGATCAACTCTGCTGATATTCCTCTGTGCCACCATCTCAGTCCATCCAGCATCATTTCTCTTGGTCTGCCTCTCTTCCCCTTGATCTTTCCAGTCATTATGCTGTTCTCCAATGCCTCTCTTCTCATCACATGACCAAAGAAAGCTGTTTGTCTCTTTCTTATTGTTGAATAGAATGTTCTAGTTTCATTAACCTCTATCAGGCAGTCGTTGTTAGTTACTCTGGCAGCCCAAGGAATTCGCAACATTCGTCTCAGGTACCACATCTCTATTTCTTCCAAGTTCTTCCTAATTTGTGAATTTACATTCCAAGATTCACTGCCATACAGCAAAACAGGTTCTATATAGCATTTCAGAACTCTCTTTCTTACATTCAATGATAGCGACTTATTGCATAAGATACCCTTTATTTTCAGAAATTCAGCTTTTGTTTGCAATATTCTGTTCATAATCTATGTTGTGCATCTTCCATAAGATGTTATAATTGCCCTTAAGTATTTAAAATTATCCACTTGGTAAGAATTTTCCCTTCTATTTCCATTTAGAAGGTGGGTTGTAAGAAATGGATGACTGAAGAAATTTTACAACTAATGGAAACAAGAAGACTCAACAAAAATAATCCTGCAAATATGAAGAAATTCACACATAAGTCATAATATAATGTAAGGAGGCAAAAGAAGCATGGCTTGAGAAAAATTGCATAGAAATTGAAAAACAACACAACAGTCAAAATACCAAATTAGTGCACACAAAAATTCAAGAACTTACTAATAAAAGAACAAGAACATCAGCAGTCTGTCTAAAAATTGAAGATGGCAAAATCATAATAGAAAAAGATCAGATTTTACATGAATGGTCAGATTATGTGAAAAACCTTTATGATGATAACAGAGATGAACAGTATGATATTCAATTTAATAATGAAGGACCGCCAATTTTGAAGATAGAGGTTCGAAATGTTCTTAAACATATGAAAGCTGGTAAGACCCCAAGTTCAGATAACATCACAACAGAAATTATTAAAGCTTTAGAAGAATATGGAATAGATCAAGTCACTAGACTGCTGAACACATTATATGATACCAGAGCTATACCTTCTGAATTATATAATTCTGTATTTATTGCAATCCCAAAGAAATCAGGAGCCTTGGAATGTGATCAACATAGAACAATTAGTATAATGAGTCACATCATGAAGATTTTGCTACGAATTATCATGCAAAGAGCGAGGAAGAAAATACAACCTGAAATAGGGGAAGAACAATGTGGGTTTGTAGAAGGAAAGGGTACAGTAAATGCTGTGTATACACTGTGATCAGTTATTGAACGTTCTATAGAAGTAAACAACAAAGATATACACTTTGCTTTATTGACTACACAAATGCTTTCGATAGAGTAAGACATGTCAACATGGTAGATATGCTTGCAGATGCTTCTACAAATTGATGGGAAAGACATTAGCCTTATAAAAAACATATATTGGAAACAACAAGCTGCCATAAGGATTGATAATGAAGTGGG
The DNA here is from genome assembly GCA_963921405.1 of Cepaea hortensis. Classification (NCBI taxonomy): domain Eukaryota; kingdom Metazoa; phylum Mollusca; class Gastropoda; order Stylommatophora; family Helicidae; genus Cepaea; species Cepaea hortensis. Next base: position 126,524,820 of record OY992878.1, read on the forward strand.
ACAATATCAGCCTATTAAGAGAGGTGTGAGACAGGGATGTGTAATGTCTCCAAATCTTTTTTCCCTATACAGTGAAAATATGTAGAAGAAATATGTAGAATGTAGAAGATATAAATGGAATCATCATTGGAGGACGAAACATCAATAACATTAGATATGCAGATGATAAGTATTGATTGCAGACAATGAGCAGAATCTGCAACAATTAGTAGATGCGGTTGTTGCACACAGTGAACAACTGAGGTAAGAATTAAATTGTAAAAAGACACAGATTATGGTCGTCACTAGGAAGAACGAAATACCACAAGTAATTGGGAATATTCTTCAACAAGTGAATCGGTACAATTATCTCGAAACAGTCATAACATCTGATGGGAGGTGCCTTGAAGAGATTAGAACAAGAATCGCCATGGCGAAAGTAGCCTTTAGCAAAATGAAAAACATACTGAACAATAAAAAGATGTCAATTGAAATGAGAAAAAGAGTGTTGAGGTGCTACATAGAACCTGTACTTTTGTATGGATGTGAAACATGGACAATGAGCAGTCAAGCTGAAAAACATCTCATGGCTACAGAAATGTGGTTTCTGAGGAAAATGCAAAGAATACCATGGACAGACAGAAAAACCAATGACCAAGTACTACAGGAGACAAATGAAAATCGTAAATTGATTAAAGAAATTAGACGTAGGCAGTCAAAAATATTTGGAAATGTTATGAGATGAAATGGATTGGAGAACTTAGTGACTACTGGCAAAATCGAAGGGAACAGACCAAGAGGAAGACCGAGAGGAAAATATCTGGATGGCTTGCCACATGGCATGGACAAGACAGGAACACCGAGCTGATCCATGACGCTGGTGATCGAGTGAAATGGCGGGTCATGACCACCCACGCTTTCAGGCATGGCACATGATTGATTGATAGAGAGAGATCTCAAATCCCACAAAAACAACATCCAAGACCGTGTCTGAAATTAGAATAGGTTTAAATCAACAGAAGACAAAACTGAGGTAGTGGCTTACCTGTATCGACTATGCAGCGCAATCTTTGGATTTCAGCCATGTTGCCACTGATCCTGTACAGACCATCATGAGTTATTCCTGTAAGAAATATGTTGAAACAGTTGTCACAAATATAATGAAACAGCTGTCACAAACATATTGAACCAGCTGTCACAAGCATGTTGAAACAGCTGTCACAAACATGTTGAAACAGCTGTCACAGACATGAAACAGCTGTCACAAACAAGACAGAAGGGCATGGTTAACCAAACTATATCAAATAATATCATCATCTAGTGGCTTGATCAGTGCATAACTTTTCCTCAAAGTTTTTCACAATGTCTCTCTATCATAAGCCAGATGCCTTGACTGTATCTGTCACATCTTAAATCCATCTATGTTGTGGTCTTCCTCTTCTTTGCCTTCCCAGTATACATCCCTCCATAATTATCTTTCCAAAACTGCATGTCTTTTTACATGTCCAAAATACTTCATGTTCCTAATTTTTGTTTGTCTAATAACCAATCTTCTTAAATGTTGAGTTTTTGATGGATAGATCCGTTTGTTTCCTTTCCAGAGAATAACAAAATGCATGTCCTTTGCAGGATGTCACAATCAACCCCAGCATTTGCTGAGCAATTTAGTTCTGTCAACTAACATAACAAATTTAGAAAATAATACAATAATATTAAAACAAACAAAAACATCAACCAATATAACAAAGTTAAAACTAAAACAGTGGTTAGTCACCTGCTCAGTTCAGTACCTAACACAACCCAGACCAAGTGTCATCCTCTGAGGTACTTGAAGCTTGACAATTACATAGCTAACTCACTAACAGAGCCCTACCTTTTAATTCACCAGCTGCTATAACACTTGACAATTACATAACTAACTCACTAGCACAGACCTTTTGATTCAACAGCTGCTACAACACTTGACAGTTACATAACTAACTCACTAGCACAGACCTTTTGATTCAACAGCTGCTACAACACTTGACAGTTACGTAACTAACTCACTAGCATAGCCCCACCTTTTGATTCAACAGCTGCTATAACACTTGACAGTTACGTAACTAACTCACTAGCACAGACCTACCTTTTGATTCAACAGCTGCTATAACACTTGACAATTACATAACTAACTCACTAACACAGCCCTACCTTTTAATTCAACAGCTGCTATAACACTTGACAGTTACGAAACTAACTCACTAACACAGCCCTACCTTTTAATTCAACAGCTGCTATAACACTTGACAGTTACGTAACTAACTCACTAGCACAGCCCTACCTTTTGATTCAACAGCTGTTATAACACTTGACAGTTACGTAACTAACTCACTAGCACAGACCTACCTTTTGATTCAACAGCTGCTATAACACTTGACAGTTACTTAACTAACACACTAGCACAGCCCTACCTTTTGATTCAACAGCTGCTATAACACTGGACAGTTACGTAACTAACTCACTAGCACAGCCCTACCTTTTGATTCAACAGCTGCTATAACACTTGACAGTTACGTAAATAACACTAGCACAGCCCTACCTTTTGATTCAACAGCTGCTATAACACTTGACAATTACATAACTAACACACTAGCACAGCCCTACCTTTTGATTCAACAGCTGCTATAACACTTGACAGTTACGTAACTAACACACTAGCACAGCCCTACCTTTTGATTCCACAGCTGCTATAACACTTGACAGTTACATAACTAACTCACTAACACAGCCCTACCTTTTGATTCAACAGCTGCTATAACACTTGACAGTTACATAACTAACTCACTAGCACAGCCCTACCTTTTGATTCAACAGCTGCTATAACACTTGACAGTTACATAACTAACTCACTAACACAGCCCTACCTTTTGATTCAACAGCTGCTATAACACTTGACAGTTACATAGCTAACTCACTAGCACAGCCCTACCTTTTGATTCAACAGCTGCTATACACTTGACAATTATATAACTAACTCACTAGCACAGCCCGACCTTTTGATTCAACAGCTGCTATAACACTTGACAGGTACATAACTAACTCACTAGCACAGCCCTACCTTTTGATTCAACAGCTGCTATAACACTTGACAGTTACATAACTAACTCACTAGCAAAGCCCTACCTTTTGATTCAACAGCTGCTATACACTTGCGTACAAAGTTTGGCACATTCTCCTGCTCTCTATCACACAACTCATGAAGTCGTGAACCAAATACAGCATCTGAAATATAAGCAAGTGTGATTTCACTGAGCAAAAACCATCTACAATTATACTTGTACACAATTTTCAATATTGATTGTATGAGATGTGGTCACCTCTGCCTTTCCTCTCACACCAAGCCCACTGTAGCAAATAATGTAAGGACCCTTTCACATGTCTGAAGGCATACTGGGCATATGGTGCTAGAACCACATTTGTATAGCCCAACAGGCAATCCAGATGCCATGTGGTTAATATCATGCTGACCACTTTCACTGCCCAAGGCAGCACGCATTTTAGGCTGGGTCGATCTGGGAGTCCAGGTCCATTTATCAAATCTGCCTCGATGCAAACTTGAATCCATGAAGGTTTTGTAGGCTTGCTCATAATTTGTTGGATTCTGCAGTTAAAGTTTTCTATGGGATAATGTAGCCAGTCTTACGCCAACCCCCTCTTAGTCGCATCTTAGGACATGCATGGTAAGTCACGGGTTTACTATTCTATTTACAGATGAAATGGCAAGGGACAAATTCAAGATAGAGACATGGAGAATGACTACAACAATTACTAATAAAGTTAATTGTATATCCGTCACAGTCAGCCCCACAATTTATTTTTTTTTGCTGTTTGTGATTTCCTGTCAAGTTTACATCAAGTGTTTGCCACTGCTTTCTGAATGACCGGCAATCATACCATTTTATAATAACAAATGTAAGGCGGTCTGCTGCCAAATCGCCATTCGCCACAGAGCCACATTAATAAACTGCAAATAATTATTAACTGATGCTTGTGCTGAACAGATGGACTAAATTAGTATAACGGAATCACTAATGCAGAGCTTAGGGAGAGAACTAGACAGATACCAGTGAATCAAGAAGTGAGGAACAGATGCTGTGCTGCAGAGGACATACACTGAGAAGACCTGATAATAGTATCACTAGAAAGCCTACCTCTGGAACAAACACAGGACATACACTGAGAAGACCTAAAACCCTACCTCTGGAACAAACACAGGACACACGCTGAGAAGACCTGATAATAGTATCACTAGAAAGCCTACCTCTGGAACAAACACAGGACACACACTGAGAAGACCTGATAATAGTATCACTAGAAAGCCTACCTATGGAACAAACACAGGACACACACTGAGAAGACCTGATAATAGTATCACTAGAAAGTCTACTTCTGGAACAAACACAGGACACACACTGAGAAGACCTGATAATAGTATCACTAGAAAGCCTACCTCTGGAACAAACACAGGATACACACTGAGAAGACCTGATAATGGGATCACTAGAAAGCTACGCCTGGAACAAACACAGAACACACACTGAGAAGACCTGATAATATTATCACTAGAAAGCCTACCTCTGGAACAAACACAGGACACACACTGAGAAGACCTGATAATATTATCACTAGAAAGCCTACCTCTGGAACAAACACAGGACACACACTGAGAAGACCTGATAATAGTATCACTAGAAAGCCTACCTCTGGAACAAACACAGGACACACACTGAGAAGACCTGATATTATCACTAGAAAGCCTACCTCTGGAACAAACACAGGACACACACTGAGAAGACCTGATAATAGTATCACTAGAAACCCTACCTCTGGAACAAACACAGGACACACACTGAGAAGACCTGATAATAGTATCACTAGAAAGCCTACCTCTGGAACAAACACAGGACACACACTGAGAAGACCTGATAATATTATCACTAGAAAGCCTACCTCTGGAACAAACACAGGACACACACTGAGAAGACCTGATAATAGTATCACTAGAAAGCCTACCTCTGGAACAAACACAGGACACACGCTGAGAAGACCTGATAATAGTATCACTAGAAACCCTACCTCTGGAACAAACACAGAACACACACTGAGAAGACCTGATAATAGTATCACTAGAAACCCTACCTCTGGAACAAACACAGGACACACACTGAGAAGACCTGATAATAGTATCACTAGAAAGCCTACCTCTGGAACAAACACAGGATACACACTGAGAAGACCTGATAATATTATCACTAGAAAGCCTACCTCTGGAACAAACACAGGACACACGCTGAGAAGACCTGATAATAGTATCACTAGAAACCCTACCTCTGGAACAAACACAGAACACACACTGAGAAGACCTGATAATAGTATCACTAGAAACCCTACCTCTGGAACAAACACAGGACACACACTGAGAAGACCTGATAATAGTATCACTAGAAAGCCTACCTCTGGAACAAACACAGGACACACACTGAGAAGACCTGATAATAGTATCACTAGAAAGCCTACCTATGGAACAAACACAGGACACACACTGAGAAGACCTGATAATAGTATCACTAGAAAGTCTACCTCTGGAACAAACACAGGACACACACTGAGAAGACCTGATAATAGTATCACTAGAAAGCCTACCTCTGGAACAAACACAGGATACACACTGAGAAGACCTGATAATGGGATCACTAGAAAGCTACGCCTGGAACAAACACAGAACACACACTGAGAAGACCTGATAATATTATCACTAGAAAGCCTACCTCTGGAACAAACACAGGACACACACTGAGAAGACCTGATAATATTATCACTAGAAAGCCTACCTCTGGAACAAACACAGGACACACACTGAGAAGACCTGATAATAGTATCACTAGAAAGCCTACCTCTGGAACAAACACAGGACACACACTGAGAAGACCTGATATTATCACTAGAAAGCCTACCTCTGGAACAAACACAGGACACACACTGAGAAGACCTGATAATAGTATCACTAGAAACCCTACCTCTGGAACAAACACAGGACACACACTGAGAAGACCTGATAATAGTATCACTAGAAAGCCTACCTCTGGAACAAACACAGGACACACACTGAGAAGACCTGATAATATTATCACTAGAAAGCCTACCTCTGGAACAAACACAGGACACACACTGAGAAGACCTGATAATAGTATCACTAGAAAGCCTACCTCTGGAACAAACACAGGACACACGCTGAGAAGACCTGATAATAGTATCACTAGAAACCCTACCTCTGGAACAAACACAGAACACACACTGAGAAGACCTGATAATAGTATCACTAGAAACCCTACCTCTGGAACAAACACAGGACACACACTGAGAAGACCTGATAATAGTATCACTAGAAAGCCTACCTCTGGAACAAACACAGGATACACACTGAGAAGACCTGATAATATTATCACTAGAAAGCCTACCTCTGGAACAAACACAGGACACACACTGAGAAGACCTGATAATAGTATCACTAGAAAGCCTACCTATGGAACAAACACAGGACACACACTGAGAAGACCTGATAATAGTATCACTAGAAAGTCTACATCTGGAACAAACACAGGACACACACTGAGAAGACCTGATAATAGTATCACTAGAAAGCCTACCTCTGGAACAAACACAGGATACACACTGAGAAGACCTGATAATGGGATCACTAGAAAGCTACGTCTGGAACAAACACAGAACACACACTGAGAAGACCTGATAATATTATCACTAGAAAGCCTACCTCTGGAACAAACACAGGACACACACTGAGAAGACCTGATAATATTATCACTAGAAAGCCTACCTCTGGAACAAACACAGGACACACACTGAGAAGACCTGATAATAGTATCACTAGAAAGCCTACCTCTGGAACAAACACAGGACACACACTGAGAAGACCTGATATTATCACTAGAAAGCCTACCTCTGGAACAAACACAGGACACACACTGAGAAGACCTGATAATAGTATCACTAGAAACCCTACCTCTGGAACAAACACAGGACACACACTGAGAAGACCTGATAATAGTATCACTAGAAAGCCTACCTCTGGAACAAACACAGGACACACACTGAGAAGACCTGATAATATTATCACTAGAAAGCCTACCTCTGGAACAAACACAGGACACACACTGAGAAGACCTGATAATAGTATCACTAGAAAGCCTACCTCTGGAACAAGCAGGGCCAAAGAAATAGAGGGAGACCTAAAACCACATGAACAAGAGAATTAGAGGCACAGATGAATAATATGGGGAGGACATGGAGGAAACTGCAGGAGACAGCAAAAGGTAGGAGTTCAGCAGGAGTTGGTCCTGGACCTATGCTACAATGGGGGATAATGGGTAGAAGAAGATAAATGTTAATGTTCTCCTCACCATGATTATGTGAGAAAAAACATGTGGAAATTAGCTTTGTGCCTGCCTTATTCACACACTCAAATTTAGTACAGAGCTGTAATTATTTAGGAAAGAAGATTACTATGAGAGTTGTAATGTAATCAACAATCACTGAACACACTATTACCACTAACCACTTCTCAAAAATAGCAATATTCATAACAGGTTTACTATATATTTGACAAATGACTTTCGTCAGCATGATGGTATGGATAAGACTGCTCGCTCTTAGACTTCTAGGGTGTGCTGATGGTAAGGTGGCAGGTTCAACCCCTACACCGGTCAGTTTGACTAAAATGTTAACTTCTTATCCTTATCTTGGGGACATAAATTACAAGTACCTCAGAAGTCGGAGTAGGTTCGTCTGATTGTTAGGAACACTAGTAACAGGGAAAGCCAACCTACACGTAAAAATCAGTCCCGCGTGGACTAAACTTGAGCTCAAAGTGAGCGAACATAGGAAAAAAAATAACACACTCCCTACCTTTTATAATGCCTCTCTTATAAAGATCCTCCTGGGTTGGTCGACGAGAGATGAAGTTTAACAACTTAGCTCTAATCCGCACCATATTTCTGGTTCTGTCCACATTTTGAACAGTTGTATTCTCATCGAGTGAGACACTTCTTGTCATACCTGACATGCAAAATTTAAACAGCGTCACAAACGACAGATAGAAACATTACTATTTATTAAGATGATACAATAATTTACTCTTACCACACAAGTAATCACCGAAAACAAAATACAATTTTTAAGGCCTTGCCTTCACCCCACAACATAAAAGGTCACTGCTGCATAATCACCCACTGCATTCTGTGTAACTGGTTTCCATGTGTATATCACTTGCCAGCATTTCAACGTCTGTGAGAGTTTTTTCCTAACTATTTCTAGATTTCAAAGAAAAAATAAGGAACCACTTTCCATACATATTGGTGCTATGACAAACTATTTATTACCACAGTCACAATTTTCCACTAATCTGTCTGTCATTTCAGGTATTGCCTCATCTTCTCTAATCTTAATCTATACTGCAGCTAAAGCTGGATCTGTATTACAGACTGGCACAAACAAGCATTCAGTAGGTGATGTGATCAGCTACATATCACCACTGTACTTCCAGAACACTTTAGGTAACATTTGAACAAGACTGGAAACACGTGGTCACCACAAGAAAATCAGCCTAGGGGGGAGATTTGAACACAGAATGATTGGGACAGTAGAAGAGTGCACTAGTTTCTACTCTACTGCAGCTCTATTTCTGAATTCTGAATATCATGTTTCTAATTTTAGCATCATCAAGTACCTTGCCAAATGGCAAATCATGCGTCTCTACATCTTGCGATCTCCAGCCGCATGTATCAATTCATGTCCTGACTACCTTCTTTGCCATTTCACCAGACTGTCAAGAATGTTTCCTTGCTGTCTGTTTTTAACATACATGTCTAAACTACTGGGTTTGAAACCAGACTGTTGCATTACTTCAGGCCACTGGGTTGTAGAATATGTGTCTGGCTATGCTTCTGTTTGGGAAGGAAAAGGTATCTATAAAGTGAATAGGTGACCTCATTTCATAATGCTGTGTGCATTTTCTTTGGGTACCTAGTCAAGCAGTTCTAGAAAGAGCGACCATGCCCAGTATCCACACTCTACTAATGAAAAATCAAGATTCACTGGGCTGGTCACATAACTCGTATGTCAGATCACAGGCTCCCTAAACAAATTTTTTATGGCGAGCTGCATTGTGGTAAATGCTTTCAAGGCGGCCAGAGGAAACGCTTTAAAGACACTCTGAAAATCTCACTTAAAGCTTTTGGAATTCATCTTGACACCTGGGAGACTGCTGCTAAAGACCGTAATTTGTGGTGTACATCATTACATAATGGTGCAGTCACTTGTGTAGCAACCAGGACTGCAAGAGCTGTGAAGAAAAGGCTGGACAGAAAAACCACTGCAGGAGATCCTCCTCCTGGAACGTCAAGCATTTTTTGCCCACATTGTCAAAGAACATTTCGAGCCAAAATAGGCCTTATCAGCCATCTCAAAACTCATGGCTCCATACTTTCAACCCCACTGGATGAAATGAATCGTCATCATCATTCTTGAAGTACAAACAACTACCTAGTCAAGAGCAGACACTAGCAATCATGACACTGCATTCCCGTGTCATTTAATATTTTAATGAGATTGGTATTGCTTGTTATTTTTTGCCTTGCTGTTTGGGTTCTCCATATCACTTCTTTCTTTATCTTCCTTTCCTTCTTTTGTCTAGTGTTTTCCCACATGATTAACCCTTTAGAAGGCAAATCATCCGATTGCGTCCTTACCCCCGAACGGGCAGACCGTCTGAAACCGCCTGTCACTATTATGCATTGTAAAAATGTGATCTCTCAGCTTTCCGAGACTTTCGAGTGTCTAGTTTCGGTATTCGCCGATAGCTTGACAACGTGGCCGCCATTTGCAAGCATGTACTTTGAATTTGAAAGGATTTTTATATAGTTTTTTGTGGGTTTTACGCTTTGTATTTCAAAATGGATTTCGACGATTCTTCAAGTGCTAGCGGAGATTTCGCTGGGTTCAATGTAAGTGACATTAAAAGGCATGAAATTGACTACTAATCGGAGCAAGATATCAGTGATCAGCGTTACTTTGTGTTAGCAGTCATAAGTGGGACTTTAAAGAAAGTGATTATGATTCGAAAAATGTGTTTGTAAATTGCCGTATAAATGACTGGCGATCACAAACAATATGTTGTATTTTGTAAATATTTGTGTTCCATTTGTGGATTAGTTGCAACCTTCACATGAGTAAAATATTCTGCATGCTTTTCCCTTCCTTTTGCTGTTTATTTGACTCAAATCTGTTGACTAACAACTTATATGTGATGTTTTTACTAACGTAAACCAAAATTTTACCGAACCTGAAAATTCTTCTTGCCCGTTCAGGGCTACAAAACAGACAAATGTCTGCCCTGTAAAATGTTAAATTCACAATTTCACCACTTCTGTTGATATGCCCAAAAATGTCATGTCTTTTCTTTAACCCTTTACAGGGCAGAGCGGCCGTTAGCGGCCGATCGCTTAAACGAGCGGATCGCCCGATTACGCCCGATACTATTATGCATTGTAAAAACGCGATCTCTCGGCTTTCCGACACTTCTGACGGCTACTTTCGCTTTCGCCGATAGCTTGACAACGTGGCCGCCATTTGTAAACGTGCAACTATGAATTTGAACGGACTTTAACGGACTTTTTGGGATAGTTTTTGGGACTTTTACGCTGTTTTTCAAAACGGATTTCGGCGATTCTTCAAGTGATAGCAGAGATTTCGCTAGGTTCAATTTAAATGACATTAAAGGGCACGAAGTTGACTATTAATCGGGGCTAGATATCAGTGCAAAGCGTTACTTTGCATTAGCAGTCTGAGTCGGACTTTAAAGAAAGTGATTATGATTCTGAAAATGTGTTTGTAAATTGCCGTATAGATGACGGAAAATCACAAACATGCTGTATTTCGTAAATATTTGTGTTCATATATGGATTACCGACAACAATCACGTGAGTAACATATTCTGCATGCTTTTCCCTTCATTGTGTTGTTTATTTAACTAAAATCGGTTGACTAACACCTTATTTGTGATGTTTTTACTTATGTGACCCAAAATTTTACCAAACCTGAAAAAATCTTGCCCATTCAGGGCTAAAAAACGGACAAGCATCTGCCCTGTAAAGGGTTAAGGACTTTTTTTCCAATGGTTGTAACTCTTAAGTGACTGTGATTACTACCTATGTTTGTAAACATACCTGTCTACAAACTTAACATCTGACAGAACCTGGCCTACCTTTTTCTTTCTTCACTTCCTGAGCATCAGAATCACGAGGACTGGACTCTGCCTGCTAAACAATGCCAAATTTATTAGTCATATAGCTAAACAATGCCAAATGTATTACTCATATAGCTAAACATTGACAAATGTACTACTCATATAGCTAAACAATGCCAAGTGTATTACTCATATAGCTAAACAATGCCAAATGTAATACTCATTTAGCTAAACAATGCCAAATGTAGTCATATAGCTAAACATGTTTCTTGTCTGGCATTTTAACAAAAATTGCATGATGTAATAGCAATCAAAGGCCTGCAAAAATCTGGGCTCAAATGAGGTACTGAGAAGACACAGCACATGAAAGAATGGGCATACATGTAAACAACAAGAGTAATGCAGAGATAAAAAGGACACACACTCTTTGATAACTACTGACAAAGGCTAAATATCTATGGGATTGTTAAGGCACTGATGGCAAGTTACTCCAGGAGTCATAGCAGAAAATTTTTCAAGGAATTTTTAAGGTTTTCTCAAGGTAGTTTGGTCCTGTTCAATGATGTGTCATACATGTCACATGACTGGTGCACACACCCACGCACCCCCCCCCCCCACACACACACACACCCACACAAAAGCGCATGATACTAAACACACCACCCACCGAGTGCTGATTGGTATATATAACTGTGTATCTAACATGTAAATTGCACCACAAGGCATGTAACTGCAGCTTAACTTTTTTACATGGTTGAGTTAAGTTCCAAACACATATGCCAGGTTGGTAGACTTCCTGATTTTTGCACAAAAGTTAGTTGCATATCCTTTTCGGGACGTCACAGTCAAGTCAAGCATGTTTTGGCTGTTTGTGACTTCTTGGCAAGTTTATGTTCAGTAGTTAGCCATTGCTTTCTGAATGACAGGCACGTCTACCATTGTATGAAAATCAATGCAAGGCGGTCTGCTTTAGTTGACTGCTACATCCTCTAAAGGATATGCAACTAACTATTGTGAAACAGAGTTTCACAATTCCCTGAGATACCAAGTCAAGAGTTCAAAATTAGCTGCGGGCAATTTGTAAGCAGTCTGCTTTGTATCTGATGGTATGAGACATCAGCCTTTCAGAAAGGAATAATAAACTACCAAACTAAATCATAAACAGCCATTAAATGCTGATGTCGAATACAACGTCCTGTAAAAGACATGCAACTGAGGGATCTTCCATCTGATGTGATCATTGGCCCTAAATATCAAATACAAATTTCAAAAAAGTTACGAGTTTTAACCATAGCATTAACCACAGCATTAACCATAGCATTAACCATAGCATTAACCATAGCATTAACCATAGCATTATGTGCTTCCTCCACATAAAAAACTACTCACATGCTTTAATATTCATTGCAAGCTTTAATTTTCATTCTATTTTATGGAATTAGCAAGGTAATGGTTAATGGCTAATTGTTATTACAGAATCAACACAACAGCATTCTTGGCAAATCCATGCATGCTCCGTCACCCTCAGCAGATGTGACAGAGTGTAGTCATTAACTGGCCCATAACAATAATGATGCTAATAACCATGAGCTGAAACTTACCGGAGAAACATCATTGGCAATAAGTTTCATACGAGTGAACCAATCCAAGTTGTCTTTCTCATTATCTGACTGGAAGAGGTAGATATTGCCAGCACTGCCATGCAACTGTATAGTAGGGGGTAAAATATGATATTTTTGTAGCAGGTATTACTGGCAAACTGTGGGTGTTATTTACAAACAGTGGGTGCTATTAAAAACAGTCAGTGTTGTTAACAAATAGTGGGTGTTATTTACAAACACTGAGTGCTATTAAAAACAGGGGATGTTGTTAACAAACAGTGGGTGTTATTTACAAACACTGGGTGCTATTAACAAATCGTGGGTGTTACTAACAAACAGTGGGTCTCCTCTCATCTCATATGTTCCTCTCGTACCTTGCGGTGTTGAGGTGAAGTATAAACAGCGGGAGTGTGCCCGTTTATGGGCTACATATATCCAGATTCCCATGTATTCTGTTATTCCCTGTCCATAACAGTGGGTATTAATGTCAAAACAGTGAGTGCTAATGGCAAACAGTGAGTGTTATTGGCAAACAATTTTTGTTATTAATAGTGAATATCACTAACAAACTGTGGATGTTATTAACAAACAGTGGGCAATGTTAACAAACAATAAGCATTGTAACAAACAGTTAACAAATACAACAATCACAACAGCACTTATCACCATTGCTGGTGTAAGCAACAAGGGTTTTAAAGACAGAGGAATTAAAGGCTGCTTGCCCAAGCAGTCACCAGCTATATTCAGTCTCTGGATGTGTTATTCTACCTCCAAAAAACGAAAATCTGTTACTTTACTGAGAATTAAACCCTGTGTCCTTTGGTGTGTGAGATAGTATCCTAACCACTCCTGCTACTAACAGCAAGGACCATGATATTCTATGAGAAATGTCAGAAGTTATCCTCCAGCGTATATAATAATAATTTCCATACAACCATTCTTACGTTACAAGAACCTATTCGAATTTTGTTTTGGTTTTGACATCAGTACGTTGATGATTAGCTAGCATCAAATGTGGCTTGTGATAGTCCCTACCAGAAGAGGATTTCTTAAGAAAGCTAAGAAAAGAGTATTCTTTGGTCATACAAAGCAATAAGCTAGCAAATTGTTTCCATGAACATCTCATGGGCATTCCTAAGAAGGTTCCCAAAGCCAGTCTTCTCCACTTTAATAACACCAGCCACCTAGTTAAAGCAGATATTTCTATCACTGCCTTAAAATCTTGTTCTGGCGACCACACCACTCGTTTAATCTTGAAGAGCTGACTCATTCAGAGACAAGGGGAACACCGTCCATCCAGCAGGAATTCATGTGCAACAGTTTTTTTAATCCGACGCCAATACCTTCTCCATCATTCCTAATTTACATAAACACATATATTAAAATATTTTATATAATTCACTTAAATTACCCCTTTTATTCTTTACTTTGCCGGTCTCCGCGGCGAAGGAGTTATGGGCGCGGTTCGTAATCCCGTATTCCCGCGTTCTTCTTCTTCTTCTTCTTCGTTCATCCGGAGTTTTTTTTCGGACGTGATTGCGTTGTGCCTGTTTACATCAGAGCTGCGTTCTTGCGCCGTTAGGCCGACACATCTGACTTCTGCGGGCATTTGTTGACCGGGTTAACCTTCCCGGATTCCCGCGTTCGAAACACAGCTGCACGCGATTTGGCAACAGACTGCATTGAGCTGGTTTTTTATGAAATGGTATGGGTGCCGGTCGTTCAGAAAACAATGGCAAACTAATGAAAGTAAACTTGCCAAGACATCAACAACAGCAAAAAATGTTGACTGCAAACGTCCTGTAAAGGATATGCAACTAACTTTTTTTTAATCCTTACTTTATGAGTGGAGTTTTAAGTTTATTTAGTTCATTGTAATGTTCAGATAGCTGTCTGTGAATTTGGATATATTCCGTTTTTCAACTAAGTATTCTTGTCAACTGTTTTCATGTGACAAAAAGTATGTGGGAAATACTCATTTATGTACTTGTTTGGTCTGTTCATTGTAAAGTTTCAGAGTCGCATTTCCCATTCATCCACTTTTGACATCACTTCATTAGCAGTCATCCCTATTTACGTAAAATCAGGGCTGTAAAGCAGATATTGAAGAATTTGCCACCTATGTATTACATTTTCTCCTGGGTTAATTGAGCTGTATTCAGTCGCACTGTCGTAATAGAGCAGTACTCCTCTAGTCAGGTAGCCTTCGAAATGCAGCCTGAAGAATCAACAGAACTTCAGTATGCTGTGCAGCTTTCAAGTTCTCATCTTTCTTTTAGAAACAGGCCAACAGCACTGATTGAGAATCCCAAAACACTTAAGAATAACTTTCCCGGCTGGTGACAAAACCTTGCATTTCCTGGCTGCAGGTTAAGAATGTTTTTATTCTAGAATGATTATTTATAAACTACAAACATTCATTAATGCATGACTGTACAGAATAGAAGGACTAGATTAGTGTGACAGAATCACAATATGGAGCTCATGGAGAGAATCAAGTGAATCATGACATAAGGAAAAGGTGCTGGCGTTGGGTAGGACCCAGGTTGAGAAAACCTGAGAATAGTATAAACGGAAAGGCCTTCGTCTGGAATCTACACAGCAAACAAAATAAAGGAAAACCTAAAAACACATGGAGAAGAGAATTAGAGACAGAGATGATTAATACATGGAGCACCCAGACATAGCTGCATGAAACAGCTAAGGGTAGGATGGCTTGAAGTGAGTTGTTTGTGCGCCTATGCTCCAATGAGGGATAATGCACAAAAGAGGAGAATGCTTTGATTCAGTACTGTACTGATGCACTCATGATTCATCCCCAATAGCAATCGTGTTCAGAATGTCTTCTCCTTCATCTGTGTAACCTACATCTACATACAGAGAGAGATATCCCAATGACAGTCTGTTATGTGGGCAATTACAGTCACAAAAACAATCACCTTGTTAATATGCACTGTACATGTGACACACAGCAGACTACTACCTAATCAGTTATCAGACTACTACCTAAGCTAATCACATGGCTGGATGACGCTGCAGCCAAGCGACACTTTTAGTAACCACCAACTACAATCTTCAGCTGCCCCATGTCAGTTATAATTTATTTACTCACTTTTCCTCTACTTGCGACATTTTACATCATCATCTGCTGCCTTTAGTACAATGCAGTGTATGATAGGGAAGGGGGGGGGGGGGGGGTGTGGCTTGAGCCTGAGTAATTAAGGCCACCTGGCTAGTGCAGTCGCTGCGAACTGTACAGGTTAAGGGTTTCTTTTGTCCCCAACAGAACAAAATCCACACCTTACCAAGGATTCGACCCAGGTCTTTCAAAGGAATATCATTACTATATGTGAGTAAAGTAAAGTAAAATCAAGTCAAGTAAGGTAAGGTAAGGTAACAAAAAGTAAAGTAAAGGACTCTTTTTTATGTGCCCTCAGGCACACTGGGCATATGGCACAAGACACATATTTGTATACACCAATCAGCATTCGGTGAGTGATGTGGTCAGTATTACACCAACTGCCTTTACTTCCCAAGACCTTTTCTAGTACCAATTTCATTCTGGTTTGATCTGAGAGCCCAAGTCCATTTTTAAAATCTGCCTTGATGTAGATTTGAACTCAAGACGACCAGGTCGACAGGTAAGCGTTAATCCACCACACCACTACAGTTCTCATCTGTTCTATTACATACTTATTTATTATTTTGCAAATACTCACCAATATTGTATTTTTCTTGTTGGTCAGCTCTTTAGGGTTGATGTCTATGTGGGCACCTTGCAGACTTACAACGGCTTCTGGTTTACCAAAGGGGGACCCGTGTTTCTGTGCCGCTGCCTTCTGGTCTTTGTAGAACACTAAGTTAGATCCCTGCAGCACCACATAAATCTGGGTCCAGCTTTTTCTGAAACAGTCCACAAGTACCTTGAACATCAGGTTGTTAATTACAAGTGTTCATCCTGAAAACTAAACATTACCAAATAAACAAAACCATTAAGTATTAATTATATCGTCTATTTATTTATCCATATGGGTGGAAACATTTTGGGGATATTTACAAACATAAACAGGTTAAGGTAGATCAATAGCAGATACTGCCACTTTAGTTAGTAGGTTAGTTGCGGTTCCAACTTCACGGCAAAGGGTCGCCCCATTCTGCTCTGTTCCTGTGCCAGTAAATATCACACAAAATGCTCCTCACTATCCCGTGTGAAAAGTGGGACAGGAGTCTCAACAAACCAACAGCCTGCACACGTATACCATGTATAATGCCGCTGCCAGAATCCCAAAACAAAAGTCCGCCATGAAAAATAGTTCATCATCGATGGAAGCAGCAGCCACACATTACTGCATAAGGCAACCCAGGTAGTTCAGCGACCAGCCGGCCGCCATCTTTCTGAACATGCAGTTCGCACTACAAACAACAGCAGACAGATGTAAAAGCACTCGTGAAATTTACAGCTCAGAGTGTCGTTCCACGCACTCAACTCAGTAGCAAGGCGATGGAACAATGCACTACCAGTCCAATATGAGGAAAATGCATAAGCAAACCGTAGCCACAAGCATAAACACTCCAGAGGCCTTAACAGCTCAACTGCACATCCTCCATGTTGGGGACGGAAAGTGTCACTTTAGTATTCACATATTCTTGACCAAGACATATCAGGTGGGGTAGCCATTGAAATAGTCCACATGTACCATGAACATCAAGTTGTTAATTGCAAGTGCTAATTCCAAAACCCAAAACTTACCAAATAAACAAAAACATTAAGTATTAATTATACATTCAAAACGATGTAGTTTAGTTAGTTAGTTAGTTAGTTTAGTTAGTTAGTTTAGTTAGTTTAGTTAGTTTAGTTAGTTAGTTAGTTAATTAGTTGACAGATCATCCTCATTGCACATCGAACCATTCAGTCCATAAGTGCTCGGATCCCCTCCTCAGCAAATCCCGCAGCGTGTAGTAGTGGTAAACGACACCAGTTCAGTGTTGGGTTATTAATCTTCTTTGGCTTCCTGCATAGTGTTCTTGTTTGGCCACATCTCTTTTAATTTGCTGTTCTCGCAGTCTGACCATGGTTGTAGATTCACAGTCATCACTTGGTTCTCACAAATGTGTAATCATATAGCGGATTTAAACACAGACGCCATAAATACCAAAAGTGCCAGATTTCTCACCTGGCATATTTCGTTACATCTCGTCAGGTGCATACTGTAGATGCAGCGAAACATGCCAGGCAAAACATTGTGCAATATTTTATTTATGGCGTCTGCTTCAATATTAATTGTAACTTCTGCTTGTTTATCCACATGGCTGGAGACTTTTTTGGGGATATGCTTACAAATATAAATAGGTAAAAGATAGTTCCATGTCAGATACTGCCATTGGGGTGTGAAGTTTTAGGTATTCACATATTCTAAACCATGACATACCAGGTTTGGTAGCCAGTTCCATTCCTCATCACCTTTTCATCCCAGACAATTCCCAGAAAATTCTGATGACTGTCTGGCACTAATACTTTTTCCCCCATGATGATTCATTTCCTGTTTATCTGGCCTGAGGTCCTAGTTAGGCTTGTACCTGTGTTTCTACTATTGTTTCTGCACAGTATCTAAAAAATACCTGTTTGTGTCATCTTTAACTGCCAACTTACTTGACTTTCTTCTTGGTGATATCCAAGACTTTGGTCATGTACAAGTAACCTTCACAAGCAACCTAAATGGAGAAAGATATTGCCACATTATATTCCATGTCATTTCATCAGCAATCATGTTAGTCCTGGTTAAAAGTGGGTGTGTGTGACATGCATGCATGTGTGTATAGACACATACAAATGCATACAGATAGCTCTTGTGTTTGACAGTTCAATCTGCACCTGTTACTTACCACATTTAGCAAGCTTGCCTGTCAGAGAAGAGTGCAGGTAAAGATGAAACTATGACAGGCATGGCAAGACAATAGAAAATTTAATTGTCTACACGGAGATGCCCAAGACTATGAGATGTAATGTAACGTGAGCTAACTTCCAAGTGAGATCGGAACAGAATAAGAACGTTAAATATATGTGGCTAGGGCAACAAAGTGGAGGAGACGATAGAACTTTTGGAAAAACATCAAGTGAGGATTTTAGGTGTAGCAGAATTACGAATATAGAATTAGCCAACATCTAATTAATGTTTGAAAACACCATTAATAAAAATAGAGGGTGACATTTCTGGTATTAATCTTGTGCTTTCCAATTAATTTCATTATACACAATAGTTCAATCTCCAATTAATTCCATTATACTCAATAGTTTCAATATGTTTAGATTCCATTTGTTTTTGACATTCCCCCAACCCCAGCCACAGAAACCCAACTTTGATGTAAACAGAGGCAGCTCTCTCTCTCTCTCTCTCTCTCTCTCTCTCTCTCTCTCTCTCTCTCTCTCTCTCTCTCTCTCTCTCTCTCTCTCTCTCTCTCTCTCTCTCTCTCACCGCCTGTCCATGTGTGATTATGGACTGGAAATATTGATCATTAGTTTAATACCACTGAGGTAACTAGTGGTTTCTACATGCTCAAGTTAATGAATTTTAGAGGTTAATACATTATTAAAGTTAATGACTTCACAAAGCACATGACACACGGGTAAATAAAATGCAGTTTATGTCATGCTTAAGTAAATAAGATAATCATTTACACTATGACTTGAAATGATTAACAGTTTAAATTGTACTTAAGTGATTAAATTAGTCATTTAAATAGAGGGAAATACCATCAGATTATGTATGTAGAAAGCAAGCAGAGGCCAATCCCAGCCAAGAGCACCGCAATAAATATCAGCACGCAAAAGCCAAATTTCAAAGGGCCCAGTTGCAGGCTAGACGGAAAAGCTGGCAGGAGAAAACAGAGTCACTGAACTTTGAAAGAGACACAAGGAAATTATGGAAGCTAATAAAACAGCTTAATGATGAGGGCACAGGGAGAAACTCAAAAATTGCACTACATAAAGACGGAAACATCTTAACAGGAAAGCAAGCAGCTGATCATTTTGCAGACTCATTCGCACAAGATAACAATATCGAAATTAGTCCAGAGAAACAACAAGAGATTCGAAAGAAATGGCAACATACAGGACAGAAGGAAATTGTACATGAGATTATGGAGACACCTTTCACATTCAGTGAACTGGAGCTAGCCATATCAAAACTTAAAATGAGAAAATCACCAGGAGCTGATGGTATCTCCAATGAAATGATCAGGAACCTAGGAACAGAGGCCAAAGCAAAGCTGCTACAGATCTTAAATAACACATGGACCTTAGGCAGTGTTCCACAAGCCTGGAGAGAAGCAATCATGACACCCCTCCTAAAATCTGGGAAAGACCGTTCCATTGCCTCCAGCTACAGACCATTAGCCTCACCAGCTGTCTCTGCAAAACAATGGAGCGCATCATCAATCACAGACTGTTGTGGTACATTGAAAGTAAAAACATCCTTGTGCCACAGCAGGCTGCCTTTAGGCAGTGCTACTCTACGGAAGATCAGACAACCTACCTCTCTCAAGAAGTTGAGGATGCATTACAAGAGAAGAAGCTGGTACTTGTGGCTTGGATAGATCTGAAGAAAGCCTTTGACAAAGTCTGGAAAGAAGGTCTGATGAATAAACTGAGAAACTGTAAAGTCAATGGAAGAATGTACAAATGGGTGAAAGCATACTTGCACAACAGAAGAGCCCGAGTACAGATAGACGGTCTCAAGAGCAAGAAAGTACTATTGCGTCACGGAGTCCTGTCCCCAACACTTTTTCTAATCTTCATCAATGATCTTGTTGCTAATCTACGGTATGGAATTAAAGCGGCAATGTACGCTGACGACCTGGTTTTGTGGAGCGCAAATGAACATGCATCAGTGGCCACCATATTGCTACAGAGAGCTGTAGATACATTTGTTGCATGGGCGGATAGATGGTGTGTCAGCATAAACACTGACAAGTGCAGCACCACTCTATTTACCCTTTCTCCGAAACAAAAGGCAGGGATCATTCAGATAAATGGAACACCCCTAAGAGAAGATAAAGAACCAACATACCTTGGTGTAACATTCGACGACAGGCTGACATGGAGAAAACACATCAAAAAATCAGTAGCAAAAGTCAGAAGGAAAATAGCCATCCTGAGAAAGCTAAGTGGAACCACTTGGGAAGCCAGTGGGAAAAAACTTAGCAAAGTTTATCAACAGAGCATGCGACCAAACTTGGAATACGGGTCAACTGCGTGGTGTTCAGCATCAAAAACCACATTACAGGAGCTGGACAAGGTGCAAAATCAAGCTCTTAGAGTCATCACAGGAGGGATGAGATCAACCCCTATAGTAGCAATGGAGAAAATGGGGAGGACACAAGCTCTAAGAGAACGCAGAGATACAAAAACACTAATACAAGCAGAAAAGTTCCTCAGCTTGCCAGGCCACCCTATGAAGAACCGATTTGAAAACTTAGCTATGGGGCGGTTGAAAAGAAGTAGTTTCATCCACCAGGCCAAAGAACACTGCAGAGAAACCATCGATCTTCCCACAGTTGGTATTCCCCTGACAACTATTCCAGAGCGAACCCTGTGGAAAGATGAACATAGACTATCGCTACAAATCCAGACAAAAGTGAGAGGAATATTTGACAGGGAAGAACAGAACAGTGTACAGCGCAGAACAGCCACTCTCAGCTTCCTTGGTGACGAATACCCACAGGATCTCTGAATCCGAGTCTACACAGATGGGTCAGCACAAAATGCTGTTTGAAATGGAGGAGCAGGCGCGT
The DNA here is from genome assembly GCA_963921405.1 of Cepaea hortensis. Classification (NCBI taxonomy): domain Eukaryota; kingdom Metazoa; phylum Mollusca; class Gastropoda; order Stylommatophora; family Helicidae; genus Cepaea; species Cepaea hortensis. Next base: position 126,546,489 of record OY992878.1, read on the forward strand.
ATATAGAATACCCAAATAATACTAGAGACACGGCCAGAGTTCCAACAGGAAAGTACTGCCATAACTAAGATGCTGAAATTGAGGCAATCAAGATAGCCACAGAGAAATAACAAAATACCAGCCATGGGACACAACCTGTGGTGATATTGACAGATGCAAAATCCGTAATAGAGGATCCTGTCTGGGAAATTGCCAGTTCTAAGGACACTACTTTCTGAACTTAGCAGTCAGCATAAGGTCACCATACAGTGGATACCATCCCACTGTGGAGACCCGGAAATGACAGAGCTGATCGATTGGCTAAGGAAGGATCAAAAGAAGAACAACCTGATGTGCCCATTACATACCACCAAAAGAAAAGAATGATCAAATCAGTCAGAAGGCCACCAAACCTTACTCAAGACGACTACCACGTTATGGACAGACCAGAACAGGTGATTCTTCTGCGCCTCAGAACAGGACACAGTAGATTAAGCAACCACATATATACAAAATTTAAGATTGTTGACTCAGCCATGTGCACATTTGGTCTGACGTTGCAGACAGCAGAGCACATACTCCAGGATTGCCCAAACTACAACATATCCAGGCGAACCTTCTGGCCTAGAGAGACAACAGTGGAAGATAAACTCTATGGACCGCTGAGTGAACTAAAAAGACTGTTAGATTCATACAAGAGACAACATTGCAGTTATAAACATATTTCAGGCGAATGAAAGAAGAAGAAGAATCAGATTATAATTAAGTAAATTGTAATTTCAATCTATGTAATCAGGAAAAGGCCTGAATAGCTTTACACATGTTTTTTTTTACATTTACATTGGTTTTGGTTCACTTCCCAGCAGTCGACGAATTCCTTTTTCTGACCAGTACATTTCTGGAGTCAACTCAGCCTCATAACATTAATACCAGATAATTTTCTTTTAATGGTATGGGAAGGAGAGGGAGCAGGTATGAGAACTGATCACCCCTTTCACTATGTCATAGCCTAGAATATGTGACAGCCCAAGAACACAGCGAATATGTGACAGCCCAAGAACACAGCGAATATGTGACAGTCCAAGAACACAGTGAATATGTGACAGTCCAAGAACACAGCGAATATGTGACAGTCCAAGAACACAGCGAATATGTGACAGCCCAAGAACACCACGAATATGTGACAGCCCAAGAACACAGCGAATATGTGACAGCCCAAGAACACAGCGAATATGTGACAGCCCAAGAACACCACGACAGCAGTATTTGCCATAGAATTAGATTTATCTTTAATCATCAATATGTATGCCATCATTGCAATTAAGTATATAATATATACAAGTGAAACTAGATACGTGCCTCCGGTTGAGACAACTACAGGGTGTATTTTTAATGACTGTGCAGTGTTTGAAAATTTTACCAGTCCAAGTTTTTTATTTACCTATTATGTTGCATGAACTTTACAGAGAATGAATACAAAACTTGGACCAGCAATTATTTTCAAACACTGCACAGTCATTAAAAATACACTCTATATTTATTAACACATATTTTAAGAAATAAGCTAACAACAAACAACATAATCCTGTCAATTGTGTATCCTGGAATGTTAATCTTTATATTAATCCTTAATTCATATTCAAAGCTGCAGTACGATAGTTACCAGGTGTTAGATATGATGATACATAATAGTTTAATACATATTTAATAAATATGATATAAAGAAAAGAGGGATAGAGGAAGACAGCAAGAGAAGATTCCTGAGAGCTTTTTGTTGTGGTATGGAAGGATGTCAGTAGACGAATTATTGATACGTGCTGTTGGAGATTGAAAGATGTTGAGAAGATCATCCACACCAGTCAACAAGACACTTGATTATTGTGATGGTGATATTAACTGCCAATATACACTGGAAGTTCACTCAATTTTACATAAGTTAAAAGTAGCACAAGTGTTTTTCATACTGTCACTTTTTTTATAGCAACTTCAATATGAATGTTCGCTCAAGATCTGATGAAACCATTACCCCAATATCAATTTTTTTTTGCCTTCCTAATCATCCCACTTCTATCCTAGGGTGCAGAAGTGCTGTGTAGTTTAGATTTGATTAGACGAAAGTTCTGTGAGATGCTTCTTTGGAAACAAATCCAGAACCAAGATTCTTGACAACTTTTCTCCAGAAGCATTTGCTCATTTTAGCAAAAGAAAAGTTAATGTAAATATCTCAAGACTTCTAATCATGCACAGGTAAAAGTTAAAACAACTCAGAAAAGTCACAACAGTCGAGTGAAAGAGATGTGCAATATAACAGAAATTTGGTGCAAAAAGTAAAACAAGGCTTCTTTTCCACACCTTCCGGCACATTGGGTATATGGTGCTAGCACCATATTTTATAGACCAATCAGTACATGATAGGTGATTTTGTCAAATATCACGCCAGTCAAATGGGAGTGTCCGTGGCGAAGTGGTCAAGCCGTAACTCGGGCTCCGAAGGTTGTCGGTTCGATTCCAGGCCACATCTTTCGGTTCACTAGTGCATTTTTTCGGAGACTCTTGAGGGTCATCACTGGAGCTACGGAGTTTGTGCTTTGTGAGACACTTTCTGCGCTGCAGAAAGAGACTGAGCCATATGTGATAAAAACCCAGTGCAATGAAGTCGACCTTGTCGACTTTTAAGCTGCTTTTTTTTATGCCAGTCAGTTTATTTTTCAGAACGTTCCCTGGTACCCATTTTAAGCTGGGTTGATATGGGAGCCCAGGTTAATTCTTTTTAAAATCCCCGACTGGAGGAGGATTAAAAAACATGACCACTACTGAAAGGCAAGAATGCTAGCCCCTGAACTACTCTGGGAAAAACTAATATGGTGTTTACATGTGCAGTCTATTTGCTGTCATACATAATTTCATTTCAATACTAGTCATATAGCACTTTTGCTACTGAACAAATTAGTAGTGTCAAAATTTCATTGTATAAATTAGGGGCACAAGAAACAGTAGCAGGCTGTGGTTTTTCCCTAGAGCATGAGGTTAATTTTTCCTGTACGTAAATTGTTGTTGTAACCATACTGGAATTAGTAATAGCATACTTTCACTTCTTGCTGCTGGTAAATGTTCAAATTATCAGAGAGAGAGAGAGAGAGAGAGAGAGAGAGAGAGAGAGAGAGAGAGAGAGAGAGAGAGAGAGAGAGAGAGAGAGAGAGAGAGAGAGAGAGAGAGAGAGAGAGAGAGAGAGAGAGAGTGAGTGAGTGAGTGAGTGAGTGAGTGAGTGAGTGAGTGAGTGAGTGAGAAAGAGAGAAAGTGAGAGAATGAGTGAGTGGTGGTGGAGGGGGGAGGAAGGGAAGGAGGAAGGGTGGGTAAGTGAGAGTGAGTGTGAATGTGAGTCTGAGTCTGAGTGTGCATGCATGCGTGCGTGCGTGTACCTGTGTGTGTGTGTGTGTACCTGTGTGTGTGTGTGTGTGTGTGTGTGTGTGTGTGTGTGTGTGTGCGTGTGTGTGTTTTATGGCATACTATTTTATCTTCTTTCAGCTCAAGTTGAACATTTCTTATTTCTGATTATTTTTCCCTGGTGCTCAGTATTTACTTCATTTAAATCTTTTAGCACAACTGTGGAGCGTCTCAACAAAGTATATGTCTATAGCAGATATGTGTATATCAGCATCGCACATTCCATAATTCAATTTTCAAATTTAGCCAAAGCAATGAATGACCTATTCATATTCAGTCTTAAGAAGATTATATTTATTTTAGTGCGTTATTACTGGTTTTGGAGCTCTCTGTGTCAATGTTTATACTGTTCTCCTACCCCAAGAGTTGCAAAGACCCTATCCCATATTCCCAGCTACTCCGTTTAGGTCTTATCTGGCATGATAACAACTTCCTGGAGAGAGCCAATCCAATTTTAGACTTCAATTATTTTTATAGAAAATTGCACACAAAGACTTTTAACACCTATATATTTCAGTAATTGAAAGAGAAAAAAATTAATATTCTAGGGATGTGCGAAACGAGATGGACAGGAGCAGGCATCAAGATAGATGAAGATTTTAAGATTATTTATTCTGGAGGTGAAGACCGACAAAGTGGAGTGGCTATTATTTTGGACCGGAAAACATCAAAATCTGTTCAAGGATATTGGGCCATGTCGGACAGAGTTCTACTAGTTAAATTAAGTGGCAGACCTTTTAGCATAAATATTATTCAAGTATATGCCCCAACAGGAGAATCCAGTGAAGATAGTGTAGAGGAATTTTATAATGACATAGAGAATGCCTTAAAGAAATGTAAACATTCAGAAATAAACATCATAATAGGAGACTTCAATGCAAAAGTAGGAAATCAAGGTGATAGATACACAGTAGGAAACTATGATTTAGGTGAGAGAAATGAAAGAGGATACAGACTCGCAGAATGGGCAAAAGAACAGGAAATGATTGTAGGAAGCACCTGGTTTAAGCAACACCCTAGAAGATTATGGACATGGAGGAGTCCTGATAGCAGGATTAGAAACCAGATTGACTACATTCTGATTAGCAGAAGATTTAGAAACGCATTAACAATAGCAAAAACAGTTCCCAGCGCTGATTGTTATAGTGACCACAGACTACTCACATGAACACTGAGGATAAAGTTGAAGAAAGTCAAGTATATACCAGGAAACACTAAATATGATTTGTGTACATTGAGTAATGATAAGGAAATACAAAACAAATTCAACAAAGAAGTAGGTAACAGATTTGATATATTATCTGATCTAGAGATATTATTCTAGGATGTGGATGATCAATGGGAAATGTTGAAGAATTCAATCAGTTTAGCTGCAGAAACAACTATTCCAAAAGTAAATAAGGTGGGTCGTAAGAAATGGATGACAGAAGAAATTTTACACCTAATGGAAACAAGAAGACTCAAAAAAAATAATCCTGCCAAATATGAAGAAATTCACAGACAAGTGAGAATATTATGTAAGGAGGCAAAAGAAGCATGGTTTGAGGAAAAGTGCTTAGACATTGAAAAACAACACAACAGTCAAAATACCAAATTAGTGCACAAAAGAATTCAGGAACTTACTAATAAAAGAACAAGTACATCAACAGGGTGTCTAAAGACTGAAGATGGCAAAATCATAATAGAAAAAGACCAGATTCTACAGGTATGGACAGATTATGTGAAACACCTTTATGATGATAACAGAGACGAACAGTGTGATATTAGATTTAATAATGAAGGACCGCCAATTTTGGAGATGGAGGTTCGAAATGTTCTTAAGCATATGAAAGCTGGCAAGGCCCCCGGTGCAGATAACATCACATCAGAAATGATTAAAGCTTTAGAAGAATTTGGACTAGATCAAGTCACCAGACTGCTGAACACATTATATGATACTGGAGATATACCTCCTGAATTATGTAACTCTATATTTATTGCAATCCCAAAGAAATCAGGAGCCTTGGAATGTGATCAATATAGAACAATTAGTATAATGAGCCACATCACAAAGATATTGCTACGAATTATCATGCAAAGAGTGAGGAAGAAATACAACCTGAAAATACGGGAGGAACAATGTGGGTTTGTAGAAGGAAAGGGTACAGTAAATGCTGTGTATATGCTGGGAACAGTTATTGAACGTGCTATAGAAGTAAACAAGGATATACACCTTTGCTTTATTGGCTACACAAAGGCTTTTGATAGAGTTAGACATGTCAACATGGTAGATATGCTTGCAGATCTACAAATTGATGGGAAAGACATTAGACTTATAAAAAACATATATTGGAAACAACAAGCTGCCATAAGGATTGATAATGAAGTGGAACAATATCAATCTATTAAGAGAGATGTTATGCAGGGATGTGTAATGTCTCCAGATCTTTTTTCCCTATACAGAGAAAATATTTTCAGGAATGAGAAGATATAAATGGAATCATCATTGGAGGACGAAACATCAATAACATTAGATATGCAGATGATACAGTATTGATTGCAGACAATGCACAAGATCTACAACAATTAGTAGACGCAGTTGTTGTACACAGTGAGCAGCTGGAGTTGGAATTAAATTGTAAGAAGACACAGGTTATGGTCGTCACTAGGAAGAACGAAGTACCACAATGTAATATACAAGTAAATGGGAATATTTTTCAACAAGTGAATCGGGACAATTATCTCGGAACAGTCATAACGTCTGATGGGAGATGCCTTGAAGAGATTAGAACAAGAATCGCCATGGCAAAAGTAGCCTTTGGCAAGATAAAAAACATTCTGACCAACAAAATGATGTCAATTGAAACGAGAAAAAGAGTGTTGAGGGGATACATAGAGCCTGTTCTTTTGTATGGATGTGAAACTTGGACAATGTGCAGTCAAGCTGAAAAACATCTCATGGCTGCAGAAATGTGGTTTCTGAGGAAAATACAAAGAATTCCATGGACAGGCAGAAAAACCAATGACCAAGTACTACAGGAGACAAATGAAAATCGTAAATTGATTAGAGAAATTAGGTGTAGACAGTCAACATTTTTTGGACATGTTATGAGAAGAAATGGATTGGAGAACTTAGTGATAACTGGCAAGATCGAAAGGAACAGACCAAGAGGAAGACCGAGAGGAAAATACCTGGATGGCTTGGCCATATGACATGGACGAGACAGGAACACTGAGCTGATCCACGACATTGAAGATCGAGTCATGACCGCCCACGCTTTCCGGCATGGCACATGATTGATTGATTTCAGTAAGGATACATTGCAATTTTTGATTAATGATAGTATTGTTGTCAGATGAATTAAACGAATTGACATAAGTCCACCGTGACAGTTACTCAAAAATTTGAAAAATCTACAATGTTACGACATATGTTAAACATTTTAAATTAATTTATACATCTTGAGGATATCAGGTCCATGATGCTAGCCCCATGTTATTATCACACCTTAAAAATTAAATATACAAGTACAGGGGTATAAATAAAATAATGTGTTATAAATAGGAAACTGTAAAAAATATTCGTTATAATGCATAATTCAATATACAATCATGCATGTGAGTGCAGGGGCACATGTATCCTTGTTCTCTGACTCTGGTCTGTAGGATTGTTTAAATTTTGGGATCAAGATGTGATGGTCTCCCTTTACCTTCCACATCCACACAAGAGTATGTTACCTCTGTCTTTGACAGCAATTTCTGACCGTCAGAACAAGTGAGTATCCTGCTCTGTTTACATGCAGAGTTGTCCATTTATCCCGCTGGATATTCAGACCCTACAGTTTGCCACACCATGATGTGTTTCCCATCCTTTACCATGTGCAGGTTCGGATGGTAGTTTCCCTTCCTTAAGTTATGAGCCCATGATATTTGATGTGGCCAAAGTATTATGGTTTCCAAGACATAAAATACCCATATACTGGCTCAACTTTACTGAAGTATAATGAAAACCCATCTGGATACTGCAATTTGTGTAACATTTACAAAGTTGCATGCATGATCAATGAGTGATTATCATGCACCATACTGCGTGAAAAAGTTAGCGTGATTAAAATCATTAAGCTGTTGACTTACTGTGTTAATAAACACTGGCTGGAAAAATAGAGATGGAAACTGCACCTTTAAAACAAACATGTACAGAGCAGACATAAACATGTACAAGCAGATCTGGGTAAACTACACTAATATTAGAATATAACTGAAAGAAACTTAGACACAAAGACAACTTATCACAAACATCAGAAACAGGCAGTCATAATTTTTTGGCCACATCTTACAAAGAGATAAACTGGAACGTGTTGTGACAACTTGAAAGATTTGTAGAAAGAAATATAGAGAAAGACAGCGAGAGATGATTTTTGACAGCCTTTTGTTATGGTATGGAACCGTCAGTACATGAACTAACCATACTGTTGGAGATCGCAAGATATGGAGAAGCATCATCACCCATGCCAGTCAGCAGGAACTGTATGATGATGACGATGATGATGATGAATATAAGTGGCCTAATAGGAGAGAGAGACATAACCTACAGACAGAAATAACCAAAGTGATATGACTGAAGCAAACTTAATCAGACAGAAAAGTGCTTGGACAAGGAGTGGTTAGAATGAAAAATTATGATTAGACGGGCATTTCATCAATGGTAAGAAAATTACATCACAAAAATAGTGTTAACTCAAAATATACACAAATAATTCAGCAGAAAGACACCAGTAAAAAGAGACAAAATCAGTGATCAAATGGGAAAAGCATTAGTGATTAAGACAGGCAATGACACAATAAGGCAGACAAACAATGGCAATATTTAAATAGGAATAAACTATTTACTTAAACAAGAGAAACACTGATCATAAGATAGGAAAAAGTGATTGCTTTTAAACAGACAGTACAGTAAACAAACAAATCATTTACCACTCAATCATGGAGACATTCAAGCACCACCAACTTGCACTATGAACAATATTGTGACATGGACAACACAACAGTGCTAATTCATTCCACCACTAGAACTTACTTCAAGTGTTAAAGGCTGCAAGGACCCCTTGGAATTCGAGGTCACCAGATTGGTTGGACGCTGAGGGTTTGTGGCTCTCGGTGGGCTATGACTAAGATCCTGAATCCAGAGACCAATGTAAAATTGAATGTGTGCTTTTTCATTAAATACTAGGTAAATATGCATGTTTTTCTCACATTTTGTATTCAGAAACTAAACAATTTAAAAGAACATGAAGTAATGCAGCTTTATGGAACACAATTATGGATAACAAAGGATGTTGTGGTGACTAGCCTTCATAGTAAACAAATAACAACAGGCAACAGGTATTTGTTTGTTAATGAAAGCTAGCCGCCACATCAATTGTTTTCTGTAAATTGTTCTGTAAAGCTGCATTACTTCATGTTCATTTATACTGTTTACATTTCCACAGCTTTACTGCAGTTCCACTAATTTTATTTATTCGAAACCCTAAGGACAGAATTAACTCTCTCTCTCTCTCTCTCTCTCTCTCTCTCTCTCTCTCTCTCTTTCTCAAGGTAAAATTAATCTCATGACAGATATTACCATTGATATGTAAAGTGTTTGATTTCACATATATTAGGTTATTGCAATATTAGGTGGGCTCAATGGATTCTTTACGCACTTCCTTACCCTCTCATAAAATCACTTTTGCCTATTTTATTAGGTGGGTTCAACCATAAAGCAACAAGTAGCTGAAACAAAATATTAGCACTATAATGTCTCAATTTGTGAATGGTATGATGAATTTACTTTGCTGTTATCACATATTCCAATACTACTAAATGCACATATGATAGATTATGATACAATTAGACATCTGAATGCTGTGACACTCAATGCAAGTGCAGTATCATTAAGTGAATTGCGCTGCACTGCTTTGTCAAGTCTGTGGCTCAGCAGATCTGATTTTGACAAGCATTATTTTGAGTTTGCTTCCTCATGAGCGTCAGGTAGAGCGGATAGAATGCCAGACTTCCATTCAGGAAACCTGTGCTAGGGAAAAGTTTAGGGGAGTCTCCATGGTGAAGTGGTCAAGCCATCTGACTCGGGCTCCGAAGGCTGTGGGTTTGATTCCGGGCAGCGCCCTTCTGTTTACGAGTGCATTTTTTCTGAGACTCCTTGGGTCATCGCTGGAGCTACGGAGTTCGTGCTTTGTGCAGCGCTTTCGGCATCACATGCTGTGGAAACAGACTGAGCCATATGGGATAATACCCGGTGCAATGAAGTCAACCCTGTCGACTTTTAAGCGACTTTTTTTAAAGACCTGTTTGAATCCTCAGTAAGGTGATAGATATTTTTCTGTGGGGGAGGGGGGGGCAGAAAGAAAACCCTAACCTGCCAGTTATGGTGGCTGTCTAAGCCAGGCAGCCTTAATTCCTCAGGCTCAAGAACCCCCCGTCCTACACAGCAAGGTACTACAGGTAGTAATGACAGTTTTTTCCTAAACTTTGACTGTCCCCAGTCTACCTACAAAGTAGCAGGTTTGTGTCTCTGTTTGTCAGGTTCCTATCTCTTGACCTGTCTGACATGGGAGACCTGACTAGCACCTATGCTACTGTCAGCGCAGCCCTTGGGGTCACTGGAACACATAAGTCTCTCAGCAACATCAAGGTGGAGGAGACACAACAGTGGGGCATTCGCAATAAATATATAAGGATATCTTCATGAGGATTATATGCTGATAAAAACATTTCAACAAGAAAGTCTCTATTAACAAGAAATGCTTTCACCTGCCTAGGACTTCCCATGCTATAAAGTAAATGGATATTAATGCAAAATGTGCAGTGCTGGGCGCCATAAACAGCATCCATAATATTTAGATATGTGTGAATGTGAGAATACAACATGTCAGATAATACGTGAGACCATACAAAGACAATTTAGTCATTGTTAAAACAAGCAACTCAAGCAATGTGGTCATATGTAAATGTCAGCTAGACTGTTAAATACTTTTCTTAAAGGAATGGACCCAAGAGAGAAAAGGAGTAGACTAAAAATACCCTGCTAAATGTACAGAATTCAACAGGAATTACCCTGGCAAAAATTGACAATTGGCAAGAGACAATGTGGGAACAATTCATAAAGATCGCAGCAGCAGGTAGTGTCCCTAAGGGCTACTAGGTTATGAGAGAAGAAAGAAAGAAATGAAAGAAATGTTATGTGATCATGGCCTGCATCATTATGTAAGATACAGCATAAGTAAAGTAAGTTAAGGACCCTTATACATGCCTGAGAGAGGGATCATGCTGCATGGGCAAGACATGGTCTCTAAATTCAGCCCAGGCTTTGTGCTATAGAAAGGTATAACTTTACCATTTATCTTCTGTCAAGACGGCCAGGTGCCAGTCATTGCTAACTGCCAGTGCTGGGGGGGGGGGGGGGGGCAATGAATGTGCTTTGCAATTCTCTGACACACAGAGTCGAGGGTTTGAAATCAGCTGCAGGTGATTTGGAAGCAAACCGCCTAGCGTTGATTTTGAAGGTATGAGTTGTCAGTCGTTCAGAAAACAATATCAGCTGCTGAACATAAAAACATCCTAGTAAATCACAAATAGCCCCCCCCCCCCCCCAAAAAAAAAAAAAAATTCTGGGGTTGACTGCAAAGTCCTGTAATGCCCATGCAGCTAACTTAATATTGCTAACAACGATTGTTAATTATATAAAATACTTATTCTGAAATCTTTCAGTGGCACAGTAATGCACGATACAAAATATCTAACTTGAAAAATAGTTATTATTTCAAACTGTTATACTAAAAGTTACTGGTAATTTCAGCTATAAGAAACTGTTACTGGTTGCTTTTATGTAATGCTAAATTGTTACTGCTTGCTGTCATGTAATACTAAAATATTACTGGTTACTTTTATGTAATACTAAAATGTAGTATTTCAGGATCCTCGCCGGTGCTACAGAGTTCGTGCACTGAGCTGAGTTTCTCCTGACTCAGGTTTGAGTTAGGAGGAGAATGGAGCACTTATGGGTTATGTTGATCCATCGACTAAACTAAACTAAACTAAACTAAACTAAAATGTTACTAATTTGACACAGTTTAATTTGCTATAGGATTACTTTATGCCATTATAAATAAAAGTACTAGTTCTTATTACCGTTATTTCATAATAGAACAATTATTTCACAATGTTTTGGCATAAGGCTACTAGCTACTTTAATGTCATACCAATGGAAACTGGTGATTTCATAGGTTACTTTATACGGTGAAACTACAAGGGGGCTTCAAATCAAAACCTTAAACGTGTGATAGAAATTACAATAACCATGCCATTGTCTTGTAACCAGTTTCAAGATGGCGACGGACGGTCGTGTTGTTTTGTGTTCGTTAACTTTTTCGCGTAGGGGATGGATTTATTCATCTCTTGCGTGTAATTGGTGTGCCAGGATGTAAAACCAGGAGTTTATACTCAAGATCTGCGCGGGTGCTACGGAGTTCGTGCATCGAGCGAAGCCTTCCTTGAGTGAATTTTCAGCAGCGTGTGTGGTTCTCAGCAGTCTGTGTTTACGTTTTTTCAACATGGCGGAACAACGTGTGTTTTCCGAGGGTTCAGCAGTCAACATAACGAAGCGGCGTGGTAGCCGCGCAGGGAGGAAGAAACAAGGTAAGCGCGGTGGTTTGAGGCGTTTTAGACTCAAGTGTCACCGTCTAGGACTCAGGAACCAGTCAATATTGTTGTTAAGGATGTCAAGAGTGTTAACACGTGACATCATGGTACAGACAAACATGGTGACATCATAAGGACAGTTTAAAGATGGCCACCCCCACTTTTGGCATGCACCAAAGAGGAGCAGCGTTCTGTTATGCACTGTTTGATCAGTGAAGGGGTGAAACCAGTAGAAATCCATCAGCGAATGAAGGTCCAGTTTGATGATGCATGCCTGTCAGTCCAGCAAGTGTATGAGTGGAATAAGAAGTTTCAAAACTTGTTGGTCCAATGAAGAGGTCCTCAGGTGATGCATGAGTGGTTATATCTGCAACCAAGAGAATTTGTTTCTACAGGAATCCAAGCACTTTATCGGCGCTGGAGGACTTGCATTGAATGCAGTGGTGACTGCATCGAAAACTGATACATTTGTTCTTTACTTTTTCAGAATATATTCACACACACACACACGCACACACACACACACACGCGCGTGCACACGCGCACAACATTTAAGGTTTTAATTTTAAGCCCCCTCGTAAATAAAGACAGTTGAGTAAGGTTATAGTTTATACATTATACATGCGGGAGCAACATTGACATATACATGATCAGGAACAATTTACATTCCTACACTTTAATGTCTGCTGTGGGAGACAGAGCACAAATGAATGTGTCCTGAGTACTTTGTGAGCTATGGTAGCATGGTGGCTAGACACTCACCTGCTGGCCCATGATTATGGGTTTGAATATGCAGTGGAACGGAGATTAATTTTTTTTTAAATCCGTCCTGGGCTCACAGGTCAGCCCAGCCTAAAATGTGTACCAGGAAATGACTTTCGGAAGTAGCGGTGGCCAGCATGGTACTGACCACACCCCCCACCGAGTGCCGATTGGTTTATAAAAATATGGGTCAAGCAACATATACCCAAAGCACAGCAGGCATGTAAAAGGGTTATTTACTTTCTTTTTAACCTAGTACTTTGACATCTAATAAACTATTATTACTGAACTGAAATATTTTGGACATATTAAATTGTCATAGTGGTTGGAAAAAAACAGAGAGGGGATTCATGGTTCTAGGAAGAAGATGAAAGGTTTGACTAACATGACAACTTGGTCAAAAGGGTGACTGAGGCAGGAGAAATGGCAAGAGATTGAGATGTTTATCAGAGAGCCATGATGAGAGTGAAGGACCTGCTACATGTGATAATAGCACTGCTACTTACTACATGTGATAGCAAGTGAGAAAATAAAGGCTGTTTGCCCAAGTAACTGGCACACAGTGTTCTGTCTTACAACAACCCTTGCCATACTGGAGATTAAAACTCAGGTCCCATAATGAGTGAGATAGACATTCTAACCCTTGACCACCCAATTCTAACTTTGACATCAATTATTATTAATCAATTAATTAAGGATGTCATAGAAAGGGTTGGTTAGTTGATTAGTTGTGAATCCTCTGAAAAAACAAAAAGTTAGTTACATATCCTTTGCAGTCAACCTCAGCATTTTTAGGCAAGTGTGAAGTTGAGTAGTTTGCCATTGCTCTGACAAATTGACTTTTAACTCTGTAAGTATGATGCATTGGCATTCAGGAAAGTCGCAATAGTGCAGTTGCTAGAACACTTGCCAGAGCTCGAGGGTCATGGGTTTAAATTCTCATCAAGATGGATTCCAAGAATTAACCCGGGCACCCAGGTGGACCCAGCCTACAATGAGTACCAGGAAATGCCCTGGGAAGTCAAAGTGGCCAGCATAAAACTGACATCATCCCTCGATTGGATAACTACATGGGGCTAGCACCAGATGCCAAACATGCCTCATGATTGTACAAAGGGTCATTTACTTGACTTGTACTTTTACTGGCATTCAGGTTGTCCAACCATACCTCATGATTGTACAAAGGGTCATTTACTTGACTTGTACTTTTACTGGCATTCAGGTTGTCCAAACATGCCTCATGATTGTACAAAGGGTCATTTACTTGACTTGTACTTTTACTGGCATGCAGGTTGTCCAAACATGCCTCATGATTGTACAAAGGGTCATTTACTTGACTTGTACTTTTACTGGCATTCAGGTTGTCCAAACATGCCTCATGATTGTACAAAGGGTCATTTACTTGACTTGTACTTTTACTGGCATTCAGGTTGTCCAAACATGCCTCATGATTGTACAAAGGGTCATTTACTTGACTTGCACTTTTACTGGCATTCAGGTTGTCCAAACATGCCTCATGATTGTACAAAGGGTCATTTACTTGACTTGTACTTTTACTGGCATTCAGGTTGTCCAAACATACCTCAAGATTGTACGAAGGGTCATTTACTTGACTTGTACTTTTACTGGCATTCAGGTTGTCCAAACATGCCTCATGATTGTACAAAGGGTCATTTACTTGACTTGTACTTTTACTGGCATTCAGGTTGTCCAAACATGCCTCATGATTGTACGAAGGGTCATTTACTAGACTTGTAGTTTTACTGGCATGCAGGTTGTCCAAACATGCCTCATGATTGTACAAAGGGTCATTTACTAGACTTGTACTTTAACTGGCATGTAGGTTGTCCAAACATGCCTCATGATTGTACAAAGGGTCATTTACTTGACTTGTACTTTTACTGGCATGCAGGTTGTCCAAACATGCCTCATGATTGTACAAAGGGTCATTTACTTGACTTGTACTTTTACTGGCCTGCAGGTTGCCCAAGCCCTGACAACGGCTTGCATCACTGGAGTGGAGGCTGACAAAGTACCGTAGATGCTCTATTTCCCATCTCCCAGCGCAGGAATTAGTGGGGTTGCAAGACCAGCACCGGAACTTCAGATCTGTGGAGAGGCATGCCGAGATCAAGATTCAGTCCAGCACACACAAGCTGGCTGGGGTTAGGTCAAGGTTGGTGATGTTTCCTCTTGGGTTTAAGGTATTTCATTGTCAATTTAATTCAGATCAATGCCCAGAGAACAAATCATGGGAAGCCACAGGAACATTTGTAAACATTACAGGTACATTTATAGTTTAGTTTAGTCAACGGATCAACATCACGGCATACAGGTGTAACCTATAAGTGCTCTGTTCTACTCCTAACTCAAGCCAGAGTCTGGAGAAACTCAGCTCAGTGCATGAACTCCGTAGTACCGGCTGTTGGTCACACAATAAAAGATAATGTGAAATTAAAAATCAAGTAGAGAATTGGAATGGCCAAAGATATACTTACAAATGGGAGACATATGATAAACAAACAGTTTCATCTAGTGTTATATACACTTAATATTATGCAATGGACAAAGAGCACATCCCACATTGTGGATATTTGGAAGAACTGGATGAAAGTAATGTAAAGAAAAAATTTTAAAAAGTAAAGAAGTCCTAAACAAGCTAAAATTGAAAAGAGAATTCCTAAACAAAATTAGAGTATATTGTAAATCAGAATTAGAATCGTCATGGCAAAGAGGGCATTTAGAGAAAAATAACAAATCCGAACTTTTACAATTATATAAACTAATATGCAAAATAGAATCTGTATGTACATATGACCAGTAGTATTATATGGTACTGATATGTGGACAATGAATAAACATGATAAAATATATAACAGAATTTGAGATATGGTGTTTCTGAAAAATAGATAAGAACCAGCTGGAGTGAAAAATTGACAAATTAAACCATTCTAGAAAATATAAGAACAAAGAAGACTATTAAAGTCATCAAAAAGAAGAAATGAAAACTTCAAGGAAAACAAGCTTTTGTAAACCATAATTATTGAAAAACTTCCTGAACAACAATCAAAATTAAAGATGTCCACATGCTGCTGAGGAAGCATAAAGAGGAAAGATGGTTGATGTGGTCGAGAACAATGCTTTCTGCATTGACCACAGCAACAAAAGTCATTAGAAGTAGTATATATAAGGGTTAACAAGTTCACAATATTTGTTTGTTTGTTTAATGTTAGTAAATATAATGGTGAGTTGAAAGTAATATCTATGTTTGCATACATGTGGCAAAGCTACTAGATTCTAGCAATTGAAATATCTAAGTGAGTCAAGACTAACAGGAAAGTTAACCAGCTGATTTCTGTATTTCACATTGCTTGAAGACTACAGTTAGTATTTCAATGTTAATATTTCTACAGGATATTAACTTATCTTTGACATTTAAATTACAATCAAATACAGCTGTCATGTAAATATGTACACAGGGAAATTCACTTGTGCATGCAACTATTTTTCTGCAATTAATCAATTACATTATGTGAATCTGTGTAACTAAGTTAATGACTTTAAAGAAAATAGGTAATATAAATTAAAAATTAATACATTATACACAGACTGTTGCATCTTTTTGCCAATTTTAAATTAAATAATTTATGAAGTCACTGAATAAGTCAATAATCTTAAAACTTATAAAAGGATAATGAATAATGACTCTGTGACTCAATTTACTACCAGCTTTCTTTAACTTTTTCAATAAGAACAAAAAACTCACTTTAAATGTCTAGCAGGCTATTTCAAAACAAGAGATATAAGTTCTTTAATTATCACTTATTTGGCTTTTTTTTTTTTTTACTATTCATTGCAAAATTAACAAACATTTAATAGTAAGAAATAATGCAAATACCTTAAGCAGATTAAAATGTGTATGAACACATTTCAATACAGATAAACATCTCTGCAAATTTACAAAGATGTAGGCTGATGAAATGAGAATTAATAACATGTTAGCAACCAACAAGGGTTGAGTTGTAGTGCTTTTTATAACAGAACAAAATTATATTTTATGAAAACTGCAAAAATGAAACTAGCTGTAGTCTTCACATTTACTACTAAGGATATAGGATTTAGATCTACACTGTGAATACACAGATTACACCTGTTGTCAGTCAACTGATAGGCAAGACAAATTACGTTTGCAAGAGGTACAAGTCTGCAGCTTGGTAAGTTTCCAAGAAGCGGTGAAACCCGACTGCCACGTGCTGACTCATGATGACCGTACATTGACATTGCCTTGGTTGCCCGTGCAGAATGGCCGCCAAATGTGCTGAGTCGGTGTTCCTGGGATTCCCAGTTCACATCATGCTGCTGAAGTACCAAGCAACAGGCAATTTAAAATACAAGGGTCAGGCATAGAGGCAATGATTACATGTAAGCAAAAGCAATCCACAAAATTAATAGGTGCAAGGGCAAGCAGTACTGGCTGGGGAAATAAATATAGTTAATAAAAATTTTAATTCTTTAAAATAAATCCAATAAAGATAGTATGTGTACTCATACACACTTCTAATGCTATGGTAGATACTGTTATAAGGTTACAAATGATACTGTCATAAAGTAATGTCATGACTGACACTGTCATAAGGCAATGTTGTGAGTCATGCTGTCATAAGGTGATACTGCACATGAATGATACTGCACCAAGGTGATTCTATAGCAGATTTTCTTGCAAAGTAATTTTATGAATGATACCGTCATAAGGTAATGCCATGATTGAAACTGTCATAAGGTTAATACATAGCTGATACTTTTATTAGGTAATTTTATGACTAGGTAATTTTACGACTGATACTGTTATTAAGGTAATGATATGAATGGTATTATATAAAATAAGGTAATTCTATAGCAGATACCATCATAAGGTAATGTCATGGCTGATACTGACTCAAGGTAATTATATGGTTAATAGTGTCATAAGTAAACATTTAGCAAACACTGAAACAGGGTAATGTTATGGATGATACTGTCTTAATGTAATGCCATGGCTGATAATGTCATGTGGTAATTCTATAGCAGATACTGTTATAAGGTAAAGTCATGGCTGATAATGATATTGTCATAAGGTAATATCATGGTGGATACTGTCATAAGGTACTTCTCCAGCAGAAAGTAAAATAAGGTAATGCCATGACTGATAATGGCATAAGGTAATGTCAGGGCTGATATAATCATAGGGTATAACTATAACAAATACTCCTCATCATCAAGTGCCATGCCAGCTGGTGTAAATATTCATGACTTTCCACAGATCTCGGTCTTTGGTTTTCTGGATCAACTCTGCTGATGATATTCCTCTATGCCACTGTCTCAATCCATCCAGCATCATTTCTCTTGGTCTGCCTTTGCCTCTCTTCCCCGCGATCTTTCCAGTTGTTACAATGTTCTCCAATGCCTCTCTTCTCATTACACGATTAGATGACCAAAGAACACTGCCTCATTCTTACTGTTGTGTATCATGTTCTACTTTCATTAGCCTAATCCAGGCAATTGTTGTTAGTTACTCTGGTAGTCCAAGTCATTCGCAGCATTTGTCTCAGAACCACATCTCTGCTGCATCCAAGCTCTTCCCACTTTATTTGTTCACATTTCATGACACCTTGTCATACAGCAGAACATCTTTGATATCACATTTCAGAACTCGGTTTCTGACATTCAATGAAAGTGAGCTTCAACCTCTTGAAGTCTGATGCACTGACGTTCAGGTCATCTAAGCCTAGCTATGGAGTTAGGTTGGTGTAGGGGCTTTTCTCCCAACCTGGTGCTAGTGTATCATCTCCAGGGGAACTGCTGCAGAGCTCTCCTTCTCCTCTCCTCTCCAAGCTCAGAGACATGTAGGGTATGCAAGACCAATACTGGAGCTTCATATCTATGGAGAGGTATATTTGCATGAAACCTGGTCGTGATTCAGCACAGCACATACAGTATGGCTGGGATTGGGCTTAACTTGGTCATGCTTCCTGCAGAAGTTCTAGGTATTTCTTTGTCAACAGACTCCATCACAAAGATTGGTGTGCAGGGATGTGGCTCACCTCCATTAGACAGTTGTTTAGAGGTATGTCATCCACCTTTTTCAGACAGACTGGTTCAGAGGTGTGGAGTTCATCTATGGGAGATGGAATGGTTTAAAGGTATGTTTACCTCTAGGGAATGGAGCGGTTCAGAATGCAGTAGTTCATCTCTAGGGGGTGGAATGGTTTAGAGGTATGATGTTCATCTCCATGGGATGCAATGGTTTAGAGGTATGATGTTCATCTCTAGGAGGTGGAATGGTTTAGAGGTATGATGTTCATCTCTAGGGGATGGAATAGTTTAGAGGTATGGAATTCCGTTCTAGAAAATGGAGTGGTTGAGAGGTAGGACAGGCCATTGGATGAATGACATGCCAAAATATGTCATACCAGGCTGAATAACCAGACATGACAAGTTACACAAGGGCATTCTTACAAAGTTTATAGGTAAATACAAAGGTGACGTATGTGGTAACGATGTTAAATGCTAAGTGGGTCTATATATTAAGATACTAAGTTATCTGTGGTTACATGTGTCACAATACTAGAACATACATTCACACTTTCATCTTTCATCAACAGCTTACAATGAAAGAAATAATATAACCGGTGCAAGAGATGAGAAGATGAATACCTGGATGTCTTGGTCAAATAGGATAATACAGAAAAGAAGACAGCCCTGATCCAAGACACAGAAATGGTTAAATACGACCATCCATGTCTACCAGCACGGCACACAATGATGATGATAAGAATTATTAGAAAATAAGCTTCTTGATGATAGGACAAGCATTAGTTTTATATTTTAAGACTACTTTTAAAAAGTAGGATTTACAGTAATCTTAATCATTTTTAGATGGGGAAAAAATGACAATATGAATTGTTAATGTTAGCTACAGAATATACTGTTATCTGTCAGAAAGACCTCTTCTAGTGGAAGATTTTAAAAACTACTCAAAATAATTTGGCCATGTCTGGTGATTGCAGAGGCAATGAACACATGCCAGAACTCATTCCAGAAGTTTCATTTCCTGGCCTTGTGGGGAAAGAAAGGACAGTACAGAAGATGAAGCGATGAATACTGTCATGGAGTGGGCTACATATGAACAGAGCTCACACCCACATGATAGTTTGTTGGTGCGAGAAGGCACTTTCATTTTACTAGATCAGGGGAAGACAATTCCCTCCTGGATTGGGGATTGAGAGTTCAGACGCGGTCCAGGTTGGATGCGTCATGAAGGAGTTTAGCAATAGCACAGCCATTGTGCCGCCTGTATAATGTAGTTTTATCATTTGAGTGGTGTTTTATAAAGAGTATTTGTGCAAATTACGTGATAATTTGAACTGCTGTAAATGTGGAATTGTGCAATAGATGATGAGAATGATTTGGACTTCTGTTGAGTTATTTATCTAAATCTGTGACTCTAGCGTGGGAGTTGGAGTGAGAGTAAATTACAAACTGTTAGCAAACATGGACAAACTATAAAGAAATAATATCAAAGTACACTAAACCATAATAACTATGGTGCAGATATCTTTAACCATCAAAGATGGGTCAAGAAGGCACGATATGAACAAGTTACAACCATGGTAGTGAAGTATCAATGACCTAGACAAAAACCTATACATCGCTCAATGAAAAATACACACAACTCATTCCAGAACTTTCTTCATTATCTGACCTTGTGGGGCAAAAAGTTAAGGACAAGAATATGAGGCAATGAACACACATCTAAACTCACTCTAGAACTTTCTTCATTATCTGACCCTGTGGGGCAAAAAGGAAAGGCAAAGATGATGAGACAATGAACACACACCTGAACTCATTCTAGAACTTTCTTCATTATCTTAACCTGTGGGGTGAAAAGGAGAAGAATAAGAGACAATAAACACACAACTGAACTCATCCTAGAATTCTCTTCTTCGTTTAACTTTCTTCATTATCTTAACCTGTGGGGTAAAAATAAAAGGAGAAGAAGAAGAGACAAAGAACACACAACTGAACTCATCCTAGAACTCTTTAATATCTGACCCTGTAGGGTGAAAAGGAAAGGACAAGAAGATGAGTCAATGAACACACACCTAAACTCATTCTATAACTTTCTTCATTATCTAACCCTGTAGTCAGGAAAGGAGAACAAGATGATCAATGAACACACACCTGAACTCATTCTAGAACTTTCTTCATTATCTGACCCCCATGGAGCGAAAAGGAAAAGACAAGAAGATGAGGCAATGAACACACACCTGAACTCATTCCAGAACTCTCTTCATTACCTGGTCCTAGGAGGCAAAAAAGAAAGGATAAGTAGATTGATTATGATGAATACGATTATGATTACGATTATGATATGACTGTTATGGTTGTGAAGAAGAATCGAGGTCACTGCACATGGAACAAGCCCATAAGTGCTTGATCTCTCCCAGCAGACGTTGAAGTCTGGATTATACCATCAGGTCAAGCTATCCAGGTGTTCATCTCTCTGTCTTCACTTTTCTTTTTTCCCATCTAGTTTGCCAACTGTCTTTAAGTGTTCAAATTTATTTATCCTTATAATATGCCAAAATATCTTGACCATCATCATCTAATGTCTGTAATAAATTTATGGTTTCTGTTTGTTTCTTGTAGGACTTTCTCATTCAGTTTTCAGTCTGCCCATCATATTCTTAGCATTTTACACAGACACCACATTTCCAAATCCATTGGATATTTCTCAGCTTCTATACTTATTGTCAAATAGTTTAGTTTAGTTTAGTTTAGTCGACGGATCAACATCACGGCACATAGGTGTAACCCATAAGCGCTCTGTTCTACTCCTAACTCGAGCCCGAGTCCGAAGAATCTCAGCCCATTGCACGAACTCTGTAGCACCGTCGAGGATCCTTAAATACTTTGGGTAGATTTTAAACTTGAAATTTTGCCTGGGCAGCGCCGTTAGGCTACTCTTTTTTTATTTACAACTGCCAAGGGATTTTTTACATCCAGAGACCAGAGGACATTTTTGTTACTAGAAGTCCATGTGAAAAAATCCTGGCCCTCACCGGGGCTTGAACCCGGGACCTCTAGCACTTGAGGCGGACACCATATATTGAGACCCTAAGCCCTCTACTTATTGTCACATTTATACTAGCCACTTTTCACATTGGGCAGTGGGGAGCATTTTGTGTGATATTCACTGGCACAGGAACGGAGCATAATGGGGACTACCCATTGCTGTGAAGTTGGAACTGCGACTAACTAACTAACTAATCTAGTGTCTGTTGTGTGAATCAAGAAAGTAGTGTGTAATTTAGTCAATATAAAAACACACCCATGAGGAATCTATGTTTCAGGGTATAAGGGGGCAGGCTATGAATGAATGCATGAATATCATTATGCCCTACATGTGAATTTTAAGCCTAAGATGCTATCCCACTGAGCAAATAAGAGAATGCATAAAACACCAACATGACCAACAAAAACCTCAAATGCATCGAGAGACAATTTTGTTCAATCACAACATTCTGAACACAAGGGTAGTTAGTTATAAGAAGTTACAAGCCAGTCAAAGATAGCAACAATAATCAACAGAGGATTGTAACAACAGATAATTAATTTAACGATATACAAATACTCATCTATACTGATGTTAGATGACCATCTGACTAAACAGTTAGGCTATCCAGAAAGAGAGGTATAGACAGAGCAAACAGAGCAATTAAAAAGCAAATCCATCTCTCTCTCTCTCGCTCTCTCATCTCTATCTATCTCTCTCTCTCAACACACAACCCGTTTAATCAACAGGTGTTTGTCTTTACATATTATAATCATTTCCTTTTACTTTCCCATATGTAACTTTATAGTTCAATTGAGTGAAATGAATTCATTAAAAGTACTTAAGGCATTTTTATTATGACCTACCCTCAAATATGTGTATCCTAAGTGAAGCACTAATATAGCATTCTCTACAAATCAAATGTGCACACAGGATGACTACAGAACTATACAATTATAGTAGTCAATTAAAAATGTATCCCTCAAAATGAAGGGTGAGTAAAATAAAGTATGCATGCTACAAAGCAAGGGGTTAAACATGAAAACTGGCAAACATGATGTAGAAATAAATTTATACACAATTGCAAGATATGAAAAACTATTTTAACAGGTCAAATTACATGAAGCTATAAACATTATGTTCTATTTTCATTATAATGAGCAAGAAGAGGCCAAAGGAAAAACACAGCAAAACCACTCATTCTCCACCACCTCCTGTTAGCATAATTGCACCTAATACCCCCACATCCCCCACTCATATGTATATATACACACAACTTATAAAACTATGATAAAAACAGTACTGACTGGTGTTGAACACATATACAGAAATTATTAAAATGTAAACTGCTGTAAAGAGTTTAATGAATAAACAAAAAGCAGAGATTTGCTGTCTACATTTTTAAAGTAAACAATTTCAAATGCCAACATAATAAAACGCTATTTACTCATGTTTTGTTTCTACTGTATGCAAATTAGCATTAGAATCTACAGCAATTCTTGAATTCTGGAACTGTCTTGTCTACCGAGAACACAAAAGAGCACAAGAAATAAAAATAAACTAAAGGAATTTTTCAAAAGAAAACAAATGTCTGGCGTTTCTTTCTACAAATAGTTAAAAAAGGGGATGCAAAATATATGTTTCATCAAGCAAATTGAAATTATAGAATTGCCCAGAATAGATACTTACCCTCAACCTAGGTTTTATCTGTGGATAAAAATGAACTGATTATGTATAATTTGTTTTCATTAACATAAAGTTCAAATGTATAAATTCTAAAAACATGAGCTTTATACTACTTTTAGTTTAATGCTGGCCATCTGGGCATTGGGTTGAAGTCTGTTGACAATGAACTATCTAACATTTGTCGAGGAAACATTCCCACCATAGCAGATTCACAAGCAACCAACCAACCATTTAAATATGGAATTCTCTCCAAACATTCTTTTTCAAAGGTATGTAGGTATATCAGGATGCAGGCAGGCAGGTAGGCAGACAGACAGAAAGATAAAAACAGGATTGTCATGTGAGTTCATTGTTTTAGTTAAGACTTTTGAAATAGGTCTATTTTGTATTCTCGATGCATGGACCAATGGTAGTGATGTAAAGGTTAGTGCACTTGCATACTAATGCAGTGGTCCAAGGTAATGGTAGGACTTGATTGGTTATACCCATTATCATTATGATGACATTCCAGTCGCAGCAAATTTGGAACCAGATGATTTTCATAATTCTCAGAGAATAAGCAGTAAAGAGGACAGCTGCTCTCAACACAAAGCCATTATCTTCAAAAGAAATTCATCAAGTAACAGCAGTTTTATTATAAAGTGCATGGAAGAGTATAGACAACAGAAATTTATTTCAGAACACAAACTGGCTCTTAAGCAATACACCATGAAGGGATCATGAAGATCGCACTGTTTGCATATGCACAATAGTTATTACAAAATGGCTGCCCCACTATTGACTTGCACCCTGGAAGAACGAGGCTTTGTTAATTTCTTTGTGATTAGAGGATGTGGAAGCTTGTAAAATCTACAGAAAACTGATGGTTCAATATAGAGACAGTTGTTTGAGTCAGAAGAGAGTAAGAATGGGTAGACAGATTACAAAATGGAAGACAAGACATCATTGATGAACCACGTAGTGGGAGATCTGCAAGTGTGGCAACTGGCACAGTGAAACAGCGACTCACTATTGATGAATGGATTTTAACACGAGTCACAATGCGGCATAAAAAGTAAAAAAAAAAAAACTTTCCATGTGTAGCAGATGAATTTCAAGACAGCTTTCCAATTATAATCACAAATGTGCACAGCAAACGATTTGTCAGGAGCACTTAGACCATTATGCCTAAGAAGATTTTCACCAGAAAATTGTGACAGGAGACGAGTCCCAGGTGCATCATCACAAACCAGAGAGTAATAGACAATCAATGCAGTGAAATCACCTGTTGTCCCCTGTTCAGAAAAAAATGCATGTCTCAGGAATCCACTGGGAAAGTCATGATATCCATCTTATGGGATATCAAGGGCCCTGTTTTGATGCATTTCCAGGAAAGGGTTGAAGCTGGCTAGTGTTCGATACAATGACATACTAGTGAACAAATAGAAGTCCATGATATGATTGCAAGGGCGAGGGACTTCTCTCAAAATGAGCACTGTTGCTGCATGACAACGCCTGCCCTCATACAGCTGTGCATACAGTGGACACACTACATGCTCTGAAACTTCAGACCTTGAATCATCCAGTGTACAGTCCAGACTTGGCACCATTGGACTTACACTTGCTTGGATCCTTGACAGAACATTTGTGGGGTCAGAGGTGTGCAGATGATGAGGTAACCGAGGCGGTGCAAAATTGGGTTAAGGCCACACCCAAAGACTGTTTCATAGATGGGATCAACAAGCTAGGGAACAGGTGAACCAAGTGTGTTGGCAGGCTGGGAGACTGCTGAGAAATAACACACACAAAGTGTATGGTTTGCACGATTGTTAAAAATTTACTCGTAAAATTCCTATTACTTAATGACTTCCCCTCATAGTATATGTGGTAGTCTAACTCATTAAAGCCGGCATTTGTGGCTTAGAGGTGGCAAATGCAGTGCCACAATGCCATATACAGGGTTCAAAATCAGCCTCAGGTGATTTGGCAGCAAACCATCTTGCGTTGATTTTCACAATGGCCGCTCAAAAAGGATATGACAAACTGACTGACAGACTGGCACCTTGCCGTCTTGACAGACGATAGTTTGTACAATGGAGTTATACCTCTCCATAAACACAAAGCCTGGGCTGAATTTAGAGACTGCCATGAGCCAAAAAGAGTAACGGCAAAAGAACACCTTGATAATAACTCACAGGGTTGGCAAGTAGAAACGAGAAGGAATCACGAACAAAGAGAGAGCAAGAGATGGAACAGTGAACAAAGAATCAACCGGCGCGCAGATAGCCAACCCGGTCACCTGGTACAGCGGAACCCGTGACACGAGGCAGTTGACATTTTGGGTCAGTCCGTCGAGGAGCTTTTGGAGCGATAACAACCAGACTCCTGTACACACATCGAAGTTAAATAAGATAGACAGAAGTTTACAACAACGAAAGATAAATTGTTCCGACCACAAGTCAATTATAGAATGTTAACCAGCCACAGTTAATGACTGCAAGTTGGTTAGAAGGTCACAGTCAGTGTCGATGATTATCAAGATGGCTCAACGCTTGACAGGGCAATCGTGGAAGGTGTTACACGGTTGATGTGTCATTCAAGCTCTAACAGGGGCGTAAGTAGACATAAACATTTATCTGATAGGCAACTACCGACAGAGTGAATGGGTAGCGCATTCTTGATGATAACAGTTTGGCAAGTGTACTTTCGGAGCAGTGTCCAAGTGGCTGCATGTGTGAACGCGATAATGATGCAGAAGCCAGCGGCAAGCTAGACCTTGTACAAGAAAACCTGTTCTTCAATAAACATGTTGTTCAGCGTTAGGACACAGATGTTCACTTATTTACACTGTGGTCATTGTAGACTGCCAGGTATTCATAACGAGCCAAGAAACCACTTGGATGAGACCATGTGTTGCCCATGCAGCATGATCCCTCTCTCAGCCTGTCTAGTTTACTCCAGAGGAAAGGTAACACCTATACATCTGGAACAAGACAAGCTGCAGAAGCTGCCAGATCAGCAAAGCAATGCTCTAACTGTCCGCCTGTCAGAGCTTCTATCCTAGACCAGCTGCTGACCAAGGCTTAGGGCCTGGTCTGCTGTGCCATGACATTTAGTCTTTAGATCGCATTTCCTCGCACTAAGGTAAGGCTTATACCCTCCCAATTGCACTCCTCCACCCGAAGCCGTTGGCACAATGTGGGGTGTCAGGTTTGGTGAGCGCCGCCCAACATTCAGCGCTAACAGAAAGCAGATAGTACCGTCTAAGTTCCAAGTTTTGTTATTTACCTATTATGTTGCATAAACTCCACAGAGGGTGAATACAAAACTTGGAACAGCAATATTTTTAAAAACTGCAGTTATTAAAAATACACCCTGTATATACAAACAATTTGCAAATTTCTGAAATAACGTGTTAAACTGTGTAAGCTAATAATGGTTTAGTCAGTGACAAAAATCAGAACAGTAAGGGTATTCCTATGGTGGATACTGCCATTGATGTGTGAAGTGTTGCACCTTCAAATATTCTAGCCAGTGTATAATGAGGTAAACACAGAAATATACAAGGCAGGGGAACTGGCATTGGATTGAGAATCTTTCCGACAGGTTGTGAGAGCTTAAAAATACAGAGATGTGGTTCATGAGACGAATGTTGCAAATAACTTGGACTGCCAAAGTGACTAACAATGATTGCCTGGAAGAAGCTAATGAAACTAGAACATTATGTACAACTATAAGAAAGAGACAAGAACAGCATTCTTTGGTCATGTGATGAGAATTGAGGGGGGGGGGGGGGGGGGGGGCCTCACTCGCTTTAAATTCAAGCATAGTCCATACACACTACTTCCAATAGTGTTAGGCTGAATTTTGCGTGTGGATTAGCTTTCCCTATTAGCTTTCCTCGCCATTAGGCAAACCCACTCCGACTTCAGAGGTAATTGTAATTTACGTCCAAGCCAAGGATGAAAGGTCAACATTTTAGTCCAACTGTCCAATGTAGGGGCTGAACCACTTACCTCGGCATCAGCACACCGGATATCAAAGAACATGCGTTCTTATCCATTCAGCCATGCGGACCTGCAAGTGTACACTATATAACTGCTCCATGCAATGAGTGTTACACATGCAATGAGTGTTACAGTCTCGACACAGAAACAAATTTTAAAATAGCGAAAACAGTCATATGCTATTGCTTTGGGTTGTGTGAAATGTTCCAGTTCATTGGTTATAAGTGAAGTGTAACAACCACCATCCTGACAAGGTCAACCAGCTCAATCTTCATATGGATTAAAAAATTAGTTACATATCCTTTACAGGATGTCACAGTCAACACCAGCATTTTTTGCTGTTGTGATCTCTTGGCAAGTTTATGTTCAGTAGTTTGCCATTGCTTTCTGAACGACTGGCACCCATACTATTTTGTAAAATACCAACGCAAGGTTGTCTGCTGCCAAATCGCCTGCAGCTGTGTTTCAAACGCGGGTATGCGGGATTACGAAGTGCGTCCGAAGTGGTCCCTTCACCACAGAACTGGCTCATATGGATTACACGAATGACTTTTACATTATGAAGTTGCTCTGTAATTTAAGAAATCTCATTACTAAAACAGAACTGACACCATGAAAGCTCTTGCATAGAAATATTGAACGATTAATAAATGGTATCTGATTTTATAATGAGTTCTAGCTAAGAGCAACCGATTCTGTCACAATCTTGATTGGAGCTGCACTATGTAACAAAGAGAGATCATATGATAACCAGGAAACGAAATAAACTCCTTTACCAGCTCAACATACAAAAGAGAGTATAAAAAAACAAGAAACTGAATCAAAACCATGAATAAAAGGAGTCTGAACAAAGGTAACATACAATAGAAACCCCCCAGAAGGAAGAAAAACCACGTGAAAGAAACAATCTGAAGTGAAACAAAATACCCGATGTTAAAGAAATAACCTGAAGCGATGGAAACAAGCTGATGCAAACACAAAAATTCACTGACGTGTCAAAATACAACAATGAAGGGAAAAGAAACTAGCAGAATAGGATCTGCAACTGTAATTTTAAGAAAACATAAATTCTAATTATAACAGTCAGTCGATAGCATGTCCTTTGCAGAACCTCGCTCCAATAACAACTTTCCGGAAAACTTCTCGATCACAAGCAAGATGTCCTGCATCCAATACACCCATCTCGAGATCATCCACCACATCCTACACCCATCTTCTCTTTGGCCTTCCTCTTCCTCTCTTCCCAGGCATATACCCCTCCATTATTATTCTCTCCAAATTTTTGTGACGTTTCAAGTGACCAAAATATTTAAATTTTCTTAGTTTTATCGTCTTTAATTGCCAACCCTCTTCAATATTCAGCTCTTGAAGTATGGATGCATTTGTTCTTTTCTTTACCCAAGATATTCTTAGAATCCGTCTATAACATTTATATTCAGCTTGTTTAGTAAGTGTCCAGGTATCACAGGCGTATGTTGCAATGGGAAAGATGCATGCTCTTAAAAATCTAATTGTTGTAGTTCTATCTGTCCGACTCCATAATTTATTCAGTTGTTTTAGTCTTTGAAGAGCAATAGATATTCGTCTTTTAATTTCCTTCATTGTCACCATTGTTGGTACTCAATGGCCCAAGATATTCAAAATTTTCCACCACCTCCAATCTTTCCTCATTAATATATATTTCCTTCTCCATTGTAGTTTTATCTGTATGCATTATCTTTGCGTTTGCTATATTAAGATATAAATTGTGATTTTCACAATTTCTTTGGGTTGAGGTTATTAGGTTTTCTATACCATTCTGTGATGTGGATAGTAATACTGTTTCAACAGCATATCGAATCTCTGGTATTTTGAATTATAAGAAGGCTGAAATGTTGGGTGAAAATTTGTTCCCAAAGAAAAATAATTCTCAAGTAAATTGTGGCATTTAACACTTTGCTCAAAACTCCTACTAATACTAACATAGTAACACGTTAAAATGGACTGATTGCCAACAGTATACCTGAACGGTTGTTTCCGTGGTATTGTGTGCTGCACTGTCTGTGCCTGGGACTTCAGATAATGTTGGAAGTGCCCAGTGAGTATCCGAACAGCCCACTCTGTGAAAATACTGGCGACCAACACTGTCAACCAAGCTCTTCCACTGAAACAATGGAACAAATGCAGGGCTACACATTTTCTATACAAATGGATACATGAACAAATAACTGCTCTGATTATTCTTTAATGATAAAAGAGAGGAAACAAAAACTGCAGGCATGATTCATGGTCTTTTTTGTTAGATGATATGAAAATAATTAGGAATAAATACGTCGCAGATACACAATTGTGACTTGTCTTATTAATAATGATAATTTTCTTCTTCTCATTTGCTGATGTTTAGTAATGTTTACATTAGAAGTTCTGTCCTATTAATAATAATAATAATCTTTTTCACTGTTGTTTAGTAATGTCAATACTAGTAGTCCTGTCTATTTTTAATCATACTAATAATCTTCTTGTTCTTCACTGTTGTTTAGTAATGTCTACGCAAGGAGTCTTATTAATAATAATAATAACAATCTCATTAGCTGTTGTTTAGTCGTGTTTACACTGGGAGTCCTGTCTTATTTATAATAATAATATTAATAATCTTGCTGTTGTTTAATCATGTTTGCAGTAGGCATCCTGTTTCTGGATGTATGGTGCTCTTATTGAGAGTTCAATGAGAATCACAAATAGCTTTCTGTGGATGTATGTGGCAGTGTGCTTTTAGTGTTGTGTGGATGTGTGTGGATGTGTGTCTATAGCTTTGTGTGGAAGTGCGTTGTCTTTGTGTGGATCTGTGTTTGTGTGTGTATAGCCTTATGTGGATTTGTGTTGTCTGTGTGCCTATAGCTTGTGTGGATCTGTTTGTGTGTATAGCTTTGTGTGGATCTGTGTTTGTGTGTGTATAGCCTTATGTGGATTTGTGTCTGTGTGCCTATAGCTTGTGTGGATCTGTTTGTGCGTGTATAGCTTTGTGTGTATAGCTTTGCGTGGATGCGTTTTGTATTTGTGTGTATGGCTTTGCGTGGATGTGTGTTGTCTTTGTGTGTATAGCTTTGTGTGGATCTGTTTGTGTGTATAGCTTTGTATGGATGTGTGTTGTCTTTATATGTATAGCTTTGTGTGGATCTGTGTTTGTGTGTATAGCTTTGTGTGGTTGTGTGTTGTTTTTGTGTGTATAACTTTGTGTGGATGTGTGTTTTTGTGTGTATAGCTTTGTGTGTATAGCTTTGTGTGGATGTGTGCTGTCTTTGTGTGTACAGCTTTGTGTGGATGTGTGTTGTCCGTGTGTACAGCTTTGTGTGGATGTGTGCTTCTAATTAAAGTAACATTAGATATATTGGACATATGGTCTTAAACCCATATTTTTATAGGCCAATCGGCATACCAAGTCTCATGAGGTCAATATCCTACTGGTCACCTTTAGTTCCCAAGACATTTCCTGGGTACCCAAAAGTGGTCGGATTTGTTCAAACTGGTAAATAGTTCTGCACTGGATAAAACACATATTGTGAAAACCTGTTACAGTATAACAGCAAAGTCCTCCCTCTGGAATCCACAGAGTGAAACAATTAGAGACCTAAAAACACATGGAAAAAAATAACTAGAGACAGATTAATAATATGGGACAACACAGAGGGAGTTGCAGGGGACAGACATTGACAGGAGGGCTTGGAGTGAGTTGGTTGAGGGGCTTTGCTCCATTGGGGGAATAAAAGAAACAAGAAAAAGATGAAAAAGGAGAAGAAGGAGAAATGCTTCTGGTATCCTTGATATATTTTGCCTTTGTCACCAGTGCTTGTGTGTTATAGTTGGAAGTTGTAAGAGGCAACCAGGATGGGTTGGCTTGAGATTCTCTTTCACACATGAGGACTGACTTAAAACACCTCATAAAAACTCTTTCTCATCTTGACTGACAGAGACTTACTGACCTGGCCCTCTTGATAGACGATAGTTTGTAAAATGGAGTTATACCTCTCCATAGCACAAAGCCTGGGCTGAATTTAGAGACCGTGTGTTGTCCATGCAGCATGATCCCTCTCTTGGCCTGCCTAGTTTACTCTAGAGGAAAGGTAACACCAATACATCTGGAACAAGATTAGCTGCAGATACTGCCGGCTCTGCAAAGCAATGCTCTGTCTGCCAGTCAGAGCTTTCATCCTAGACCTGTTGCCGACCAAGGCTTAGGGCCTGGTCTGCCCTGTCATGACATTTAGTTTTTAGGTTGCATTTACTCACATTAGAGTAACGCTTGTACCCTCCAAATTGCACTCTTCCGCCCAAAGCCATTGGCACAATGTGGGTTGTCGGGTTTGGTGAGTGCCACCCAACATTCAGTGCTAACAGAAAGCAGTAGTATGGTCTATTGCCATACAGCAGCTCAGAAATATCTGACTAAGACTGACTTTTGACAGAGAAATATTGCACAGAATATTCATTGTTTTGTGAAATGCTGCTTTTTCTTGGACTGTTATTAGGACTGAACTTTAATTTATTTAATACATCCTCCATGTGCTATTATATCAAAGCACCCAAAAATAAGATTCACTGAAAGAAAATGAGCTATATTTACACACACAAACACAAATGAAACCTAATGACTACACTGTGCCATACCTTTTCCTGAGTGACTTTATGAACAAAATATATGCTTCCATTTTCTTGAATCTTGTCATATTCAGCAGGTGTGTCCAATTTCTCTTCTTTAATTTGTGTTGAAGAGGTAGCTGATGGCAAGCTTGTCTGAGGAATATTACATTGAAACATGAAAGAAAGTGCTGCATATAGTAAATACTGTTCATAAACATATACTATTTGCTGCGTATAGTAAATACTGTTCATAAACATAAGTGCATACTATTTGCTGCATATAGTAAATACTGTTCATAAACATAAATATTTACTATTTGCATTCTCAGCTACTCCTTTAATTTGTCAATAATAGTACAATTATTTCTTTCTGTCAGTCACCCAGCACTCTCTGCTCTGTCTGACCTCACTGCTGTAAATACTCTTTTCAGTTATTTGACACTTACTTCTCTGCAAATGTAAATGGTTTCAGTTGTCCAAGCAATTTATGATTTGGACAAAAACTATATTTTGCCAAAGCAGACAGTTTGTGACATATCTGTCTTTTAGTCCTTAACATCTAACATCAACTTGGTGGAGTATTGATGCATAACAAGGCAGACGTGGTTGCGGCCTTGTGGGAGCACGTGCACACCTGGGAGGAGCAAATGGATCACCATGGTCTGGCAAGAATGAGACAGCGAGGAGTGACGAGGGGATCTGGCTGATGCTCGATGCTCAGAGGAAAGGCAAGACGGACATATAATCAGATTGCTACTGGTACTATTGGTGTTGAAACTCTTCGCTGGCTGCTGAGGATGGGAACATAGCGCTTATGGGAATGCCCCGATTGCTGCGATGTTGGTTCCTAAATCAATCAATCAATCAATCAATGTAGTTTCAGAAAGTTTTTTTTTTTTTTTTCAGGTTTGCTTTACTTAGGTTCTTGGTTCCCTTCAATTCAAACAAGGGGTTCAAAATGAGTTTTCCTTCCACATAAACTGATTTCTACAACAATCATCTTTACAGCATTTGTACACTTGCTGGTGTCTGTTGTTAGAAGGGTACTTTAAGACCAGACAGGATGATAGCTCTAGCAGACGCAACGCAGTGTGCAAGCTAGGATTTTTATTTCATCCTAAAAACACAAATACCCCTTGATTTCTAAGACTCTATAGTCTGGACTCCATAATGAATAACAATTATCATCATCATGTGTCATGTCGGTAAGCTGTCGGTCATGTTTCATCATCTCACATGATTACCAAAGTTGTGGATCAGCGCTGTGTTCTTGTCCCGACCATGCCATGTGGTCAAGCCATCTAGATATTTACTTCTCTGTCTTCCCCTTGTCCTTAGCCCCTCATTCTTTCCAGCTGTCACCAAGTTCTCTAGTTTATTTCTTCTCATAATGTGTCCAAATACAATTTGACTTTCTACATCTAATTTCTCTAATCAGTTTGGAGTTTTCATTTGCCTCTTGTAAGACTTTCTCATTGGTTTTTCTGTCTGTGCGTGGTATTATTTGCAAAGGTGACTGTTAAAAATAAATCAAGCATAGGCTGGCCAGAGCAATGCAAAGGTTAAATAATATTAAAAGCTATGGATCAAGACTAGCACACCCATTACAGTAAAAAATTTTAGAACATGCATCTTTCCTGTGGCAAGATACATATCTGATGTATGGCCATTTCACAAGCACTAACAAAGAAAATGACTTTTGACCTGAAATGTTACAGAAAAATCATTAGAATACAGTGGACAAAGAACAAGAAACGTACTGACATTCTATATGATCTGGACATCAATGGGACCAAGATCTGTTCAGATGCATAAAAGCCTTTGGCAGTTGGCAGAGCACATAATGATGATGAATGTGGACTTATAGAGCCTCAACTACTGGAACCACCATGTGTAAAGAATCCTTTTCCATGCTTTGAGGTGCACTGGCTATATGGTGCTAGCCTCATATTTTTTATAGACCAATGGGGACTCGACGCGTGATGTGGGTCAATATCATGTCAATTGCTTTTACTTCCCAGAACATTCATTGGTATCCATTTTAGGTTGGGTTGACCTGGAAGCCCAAGTCACTTTTTTTACTGACACTTTAATGCAGATTTAAACATATGATCATCAGGCTGGCAGGCGAACATGCTAGCCACTGTGACATTGTAGATCCCTCCACTCTGAGTGGAGTATGGTAAATTTGGTGTGATTTTTGAACCCACTTAAAGAGACACACCATATGCTAAGAGATCTCTCTCTCATACACAATCAAACCAAGTTGAGTTAATTAGATATCCTTTACAGGACGCAGCAGTCAACTCCATAATTTTTTGGCTGTTTGTGATTCTTGGGCAAGTTTATGTTCAGTAGTTTGCCATTGCTTTAGAACAACCGGCAATCATTCTATTGTCTGGAAACCAACGTCAGGTGGTCGGTCTGCTTCCAAATCACCTGCAGCTGTGTCTCGAATGCAGTATGCGATATCGCGAATCGCATTTGTAACCCCTACACAATAGAGCCGGCAATAATAATTAAGGTTGAGCTAAACAAAATATTCTAATGCCCTAATTGTGAAAAAGACAAGTCCCGCAGTAATGACAACAACAATATTACAGCATTAATTACCTGGTCTGAACATACAGCAACTTTCCTTGGAGGTTTCCATAACCTCTCTCCTGTCTCTCTATTTACATAATACAATCTCCCTAACTTGCTATCCTTGTATATATCCCATGGTTGATCTTTAGACAGAGTTTTCACAAACTTTCCATCATCTGGCAATGGTGGAGGTGCAGTTCCCTGAATTAACTCCAGCGGCACTTTTGGAGGTTTTGTTAATTTCTTAGGTGGCGGATCTTTTGCACTTAGTTCAGGCTAGGGAAGAGAAAGGATAAACCACTATTATTATGTACAATAAATATATCCCTCTCCTCCTCCCTCTTTATCTTTCTCTCTCTCCATATGCAATGTGCATACCAATAATGCAGATATATCGTTTCGCTTATCGTTAACCACCCACGGCAGCATCGGGTTATTAGTGCAGACATGTATTATAAGTATGGACTCATCATCATCATGTGCCATGCTGGTAAGCATAAGCAGTCATGTTTTGCCATCTCACTCGATCACCAGAGTCGTGGATCTGCTCAGTGTTTTTGTCTCGACCATACAATGTGGCCAAGCCATCCAGGTATTAACTTCCCTTTTTCTCTTCCCCTTGATCTTGCCAGCTGTCGTGTCACGAAGTCTTTCTACGTATAATTTCTCCAATCAGTTTATGGTTTTCATCTGTTTCTTGTAGGATTTGGTCATTGGTTTATCTGTCTGTCCATGGCATTCTTTGCATTTTCCTCAGAACCACTTTTCCAAAGCCATCAAATGTTTTTCAGCTTGTCTGCTCATTGTCCACATTTCACATCCATACAAAGGCACAGGTTCTATGTAGCACCTCAACACTTTTTTTCTCGTTGCAAATGACATCTTTTTATTAATCAGTATGTTTTTCATCTCGCAAAGGGTTGCCTTCTCCATGGAAATTCTTGTTCTAATCTCTTCAAGGCATCTCCCATCAGATGTTATGACTGCTGCGAGATAACTGTACTGATTCACTTGTTTAAAAATATCCCCATTTACGTGTATATTACATAGTGGTATTTCCATCTTCTTAATTACAACTATAATCTGTGTCTTCTTACAATTTAATTCTAACCCAAGTTGTTCACTGTGTGCAACAACTGCATCTATTAAATGTTGCAGATCCTGCTCATTGTCTGCAATCAATACTGTATCATCCGGATATCTAGTGTTATTTATGTTTCATCCTCCAATGCTGATTCCTTTAATATCATCAACATTTCTGAAAATATTTTCATTGTACAGGGAAAAAAGATCTGGAGACATTACACATCCCTGTCTCACACCTCTCTTAATAGGCTGATATTGACCAACTTCATTATCAATCTTTATGGCAGCTTGTTGTTTTTTTTAATGAGTCTTTCCCATCAATTTGTAGATCTGCAAGCAAGACATGTTGACATGTCTTACTTTATCAAAAGCCATTGTGTAGTCAATAAAGCAAAGATGTAAGTCTTTGTTTACTTCTATAGAACATTCAATTAATGTTCTCAGCATATGGACTAGCAAGCATGGAAAACAAAGGGAAAGAACTACACAGACCTACACAACAGTCAGGAACCGCGGTAGTGCACTGGCTACCAAACTTGCCTGTCTGTCCTGTGGTCATGTGTTTGAATCCCATTGAGGAGTAGTGATTAAAATGGACCCGGCTCCCAGGTCAACCCAGCATAAAATGGGTACCAGAAAATTACTGGGAAGTAAAGGCAGCCAGTATAATACTGACCACTTGACCCATCAAGTGATGGTTGGGCTATACAAATGTAGGATTAGCACCATATGACCAATACACCTCAAACATATAAAAGGGTCCTTTACTTACTTTACACAACAAACATGAGTACATCATATTCAAATCCTAAATTTACTAAAGCTATTAATTTCATGGGCTCATGGATTGCTCACCATTATCCACTTGCTTGTGTTAGATCAGTGCTGCAATTTGCAATGGATTTTTTCGAAACGCAAGGAGTCGGGTGGTTCAGTGATGTAACAAAACTACTTCCAAACAGCATGGGCATTTAGCAACAGTGAAAAGCATAGCAAGAGACAGATCTTCTGGAGATAAATTAGCAGAATAGCAGAAGAAATGAACATCAACTGTTACGCAGCCTACAAAAAAGACCTTGCCCATAAAGGTCTTCCTAATGTGGCGCTGAAAGGCATGTCAAGAAAAATGGAGGGATAAGAATTTCCAGTTTCAATTGCTAGTAAGAGTGCACTTGAAGTGATCCAAC
The DNA here is from genome assembly GCA_963921405.1 of Cepaea hortensis. Lineage (NCBI taxonomy): Eukaryota > Metazoa > Mollusca > Gastropoda > Stylommatophora > Helicidae > Cepaea > Cepaea hortensis. Next base: position 126,583,592 of record OY992878.1, read on the forward strand.
AATGACAGGGCTGTAGCAAGCTGTTACATCTGGCGAGGCCACCAGTTTCATAGCTATTATACATGAAGAAGCTGTCAACTGCACCCATATGGAATTTAAAAGATTCTGTTCATTCTATGCCAGTAACTAATATATAACCATAATTATGAACTTCACACATCAATAAACTAATCAAGTGCCATCTAAACAATAAAACTTTGCTGCAATGGATCCCCATACTCTCTCTTGCTGTGGTGGTACCCCCTAACAGATTGTTGTTGTTCATTCACCTCTTGATGCTATCTTTCTACATGTTAGTCAATACATCCTCACTGCACATTGAACCATTCAGTACGTAGGTTCTTGGATCCACTCCTCAGTATCTCCCTCTACATATAACGGCTGACAACACCTATTCTGTGTTAGTTTAGTATTCTTCTTTGGCTCCCTGCATGGCACTCTTGTCTGCCTAGACTCCTTTGGACTTGATGTTCATGCGGTCTGGTCAAGTCATCTGTGGATTTGTGACATTACAATTACAGAAAACACGGTTCTTCGCATGATTATATGTTGTGTTTTGTGTATGTATTTGTTTGCTGATGAAGGCTAGTTGTCGCAACGTCCGGTGTTTTCGGTAACTGTATTCTGTAAAGCTGCATTACTTTGTGTTATTATATATTATTTAAATTTCCACAGCTTTACCGCAGTTAGACTAATTTTATTCTTACTTTAACATGTATTAAAGCTATGAAATGAATCCAGTTAACTGAAATACGCAAAACAACTTAAAGAATCCATCAGACCACTTCACAGCTGACTGTAAGAGGCAGCATTTCAAAAATTCAAAAGAATGTTGTGAATTTGAATAATGGATGTGATTGTCTTCATTATTCAAATTATTCATATAAGAATAGTTTAGAACAAAGTAAATGTACATATAATGCTATTAATACATACCACTTTCTGGATGCCAGCAACTTCTCTATATTCATCCAAATTTACATAATCCCCGACATGTTTCGTGTTAGGTGTTTTATGTGGCCCGTTTACATTATCCTCATCATTACTAATATCCTCTTCTCCAGACAATCTGCTTTGGATCATAGAATATTCTTCATCATCATCACTGTTACCGGAATAGTCTATAGCTGACTCTAAAGAGTCATCACTGAAAGCTGCTGTTTTATCAGAGTTTTTCAGAGATTTCCGTGAAGTTTTCTTTGGTATAATTTTCACAAACTGTGCTGGTACAAAGAAAGATTCCTCATGTGGGTCTGATGGATCATACACCTGCCACCACTCATCATTGGTTTTCTCCACAAGGCAGTATATATCACCAGTTTTGATTTGCACCTGACCGCTGTCGTCGGAGTATTTGAAGTCATAAAGTACCTTCACTGCTTTTTCTGCTTCAGCTGACATGCTTGGTGATACCTGAGAGTAAAGGTGATATAATCAAAATCAAATTAACCTATAACCCAATTATGGCAGTGAAAATGTGGTTTCCTAGGAAAACATAAAGACAACTATTTATGGACAGAAAAATGTATGAGACATTCCTTCAAGAAACAAATGAAAATAATAAACTGATCACAGAAATTAATCACAGACAGTCAAGACATTTTGGGCACATTATGAACAGAAATAGATTGGACAATTTAGTGACAACTAGCAAAGTTGCTGCGATGAGAGAAAAGAGAAGACAACGAGATAAAAACCTGGATGGCTTGGCCACGTGACATAATCGGAACAAGAACACAGACCTGGTACAAGACTCATGATCATATGAGACGGCAAACTATGATCACCTCTACCTATTTTCATGGCATATAATGATGACGATGAATCACGGGTCACAGGGATACCATGATGGAGACATCAACACTCAGTGTCAGCTAATCATCACAGGAATTCCAAGCTTTCAGATCTATTTAGCGGTGCCCATCTTCTCTCCTAATGGGTTATAAATATTCTGATACTATTGAATTTTATAGATTTTTTTTAAATCAGCAAGGACAGCAGCATTTTTTTTTCTCTACATTTCAGGGCAGAAGAAGACAGACTAAAAAAATACTATAAGGTATGTCTACATGCCAGAGTAGAAGAGAAAAGATTAAAACAAGGACTGTAAGATAACTCTAGATGACTGGATTAAAGAGGAAAGATAAAACAAAGACAAGGTAACTCTAGATAACAGGGTAAAAGAGGGAAGATGAAACACAGACTGTAAGGTAACTCTAGATGACAGGGTAAAAGAGGAAAGATGAAACACAGACTGTAAGGTACCTCTAGATGACAGGGTAAAAGAGGAAAGATGAAACACAGACTGTAAGGTAACTCTAGATGACAGGGTAAAAGAGGAAAGATGAAACACAGACTGTAAGGTACCTCTAGATGACAGGGTAAAAGAGGAAAGATGAAACACAGACTGTAAGGTAACTCTAGATGACAGGGTAAAAGAGGAAAGATGAAACAAAGACTAAGGTAACTCTAGATGACAGGGTAAAAGAGGAAAGACGAAACAAAGATTAAGGTACCTCTAGATGACAGGGTAAAAGAGGAAAGATGAAACACAGACTGTAAGGTAACTCTAGATGACAGGGTAAAGAGGAAAGATGAAACAAAGACAAGGTAACTCTAGATGACAGGGTAAAAGAGGAAAGAAGAAACAAAGATTAAGGTAACTCTAGATGACAGGGTAAAAGAGGAAAGATGAAACAAAGACAAGGTAACTCTAGATGACAGGGTAAAGAGGAAAGAAGAAACAAAGACTAAGGTAACTCTAGATGACAGGGTAAAAGAGGAAAGATGAAACAAAGATTAAGGTACCTCTAGATGACAGGGTAAAAGAGGAAAGATTAAACAAAGATTAAGGTAACTCTAGATGACAGAGTAAAGAGGAAAAATGAAACAAAGGCAAGGTAACTCTAGATGACAGGGTAAAAGAGGAAAGATGAAACAAAGATTAAGGTACCTCTAGATGACAGGGTAAAAGAGGAAAGATGAAACAAAGACAAGGTAACTCTAGATGACAGGGTAAAGAGGAAAGATGAAACACAGACTGTAAGGTAACTCTAGATGACAAGGTAAAAGAGGAAAGATGAAACAAAGACAAGGTAACTCTAGATGACAGGGTAAAAGAGGAAAGATGAAACAAAGATTAAGGTACCTCTAGATGACAGGGTAAAAGAGGAAAGATGAAACAAAGACTGTAAACTCTAGATGACAGGGTAAAAGAGGAAAGATGAAACAAAGACTAAGGTAACTCTAGATGACAGGGTAAAAGTGGAAAGAAGAAACAAAGATTAAGGTACCTCTAGATGACAGGGTATAGAGGAAAGATGAAACAAAGACTAAGGTAACTCTAGATGACAGGATAAAAGAGGAAAGAAGAAACAAAGATTAAGGTACCTCTAGATGACAGGGTAAAAGAGGAAAGATGAAACAAAGACTAAGGTAACTCTAGATGACAGGGTAAAAGAGGAAAGATGAAACAAAGATTAAGGTACCTCTAGATGACAGGGTAAAAGAGGAAAGATTAAACAAAGATTAAGGTAACTCTAGATGACAGAGTAAAGAGGAAAAATGAAACAAAGGCAAGGTAACTCTAGATGACAGGGTAAAAGAGGAAAGATGAAACAAAGATTAAGGTACCTCTAGATGACAGGGTAAAAGAGGAAAGATGAAACAAAGACAAGGTAACTCTAGATGACAGGGTAAAGAGGAAAGATGAAACACAGACTGTAAGGTAACTCTAGATGACAAGGTAAAAGAGGGAAGATGAAACAAAGACAAGGTAACTCTAGATGACAGGGTAAAAGAGGAAAGATGAAACAAAGATTAAGGTACCTCTAGATGACAGGGTAAAAGAGGAAAGATGAAACAAAGACTGTAAACTCTAGATGACAGGGTAAAAGAGGAAAGATGAAACAAAGACTAAGGTAACTCTAGATGACAGGGTAAAAGAGGAAAGAAGAAACAAAGATTAAGGTACCTCTAGATGACAAGGTATAGAGGAAAGATTAAACAAAGATTAAGGTAACTCTAGATGACAGGGTAAAAGAGGAAAGATGAAACAAAGACAAGGTAACTCTAGATGACAGGGTAAAAGAGGAAAGATGAAACAAAGATTAAGGTACCTCTAGATGACAGGGTAAAAGAGGAAAGATGAAACAAAGATTAAGGTACCTCTAGATGACAGGGTAAAAGAGGAAAGATGAAACAAAGACAAGGTAACTCTAGACGACAGGGTAAAAGAGGAAAAATGAAACAAAGACTGTAAGGTAACTCTAGATGACAGGGTATAGAGGAAAGACTGAATGAGTTATTTCCCACTGATACTCATGACAAGCATAGATGGTCATAGTTCACCATATCACACAATAACGAGTGTTTTTGACCAGGTCTGTGTTCTTGTCCCAATTGCACCATCCAGGTATTTATCACTTTGCCTCCCCCTTACTCTTTTCACATTAAATCTGCCAGCTATTACAAACAGTTCAAGATTATTTCTCCTCATAATGTGCTCAAAACTTCTTGGCTGGCTACATCTAATTTCTCTAATCAGCTTACAGTTTTCATTTGTTTCTGTCATATGTTTCTGTCTGTTCATGGTATTGCTTGCATTTTCATCATAAAAATAAAAAAAACTGTCATTTACTGCCTACAGTACCTAGCGGTGTAGGACAAGGGGGGTCTTGAGCCTGAGGAATTAAGGCCGCATGGCTAGTGCAGTCGCCGCGAACTGTGCAGGTTAGAGTTTTATTTTTGCTCCAGACAGAAAAAACTCCACACCTTACCGAGGATTCAAACCATGGTCTCCCAAAGGAGAACCCAGCATTCTAGCCACTCGGCCAGCCGCTCCACATTTCTTCATAAACCATATAATAATCAACTTATGGTTTTCATTTGTTTCTGGAACAGCTGTCTCATTATGTTTCTGTCCATTCATGGTATTGCTTGCATTTTCATCATGAACCACATTTCCACTGCCATTACATATTTCTCAGGTTGTCTGTTTATTATCCATATTTCAAACTCTCTTCCTCTTGACAAATTACAACTGTTTGTCAGTGAGTATTTTACATCTTGCAAAAGGCTGTCTTTAAAATGATGATTTCCACTGCTGAAGGATTGTTAACATAAGTAATGTACACACAGGTCCTCCTCTTGTCTTGCACTTCTCTGAGGAGGGTAGGTATTCAATCCACTCTTCAGTGACCCAGGGGAGTGACATTCTCTGGGATTTATTTGTTATTGTTGTTGTTGTTGTATAAATGATCCATACTGTGTATAATAATGTAAAAACATGTATTATACACAATACTGTGAAACCATGAAAACCGTGTATTATACTAGGAGATCAGCATGGCCGAATGGGTAAGAGCTCTCGTTATTAACATCATGTGTGCTAATGCTGAGGTAGCAGGTTCAACCCCCTCCACCGGTCAGTTGGACTAAAATGTTGACTTCTTGACCTTGACTTGGGCACATAAATTAAAAGTACCTCAGAAGTCAGAGTGGTTCTAACTGCTTACTACTGCCATCCCTTGTGAGCCTGCAGCCCAGTACCAAGCTTTTTTCCAACTTCTGCTGCTCAAACTGCTGTTAATTAATACTAATCATGTCCCTCTCAGCTTGGCATCTGTACTGTTGGAGTGTGAGAAACACATCTTTTTCACTACACCATGTTTTGTCAGCAGAAAATCTGCTGCCTAAAGGGTACTACTACCATACACAAGCAAACTCCAAGAGCCATTCATGAACTGAAATGAATCAGTAGAGCCAAATACTAGGTCTAGAGCCATCATCAATGGCTACAAGTTGCTTCCTTTTACCGTGAGGCACTCTACAATAACTAACACACGCCTATCAATATTTACACTGTCTTCTTCTTCTTCTTCTGCGTTCATCCGGATTTTTTTCTTCGGATGTGACTGCGTTGTGCCTGTTTACAGCAGAGCTGCGATCTTGCGCCGTTAGGCCGACACATCCGACTTCTGCGGGCATTTGTTGACCGGGTTAACATTTACACTGTCTTAATGATAATGTAACGTATAAGTTCAAAATTACCAAAATCAATGTACTATTACAATGTTACTGCTTGTTCAGCCACAAAATGTAATTCCTTGGTGAAATAAATCAGTGACATACGAGGGGAAGTCAATAAGTAAGTCACAAATGGTTGTAGAAAAATATCTAAATATGATAACTTGAAACCAGTTTATTTTTATACACACTCTGTCCCTTTATTTCTCAACATTTTCCACCAATATTGATGCACTTATCCCATTGTTTTATCAGTCCTCCCAAACCGGCTGCATAGAACTGCGTGCTCTGTTTTCTAAACCACGGTTTCACTTCACATTCAACTTCGGCATCATTCACGAAATGTATCCCGCCAAGGTGGGTTTTCAGTGGACCAAAAAGGTGGAAATCGCTAGGGGCTAAGTCGAGGCTGTAAGGTGGATGTTCCAGAACTTCCTACCTTAGTTGGTTAATTTTCTCCTGAGTTAATCGAGCCATATGTGGTCTGGCATTGTCATGAAGGAGCAACACTCCTCTAGTCAGCAGTCCTGGACGTTTTCTTTGAATTGCATCATGAAGCATCAATAGAACTTCACAGTACGATTCAGAATTCACATTGTCACCTTTCTTCTTGAAATTGGTTAAAAGCACTCCTTGACAATCCCAGAACACTGTCAGCATAACCTTCCCTGCTGATGGCGTAACCTTGAATTTTTGGTCACAAGGCGAAAAAAGGGTGTTTCCATTGCACTGAAGCATGCTTTGATTCAGGCTGGTAGTGATGCACCCATGTCAGCATAAACAGGAAGCATTTCCTTATGAATGTCCTTTGCAGGCAGTCCTTTTGCCCACAAAAAATTCACAACAGCACGTTGCTCTTTGGTTGTACACTCCGTAAGTACAGTCGCCATTTTGTTTATGCGCTGCACATGCTCATGAGACACCTAGCGTCACCTGATGAACGGGAATATAAAGTTTGATGTTGCTGTCACCTAATGACACCTGTAGAAAACACCAACTACATTTACCTGCCATCCCACAGAACTGTGTGACTTACTTATTGACTCACCCTCGTACTTGTGCCATTACTAATTAGAATATGTGTGTGTGTGCGTGCGTGCATGTGTGTGTGTGTGTAATAGTATGTCCTTTCCAGGACATTACAATCAATCCCAGGCTGATTTTCTAGGCACTTTTACGTTCAGTAGTCTGCCACTGCTTTCTGAACGAGAGGTCAATGTTTAAGTCCAACTTAATGCCAGTGTAGGAGTTGAATCCCTTACTCCACCATCATCATATCTGAAGTTTAAAGGTCAGCGCTCATATCCTTTCATTCATATATATATATATATATATATATATATATATATATATATATATATATATATATATATATATATATATATATATAATTTACTTTAATAATTTATTTTAATTTACAGTGCAAATTGGCCTTATCAGCCCCACTCGCCACCGCCATGGGTCGTAGTTATTAAGCCTTTTTGAAGCACAATGTACCAAACGGAAAGTAAAAATATATATATTATGTGTGTGTGTGTGTATATATATATATATATATATATATATATATATATATATATATATATATATATATATATATATATATATATATAATATTATATAATAATATGTGTGTGTGTCTGTCTAACGCTTAACAACTTAAATTTTTTTTTTGCATATCCTATTTACAGGACATCGCTGTCAATACCAGGACTGCTGTTGTTGATGTCTTCGCAAGTTTACATTCAGTAGTTTGCCATTGCTTTCTGAATGACCAGCTGCCAAAACACATTAAAACCCAGCGCGACACAGTCTGCCGCCAAATTGGTCGCAGCTTAGTTTCAAATGCAGGTAAGCGATATTATGAACCATGTCCGTAACGCCTGTGCCACTGAGACAACAACTTAACTAGCAATGTTCATTTTAATTCAGGAACCGTCCAGCTATGTCCATAATAATACAGACTACATAGTGTACTGATCATACTTTTTGTTCCTGTGAAGTTTTAGTTCTCCTCCTTATACAAACTCTAACCCCTCACCTACAACAATGTTTAACACACTATATATAACCCGTCTGTTTAACTCTGCTGATGATGTCAACTTCAGACTAACTAACCCCACACCTACAGTATATTAATATCATTATATATATATATATATATATATATATATATATATATATATATATATATATATATATATATAATAACATTCATGATATTGATATAAATCAAACAATATAACACAAAATGTCTGTTGAACTCACAATACAAACTGTCTGTTGAACTCTAATAATGTTATGTTAAATACAAACTACAAACTGTCTGTTGAACTCTACTGAAGATGAAAGATGTCAACATCAGTATCAGACGTAAGCAATCCCACAACTATAGACTAACTACAGTGTATAGTATAACATACAATATAAAGTTATAAACTTACAAACTGTCTGTTGAACACTACTGAAGATGTCAACAATAGACGTAAATCGTAAGTAACCCCACAACTACAGACTACAGTGTATAACATACAATACAAACTCACAAACTGTCTGTTGAACTCTGCTGAAGATGTCAACATTACACGTAAGTAACCCCACAACTACAGATAACATACATTCATACAATACAAACTCACAAACTGTCTGTTGAACTCTGCTGAAGATGTCAACATTACACTAAGTAACCCCACAACTACAGATAACATACAATACAAACTCACAAACTGTCTGTTAAACTCTGCTGAAGATGTCAACATTACACGTAAGTAACCCCACAACTACAGATAACATACAATACAAACTCACAAACTGTCTGATGAACTCTACTGAAGATGTCAACATCAGACGTAAGTAACCCCACAACTACAGACTACAGTGTATAACATACAATTCAATACAAACAAACTGTCGTCTGCTGATGATGTTAACTTACTTCAAACAACAACAACGACGATTAAAAATGTTTCAAAAAAAAACCTAAAAAAACGTTGGAACATTAAAATAGTTTAATTAAACTAACATATTTAATAATAGACGAAAAGGCATAGAAATACAAATTAACGTCTAACGATTTTAATTAACAAACCCGCTGTGACCTACCGAATGAGCAAGAACATAACAAAGTACTGAATGAAACACCAAGAAATCTATTTACTCTCAAGCAATATACGGAAGTTTGTAGTCGGCCATTTCGTGAGGTCAACTTTTAAACTACCACATGCTGGCATCCGGTATATTTAACTTTCGTTGTCCTGTATTGATTGCTTTACCTCATTCGCCCCTACAATGACTAATCGCATCTATTTATGGGTTTTGCTAATAATACAGGCAATATTTACAATTAAGAATGTTTGGTTTATCATAAATGTTCCCTATCCGGTGGTGTTTCCTTCTCTAATCATTGTCATGTTACCTTCCACTTACCGTAAAGCGTCGTGGGGAGGAATAGTTGATGTTCCAGTACCCGATGGCACTGGATAATGTCATTCCGTCTGGCTTTACAATGTCATTGGTGTCTTCAATCCATTCTCTTCTGGGGCGTCCTCTCGCTCTTGTATCAGATCTTCTTTAGTGTAGCACCATTGCAGGTAACTGGTGTTATTGCATTCTAACGAGATGGTCGAACCATTTGATCATCTGGTGTTCAATGCGTGTGACACAAGGTGTTGATGATCCCACTGTCATTGCTTTACCCAAAAAAAGAAGAAGAGAGGATCGACTTCATTGTACCAGGTTTTATCTCATACGGCTCGTTCTCTTTCCGCGGGGCGGTCTGCCGAAAGCGTCGCACAAAGCACGAACTCCGTAGCTCCAGCGACGACCCCAGGAGTCTCCGAGAAAAACGCACCCGTGAACTGAAAGACGTAGCCCGGAATAGAACCCACAACCTTCGGAGCGCGAAGTAAACAGCCTGGCCACGGAGACTCCCCACCATTATTGTTGTTGTCATTATTATTAATCACCACGCCACTAATCAGTTTTGTTGAAAATAGGGGTCGTTATATAATGTGTGGAATCTGAGAAAAGTCTGCATGATCTCATACTGGTTAAAGGTAAAGTGCCCACTGCACTACAAACGGACAACGCGCAGTTTTGTGGCAAATGCTGCGATGGTGTCCGAGTATCGACTGTGTAAGTGGATAACTCTGCACCTTAGCAGAACAGGGTTATCACTTGTCATGATGATTAGAAATTTCTGTCAAAGGCAGAAGTAGCATAACATGGATTGACGCGAAATTTAAGGGGAAACCACCACACTACCTTCTCAAGTCTTCGTGAGTCAAGATAAATAAGAGAACAACGTCAAATGATGTATCAGGTCATCCTCGCTTGGCAGGGACTATCACAAGTGACGTTGTGATGGGTTCGCGTTGTGATACCAGACCATCATCAAGCTACTGACAGCAAAACTTAGAAGTTTATAATAATTATCATCGTTTAACAGGTCTTTACATAACGTCTTTCATATCATGGCCAGCCGAAAGTTTCTCGATTTCTGATTTCTCATGAATAGTAATAATATTATTAATATGCATTCAAAACTTCAGGCATTGGCCGAAATGGGCAGGCTAGATGAAGAGTATGTGGGTACTTCAGTAGCAGCTGAGGGCGGTGTATTTACGAAGTTAAATGTAGAATAGCTCAATCACATACAGCAATTGGCAAGATGAAGAATTTTCTGAGCAATATATTTTTGTTAATTGAAACGAGAAAAATGCCGTCTCCCTGATCGAGGAGTTAGCAGCTTTCTCCGCAACCCCGAATACTCTCGTGGTTGACGTGAGCACACGAGAATTGGAAGCGGTTCGAGTCGCGCCAGTGACTTATGAGAGTATGGAGCCGGTCGCTCAGAAAGTCGTAGCGTGCTGATGAGCGTAATCTAGCCTAGGAATCAACATACAGCTGAAAGCTGATGTTGAACGCGATATCCTGAAACAGGATGGAAACACGGGGGGAAAAAATAATTCCTAAGAGCTATATCGAACTAGTCTTGCTGTACGAAAGTGGAACATGGACAGTTCACAGACTAGTGTGGAATTACGTGGGTGCTGCAGCGATGTGGTTTTACGCACAAATGACGAAAACACCATGGACGGATTACAAGTGTAATGAACATTTCTTGAAAGAAGTTAAATCACACAGAATATTTGCTGCTCTTGGCAGAAGAGCACAGTCCACATTTGTGGACACGACGTGGGAAAGGGAAAGCTCGAGTAAATCGTGACAACGGGAAATTTGAGAGGGGTGGGGTGAGAGATAGGGGGGAGATCGAGAGAGAGGATACTGGACAGTTTGGCGTCACTGCATGGAGGAAATCGGTATCAGAAATGATGGCAGTACACGAGACAGGCGTGAGCACCAATCTATAAAAGCAAGATGAACTGAATGCATTTACTCTTAATGTTTTTGCAGGTATAACAATTAATATGTCTGGTGTGTTGTAGTTGCGCATCCGTAAGGTCTGCTTACTTGCTACAAACCGCACTACTTCCGGTTAGTGTATCTGAATTCCAATGAGTACTGAAATGAAGAAACTAGATGTGGACTTTATATATGTATAAGAATGTAACGAGCAGAAGAAAAAAGCAAACGGTGAGGTATTGAGTGTTGCGGATGTTGCAAGATCACACATTAAAACCATAAGATTAAAAAATATATGGGGCATATGAACAGGAGACGTGGAGTTAAGATTACTAGACTCACCACTGACCTTTGCCGTCTTGATTGACGATAGTTTGTTACATTGTGCTGCAAACAAAAAGGTATTATAACTACAACCCACGGCGGTAGGGCCAGGGATGGAGTTAACCCATGGCACAAAGCATGAGCTGAATTGTATAGACCAGTGGTTCTCAATCGGTGGGGAATCCCCCCCCCCCGGGGGCGATTTTAGGGTTTCCAGGGGGGGGGGGGGGAATTAAGATTATTTCAAGATCGCGTTGATGCAAAAACCGATTACTTGATATTGTTTTTTCCTATATACTTTACGGTTCTTTACTTCTCGCTATTCTGAAATTCATTTTATAAGTAAGTAGACCTGCAAATCACGTTTTATGTAGACGTCTAGACTTGTTCTATATAGTATGTGTCATTAAATTTTGCTTCCATGTTTACGTATACTGTGTATACAGGGGGATTTATAGGGAAAAAATACGAAAGGGGGGGGGGGTTACATTCTGAACAAATGGTGATGCGGTGCATGGGCCAAAAACAGGTTGAGAACCACTGGTATAGACGATGTGTTACCCATGCAGCTTGATATCGTGCTCTTCCTCCCTCTCCCTCTCCATCTCTCCTCTCTCTCTCTCTCTCTCTCTCTCTCTCTCTCTCTCTCTCTCTCTCTCTCTCTCTCTCTCTCTCTCTAGTCCTGCCTAGTTCACTCAAGAGAAAAGGTAACACCAATAGGGCCTACATCTGGAACAAGATCAGATGCAAAAGCTGCCAGATTAGCAAAACAATTATCTAACTGTCCGCATGTCCGAGCTTTGATCCTAGACCCGTTGCTGGCCAAGACTTAGGGCCTGGTCTGCCCTGGCATGACTTTAGTATTTAGGTTGCATTTCCTCGTACTAGGATACGGTGTGTACCCTCCCAGTTACGCTCCTCCACTTACGCTTATATGAGTAACATTATTAGGCCCTGTGGCTCAGAGGCTATGAACGCGTTTCACAATTCCCCGACATGCCGAGTCGAGAGTTGGAAATCATTTGCAGACGATCTAGAAGCAGGCAGTATTGCGTTATTTTCAGTGGTATGGGTGTCGGTCGTTCAGAAAGCAGTGAAAACTACTGAACGTAAAAAATTGAAAAGTAAATCACAAAAGGCAAAATAAAATGTTGGGGTTGATTCCAGTAAAGGACGTACAACTAACTTTATGAGGGAATTGGGGGGGGGGGGGGGGGTCACAGAGGCAAAGAAAAGGGAATGCGAAAAGCTTTTACAGCTGGGCAGCAAATAATATAGAATAATCAGCTCCGAAAACTCAACTGACCTTTCGAGGGGACAACGTATTGAAACGAATACACCAGCGACTCAAATCAGCAGTAGACAAACATTCCTAGCTGCTGAACCGGTGATCATATTCATATATAAAACCATCTCTATACCTACCCCGTCTGTAGAAATAATAATATAAGCAATTAATATTTCATCAAAATACGAGTTTCAGAAGAAGAATATGCAATGAAAACAAATCAACAAAAACACCTACCGAAAAGTTGCAAATATGAGGACAGTATAGCAGGAATATATACCCTATACAATAAAGAAAAAAATTGTACAAGAGGAAGACAATTCCATATATAGGTAGAAAATATCAAGCAACGGATTGAACGAAGTCTTTATGTGTGCATTATGAAGGGAGTGTTAGACTCTCATGACAGCAAACTTTAGATACGCAGATAGTACTATCGATGTTGATGATCATGATGATGATGATGATGATATCATCACTAATTGTATGCATGTGCAAAGGATTGTTTTCTTACTTTGATATTACGCTTTTCCGTATTAGTATTCTCCTTTTCACTCTATAATCTACGTTTGCTATTGCAACTGTTATGTTTTTGTCAACAGGAAACCTTGAAAATTTTCTCAATGCTTAATTCCTTCTATCGCTAGTGTAAATAATTTGGTATTCTTCTTATTGCCAGTCTGTATCTTTTGAATATATATATATATATATATATATATATATATATATATATATATATATATATATATATATATTACTTTTACTTTTTTTTTGGGGGGGGGGGGGGGTGAAACAATGGTTTGATTATTTGTTAAGGTGGTTGCATTGATAAGTTACTAATTTTCCATGTTTTCCATTTTACTTCCTTCCGTAATGCTTATTTTTTGTTTCAGCAGCCTTTCAGTTTACACTCTGAAGTTCTGCGGTGAGCAAACATCCCTGGTCAGTTTCGCAATACCGAAACGTGTACTTCCGTGCATCCATAAAAAGTTTCTTTTATATTCAGCGTTGCACTTGACAGAACGCCTTCCTTGTTGGATTATTCTTTGTGCCAGCATTCGTTATTCACTTGCTGTATTCCAGGTGTGAGGGCTGGTGAGGTTCGCAAGATCAGTCCCGCGTCTGGCGTTCGTTGTCTCGAATGGTTGTGTCTCCCCCGATGTGTCTCCACCTTGCCGTGGTGGGGGAGCTTGCGTGTCTCATCGACCCCATGTGCTTGCCGATGGGTGAAAACTACATATCGGACGGCTCGTGGGATAGGGACCAGACTAAGAGAGACACAACCTGCTGCTCTGCAGGTAAGACTGAGGATAGCAGTCAAAATCAGGCAAACGATCCCTAAATCTCAGTCCGGGCATAACCTCTAAGGTTCCCATCCGAGGTGTATGGCTGAACGTCTCTAAGCCATAAACTCTCGGAAGTGAGAGCCTGGCCGACACAAACCTACATCAAAATTGTGATGATGTGCTGACAACGCTACATGCTCAGCGCAGATTCGTTCGATGGCTCTTAGCTGGGGGATATGAGGTATCCCCGGATGAAAGGGCCTGACCGTTACTCGCCCACAGACGCACGGAGGTAAGGTGCTGAGCCGGCAGCACATGTAGCCTACCTCGTGAGTGAGTAAAAAAGGTGGAAAAACACCTCGGTCGCACGTCTCGCAGACGTCCGATAGTCTGTAACCACACTCATGGAGTGAGTGTAGTCAAAGGTGGAAAATTGTCTGGTTGACACGAAATGGAACGCCTGTCTTGTGAATCCATTACGTGGCAGCCCGAAGCGAAAGCTTGCTGTGTGGAAGCCGAAACAAGAGTCTCGAAACCCGAGGAAGGCTAACCTCATTAAAAAATGCCCGCCGGAAGCCGGAAGTGTCGTCCTACGGGTGGCAAACTAAAAATTGACACTACGCATTTACGTCCGAGTGAAACGTCTCGTCCGAATGTCTCTCGTGCTAGGAACAGCTCTGACTACCTAGTTACCGAATGCCGCTCTTGTTCGGAACAGCTCTGACTAGGTAGTTTTCCGAATGTCTGTCGTGCCTGGAACAGCTCTGACGGGCGCAACGACAAGCACATGTCCGAAAACTCGCTGAGTGGATACCGTCTGCAAACCTGTCTGGTTTGTGCGGGAATGGCCCGGGGCAAACAAAATGACCAATATATTGAAGTGAGAATTTAAAGCAGCCATGTGCAGGACGTGACGATTCCCTCGGCTAGCCCAGAACCAGGGCGTTATGTGTCGGCCCTGCAACTATGGAAGCAACCTTGGATGGCGGAAAATGCTATGGACTGTCCCTGCCTTCCTTTGAGGGATGACCGTTGTCTTCGACCGTTCTAACTTGGCCAGCATGTTTGTAGATGGCACCACAAAAGTGAGAGTCTCCCAGGAATGCTACCTGGTCAAAAAAGCACGCTAAAGTCGATGTGTTGGCCTACGGGTTTCGGCCCAAGGGCGCATAACAGACACACCGCAATCACATCTGAAAAAACACTCCGGATGAACGAAAAGAAGAAGAAGAATGGTTGTGTGAGGTGCATCCAATCGGGAACTTCTCAGCCGACGCAAGTTAGCTAGGCCGGCGTTTTGAGATTTTGACCGCAGCAGGAAGCCGGAATCGTGGTTTGAGCGGGCTAAAGAGCAATTACGACCGTTCGACAATGTCTAGATAAGCGACCCTCTCTCTCTCTCTCTCTCTCTCTCTCTCTCTCTCTCTCTCTCTCTCTCTCTCTCTCTCTCTCTCTCTCTCTCTCTCTCAGTGAGTTGTGGGCCTGCAGTCAGTAAGCTGGCATAGCTTTTCGGTAAGTCCTGCCTGGCATAGATTGGAAGCTAGTCGGTAGGCGTCAAGTGGTTTTGCATGTATTTCCGAGTACCGAGAGAGTGCATTGAGCGATTCCTACTCTTGACTTGCGTGTGCGTGAATAGTCCGTCTGTGCGATAGATATCTGGTCGATCCTGCCAGTAGTCATTTGCTTGTCTCAAAGATTAAGTCATGCATGTCTAAGTTCACGCTGTCTCACAGTGACACCGCGAATGGTTCATTAAATCAGTCGAGGTTCTTTAGATGACACGATCCTGCTTGGATAACTGTGGCAATTCTAGACTTAATAAGTGCATACCAAGCTCCGACCCTCATGGAAAGAGCGTGTTTATTAGTTCAAAACCAAGCGTCTTTGCCCTTCGCGGGGCGCAGCATTCCCACTGGTAATTATAGATCACTTTGTACTGATCGCATGGCATTACGTTCCGGCGACGCATCTTTCAAATGTCTGCCCTACCAAATGTCGATGGTACGTGACATGCCTACCATGTTTGTAACGGGTAACGGGGAATCAGGGTTCGATTCCAGAGAGGGAGCATAAGAAACAGCTATCACATCCAAGGAAGGCAGCAGGTGCGCAACTTATCCACTCCCGGCGTGGGGAGGTAATGTCGAAAAATAACAATACGGGACTCTATCGAGGCCCCGTAATTGAAATGAGTACACTGTAAACCCTTTAACGAGGATCTATTGAAGGGCAAGTCTGGTGCCAGCAGCCGCTGTCATTCCAGCTCCAATAGCGTATATTAAAGTTGTTGCAGTTAAAAAGCTGGTAGTTGGGTTTCAGGTGCGGGCGGGCGGTCCGGCTCACACCGGTTCACTGCCCGTTGTTCCTGTCCTACCGTCTGCCCACTCTTTCCGAACGCATTTGTCAAGAATGTTTTCATTAATCAAGCACGAAAGTCAGAGGTGCGAAGATGTTCAGATACCGTCGTAGTTCTGACCTTAAACGGTGTCAACTAGCGATCCCAGTGGCAAAGTCAAGCGAAATGGAATATACCTTGGCTACCAAATTCATTGCATATAAAGTCCAAATAATTTGCAAGGTGCCACTACATGCTTGGTTCAGACACTTCTTCTAAGGCTCTCAGCTGAGGGATATGGCTGAACGCCTCAAAGTCAATACACCCAGGATGTGATGGCCTGGCCATGAGATTCTGAGCCTGCAGCATCTGCAGCCTGCCTCGTGAGAGTTACCATAGGTTGAAAAGACATCCTGGAGTTACGCAATGAAATATTGCTCAGCTAAAAAATCAATTACGAGAAAAGTCAGTATCTAAAGTTCATTGAGTGAACGCTATCAAAGGTGCAAAAACGTCTCACTGGCACAAAATGGAATATCGCTTGGCTAGCGAATCCTTTTCATGGAAGTCCAAAGCGAAAGCTTGCTGTATAGATGTTATCTGCATACATGCTCCTCCTGGTATTCGGAGGAGCAACCTGTGGTGAACAGGAGGCTCAATATATGGAAGTTAGGCTAAGCAGCCATGTGCAGGACGTGACGATTCCTTGTGTGAACCCAGTACCTATCACAGAACGCCGCGTTACCATCCCATAATACTTTCCTAGTCTACAAATCTGAGGTGGCAGTTAGAAAAATAAAAATTTAATCACGCTGCTCAACGGCTATCTAGCCTTGACGTAAGATTACTCACAACGGCGTCAAGTAAACAAAACTGTCTGTTTGAGACGCAATATATTGTTAGACAAGCAGTCGGTGTTACCCCAGAGTTGTAACGCTCACAGTCTAATAGATCAAAGGAATGTGAAACTGACCCGCGACCGGCAATTAAAATCGCCCAGGCGTTAACTAATGCAGGGAAAGTGTCTAGACCCAGATGTCCAGTCGACCGCGAAGGTTGGCTGCCTTGTGAAACAGATTGAGGGCTGGCAATTAAAACAGGGCTGTGAATTGAAGTTACAGACTAGAGACAGGCCGTGTCAAGGCTGGGCCTGAAAAACCGCATGGCTACCCCGCTGCCAGCATGGAAAAGGGGAGCTAAGAAAGGGCACTTGTACTTACACTTTCACAGCTTTACCGCAGTTCCACCAAATTTTATTAGTATAAATACGCTTGCCTAGATCGTGAACTTCAGATAACTTCAGACTTACACAGATGTG
The DNA here is from genome assembly GCA_963921405.1 of Cepaea hortensis. NCBI lineage: Eukaryota > Metazoa > Mollusca > Gastropoda > Stylommatophora > Helicidae > Cepaea > Cepaea hortensis. The sequence continues at coordinate 126,601,534 of OY992878.1, forward strand.
AACTATTTCCGTGTATACGTTAGGTATTCATATGTCTGTTAACAGCGGCATTCCGGTGGCTACAGGAGACTACTGCAACACACGTTGTATTCATTACGGATTGAAAGAGTATGCTTAGCAAGGTGGAGAAAGGAATGTTTTATGTGGGAAGGCTCTCGTCACTTCAGAGGTCACAGATCGTGAGAATTGTATGGATATTTTGCCCTGGCCATGCGGGTGTACGGGGGAATGAACAGGCTGATAGGCTAGCAGGGAAGACACCTCTTGGTGGAATTTTGTCTATGGACAAGGGGGAGGTGGTCGTGCGCTTATGGGACCAGGTGGAGAAGGTGGAGGAACAGATTGAGAACCAATATGTGGACAGAATGAGATTGCGGGGAATCGGCAGGGGTTCTGGAAGAATCTCAAAACTGAGAGGGATGCCAGGGGAACTTTTAATCAGATAGCGGTGGAAACGATTAGTAGAATGACTCTTCGCTGGCTGTTGAACGAGGGGACAGAGCACGTATGGGAATGTCCTCAACTCAACTCAACTCATATGTATGTTTCTTATGTTGCCTAGAATTCCATAGGAACGTTAATTCTTAGTAACTATTCAAGTCTTTTAGATGTACTGACTTTCAGTCGACGATATGACTCTGGTTACTTTCAAAGAGAGTTAGTATTTTCTCAATCGGCTGTATAGATGTGTTACTATGTCTTGCTTACTAATTAGTAAGACTATCATGCTATGCATATGTTCAACTTATGTTTCTAGGCATGTTTATACTCATTTTTCTATGCATCATTTTTGTTATACTCTGGAAATGTATTCGGCAGACTTTTATTTGGTATTGTCAGATGTCTGTCACGTCTACGGAAACTATTAGTTTCTCAGTTATTGTAGATAATTATAGTACTACATTTTGTGCATTCACACGACTTATGTAGGAATATCTTCATATGCCTAATGTTTAAGTATATGTTGGATATATGTATTTGTAATGATAATGAGGAATATACATTGCTAGGACTATGCTCCTTACATGTTCTTTTAATGTTTGTGTGTCTCATTTTGTATGTATACAATATTATTACTAACTCATTGTTATGCCATTACTATGTTGCATATCATTGTATGCCTATTTTGAATTTACTTACTTTATGGGTATGTGATGTTTGAGATGCACTTTGTTATATGGTACTCACTAGAAGGAATTGGGTGTTGTGCTATTGTGTGTTTATGCCCCGTGTGCATTGGCATATTACCTATTGATTGTGGTTGACTCAGAGGTGTAGGGTGCGGACATTACCCACAATTGGTATAGGATATATGGTGCTTAGCCCTTCCATTGTGTGATGCACGAGCGTGCATCGTAACTCACTGAAGCATTTCACTGAGACTGATCAAGGAACTTAAATCCGGAGATCAGATACTATTATGATATCACTACTGTCCCTTTGATCGACTAAACCAAATTTTAAACGAAACTGCTGTAAAGAACCGGTTGCCTGAGTTAGTGACATTAGCGTAAGACATTGCATTCCGCATGACGGGTCGTTATAAGGGGTGACAGAAATGTAATAATTACAGGCATGTTCGACTACTGGAAAAGTCCTTCCCCGACTAAACAGTAGTAGAGGGATATAGAAGGAGAGCATATATATATATATATATATATATATATATATATATATATATATATATATATATATATATATATATATATATATATATATATATATATTCCTCCCCCGTATCAGGCTTCTTGAACAGTTTTTGGTTACTTGTTCTTGATAGCGCTCGCAGTGACGCGCCGTTCCAAGTTTTGTATTACCTTTTATGTTGCATAAACTTCACTGAGAGTGAATACAAAACGTGAAACGGCAATACTCTCAAACACCCCACAGTCATTAAAAATACACCCTATGTAATGAACTACTAAACGAGCAGAGGAAGTTGATAAAATACAGGCAGACCGTTGAACACCTTCCCTATATACAAAAGGTTTAGTGAAATATTTGCAGGTGTTATCCCTACAAGCTAAGTTACAAATAGCTTTGGGTATTGCCTGTCGTGTGTCTATCTAACGGCAGCCATGTGTCAACATAAGATTGTAAACACTCTAAAGGAATACAAAAAGTACCTGGATGTACCAGTGTGTATAGCAAAAGACGGCACTCAAAACTTTCTGCAGCCCTTGCTTTTTTATTCGACATAGGGCTCGGATATCTGAAAGGAAGTCCCGATATGCAACTGTCATGGTTGTATGAGCTAGGTAGCAGTAGCTTTGAAACAGAATGGCTTACATTCACATGGGGTAAAAACAGGCACCTGACTATTTTTTTTTTAAATTTAGGAAGGAGGCGAGCCTGGTGGCATAGCGGATAGCACATATGTCATATGATCACAGTGATCCTAGTTTAAATGTTAGCAACTGGGAAGTGAGGTAGTCATAGCTAGATATAATTTTGGAAGGAACCTTTATCGAAACATGTGGTTCAGACATTATTCCCCCCCCCCCACCCACCCCCCACGCACACACACACACACACGGCAGCAGTCTTTCCCTAACCTCTTGTTGGAATTGTATTTGTTTTGTTCTCTTCATCTTAATGTTTCTGTCATACCATTGTATTCCTTCTATTGTGTGCAGACACCAATTAATGAATGTTTGTAATGTATTCGTGGTTGTTTTTATCCCTTGTAAATATTGCCTTGATGTGTTTTTTTTAATGTTGCATATCCCTTACAGCAAGTTGCAGCAGCATTTTTTAGTTGCTGTTGATGTACTAGGCAAGATTGCGCTCAGTAGTTTGCCATTGCTTTCTGAGCAACCAGCTCACACACCCCATAAGTTACCAGCGCGGCGCGAACCGCTGCCGATTCTCGCGCAGCTGCGTTACTCACGAGAATATACGGGATTACGGAGAAAGACGTTTAACTCCTACGCCATGCTAAAAAAAATCGATTTTGAAACAGCTTACTGGTAGGAGGCATCAAAGAGAAGTTGATTGTAAACCTTACTAGAACATGATCACAAGTAATAAACAAAGCTACTCTCCCTCTCACATTCGCTAACACATACGTACCAACCCATATACGCTTAGATAAGCTTCCAGTCTTCATTGTTCAAACATGTCCTTATTGGTGGCAGATTGCCTAGGGACAAGGGGGAGGTGGTCATGCGCTTGTGGGAGAAGGCTGAGGAACAGATTTAGAACCCATATGTGGAAAGAATGAGATTGCGGGGGATCGGCAGGGGTTCTGGAAGAATCTCAAAACTGAGAGGGAAGACCAGGAGAACTTTTAATCAGATAGCGGTGCGAACGATTAGTAGTGTGGCTCTTCGCTGGCTGTTGAACGAGGGGACGGAGCACGTATGGGAATGTCCTGAGTGCAGTGATGTCGTTTCTGAACTCAACTCAACTCCTTATTTTAAAGTTGCCACGTCCATTTACGTCAGCAATATAATACAGCTGCTACTTCTTCTTTTAGCTTCCTTGTCTGTTAATCCATTTCCTATTTGCTCGTATGAAAATGTATCAATATTCAAGTCCCTGACGTTACCTGGCAATTGTCAATATTAGCCGTCTATGACTATTTGTTGGGAGCTACCTGCCAAGTAACAGGTGATGCATAATGACGTAAACATAAGAGACCAAATAATCCCAGAACAGAAGCGCTAATGTATCGAGGCGTATTACGTCGGAACACAAAGACGTCATGAAAAAATGTGAACAACAAGAAAAACAGACAAACTGGGGACGTTCTAAAAGGCGGCAACTTATGTGGCTCGGCTGGCTTAACATTGGCGGGATATCACGTTAGTGATTAAAGTATGCCTGGAAATGGACGAGATGATCAAGGAGGACAACATTCATAGAAGCATTAGCAAACACACAGACGAATACAGAAAACGCTACGTCTGAAACGGCAGGAAGAACTTAGAAGATGGAAAGAAGGACGAGCAATGACAGTCAAGATTTGAGCAGAGTTGGCCAGTAACATATGAGCAATTTTATATGTACTAAGGATATTGCCCATCCTGGCCACAACAGGATCAGTATCAGTATGTAATTATTTATTATTATTATTATTCTCATTATGATTACAGTAGGCCTGCGCTGTGATAATAAACGGCGTAATAACTGACAACGTTCTTCAGTGTGGACTCCGTCATTATTTAGTTCGTTGGCTCTGAATCTGCCAATTGCGTTTGAGCCGTAGTTTATTTCTGAGTTGAAATGTTTAAATTATGATGAACCCCTGGATATCGCATGCAGGACGAGCTCCCATGCCAAGGAGCATATCTAACTTGGCATGCAACTTCTTATAATGCTCGAGGCAAGACAGTGATTTCTTCCTGGACTATTTTCTTTAAATTAAATGACAACTGGCTAACCTGTGTTTAATCTTAGTTCGTACTCCCGGATCGGATAGAGACACCATGCCAAGGAGCAAAAGAGCATACACATATAAATTCGTATGTTCGGTCTAATCCTCCTTGTTTGTTAAGTGAAAACCAAAGACGGCCACTGCAACCAACCTTCATAAGACGACCCTGGATAGTTTTTTACAGTCCACTTTAATACGACGATTTTGACATGTCGAAAACAAACGCAGTCGCTCCACAGAAAGTTCCAACCATACCTGACAACCATACTATTCTAAAAAAGCGGCATAATATTAGCCGTGCTGTAGTGACAAGAAACCATGTCCGACGTGGACGCCAGCTCAAGTCTGACTGATCTTATCGTGACGTTTTCGTGCTTGCACCAAAACGTCTTGCACACTTTTCATTCTTTTGAAACTAATGCCGTGCAAAGTGTCTTACAATCCATAGCCTGATCCAGGTATATGGCACTACCGGAGTGCCATGGCTAACCTGCGCGCTTGTAGATCCGGTGTAAACGGTCGAGTACACCGCGAAAACTCATCTGACGGTGTTTTTTTTTTTTTTTTTGGGGGGGGGGGGGGGGGGGGGGCTCGCTCACTTTGAACTCAAGCGTAGTCCATACACACTATTTATAGTAGTGATGGACTGAATTTTGCGTGTTTTCCGATTTGTGGGGTAGGGGGAGACTTGCCACCTCGTTCGACGCCGCCTCAATGGCGTTGGTAATAGTTGTGGTGGTTCATGGTGCGGGATAAGTTTGTTAAGTTTTTCTGCGCCAATTTTTCTAGCTGGCATATCGGTTTGCAGAGTTTGTGCCTGTGACGTCAGCGGAGGGATTGGTCGGCCGGCAAGTTTTCTTTATGAGTGCTTCTCTTTTGGCGGTTTTTGCGTGTGGGTTAGCTTTCCCTATTAACAGTGTCCCTCGCCACCAGGCGAATCCACTCCGACTTCAGAGCTACTTGTAATTAACGTCCCCAAGTCAAGGACGACAGGTCAACATTTTAGCCCAGCTATTCCCTCCGCCCAACGTTTACGTGGTCGGCCTCTTCCTCTGTTTCCATCCGGTCTGTACATCATTGCTTGTTGTGGTATGCTGTTGACTTGTAGCTTACTTGTATGGCCAAACCATTTGACTTGTTGCTTTCTAATAAAATCTAGTGCTGCTATAACCCCCACTTTAGTCCTTTCTTCATTTCTGATCTTATCTCTTCTTGATATGTTGAGTATTCTCAGGAATCTCATTTCTGTTGTGATTTTTCTTTTCTCTTTTTCTGTCATTGTCCAGATTTGGCATGGGTAGCATAGAGTTGGTAGGAAGATTGTACTGTAAAGTGCTTTCTTAGTAGTTATTGATACATGTTTGTTCTTTAGTATTGGTGCCATTTGTCCAAAGAGTTGATTTGCCTTATTGCACCTATATTCGATCTCTTCTTCTGATCTGCGAAGGGACGTTCATTTGAAATCCGTTCGGGCCGCACCGCGTGTAATTGTGCACGTTGAACATGATCATGTCATAGTTGCTAAACGATGTTTTGTAATAAATAATGCGAACATCGGTAACTTGCAATAAATAATGCGAACATCATCAAACGTTCAGCGGTCCAGGGATTTCACCAATCTAACAGTGTTCAGAAGCAGAATATTAACGGTAATCAAGTACTCGAAGCCGGTTATTCAAAAATGCTGAGGCAATATTTATTTGCCTAAGTCCTTCTTGTTATACATTTACAATCCAAATCATCAATTCCGATTTATTATTACCGTGCCTGTTATGGCCAGGCAGGAGGTAAAGAAACATTATTAAATATGAATCGTAAACGGTTGAACACATTAAATATTTATAACTATCATGTCCCGGTACTTCTGTCCTTCACCAGTTTACCTATGTGTCAGCCTGTTTTGACTTGCTGAGTCCCATTTTAATATTGTCGCATTTGTCCGTGGCTTTCAGGCCGATATACATCCTGCATTAATAGTGTCATCCTTCTTTCCAATATTTGTTAGCCATCAGAGTAAGGGTCCTGCCAGTACATAAGGTCTCTTCTTGCTGAGAATCGAATCGTGCTGCCTCCTCGTTCAAGCTCTAAGATCTGACTGTTTGTTGTTGACAATCTCTCTGACGTTTTCTCTTTTTTTACGTCAGCCTCCTAGTTTCTCGTAAGATTTGGTTCGCGATTTTCTCACCAACTCTATTTTGTGTCATATCATCTGCGCTGCTACTTGGCAATAGTCATGTGATAAGTACTGACCAATGAATAAAAGAGCAAGTGCTTATCGTCCCATGATGCATAGGTTCTGTTTCTGACCATTGAGAAAATGGCCGGGTCAATCCAAAATCCGTGCAAAGAAGCTCAAAGAGCAGTGATCCAGTTTCTTTCATTTGAAGGATGTCGACCAGTGGACATTCATCAAAGAATGCAGGCAGCGTATGGTAACAAATGTGTGTCGAAGACAACTGTGACAGACTGGGCACAAATATTTCGGAAAGGATGTCAGTTCACAACAGATCTTCGACGGCCGGGTCAAGCGCATATTGTTGCATCAGGAAAAACCATTGCCAAAATTTATGTAGCAGTACAGATAAACCATTGTCGAAGCATACGTTCGCTAGCGAAAGAATTTGATGTGTCAGTTGGGATAATTCAAAAGGTCGTTCGCAAGAAACTGCAATATCGGAAGGTGTGTTCACAGTGGGTACCACGGATGTTGACAGACCACGAAAAAGAGGAATGCATGGGATGGTGTTTGAACCACTTGATGCGTTACAGAGTGGAGGGTGATGCATTTCTCTTCCGCATAGTGGCAGGCGATGAATCATGGTGTCACCACTTTGAGTCGAGCAGCAAAAGAGAGAGCATGCAATGGAAGCATGCTGGATCACCAAAAGCCAAAAAATTCAAGTTACAGGTTTCCGCTGGTAAGGTTATGCTGAGCGCATTTTTTTTACCACAAAGGGCTATTGTTGGCCCAACTTTAAAGAACCTAATGTCAACATCAACTCTACCCTCTACTTGCAAACACTAGACAAACTGCAAAAAGCCATCAAGAATAAACAACCCGACATGCTTTCTTGCGGTGTGATTTTGTTGCACGATAATGCTCATCCGCATGTCACAAAGATTGTGCTGGAAGTATTAGCAAGGAAGAAGTGGGAAATTCTGCAACATCCAGCCTACAGTCCGATTTGTCACCATGTGATTTTCATTTGTTCGGACCTCTAAAAAAGCTCTCAAGGGGCAACGATTTCACACAGATACAGACGTAATGAGTGCAGTAAACACTTGGTTCAGTGAGCAACCACAATCCTTTTTTGCAGACGGCATTTGCCGTCTACCTAAGCAATGGGATGCTTGCTTGAATGCCTACGGCAACTTCTTCTGACCAACCAATGGTGCATTATTAATTCAAAATGAATGCTTTGTTTAATTCTACCACACCTGTTCATGTTTCTTTCATGCTTTTGTAATAAAGCCATTGGAACGGGTTTCAAATGAACGCCCCTAATATTAAGTTAGTTTTGGCAATATTTTGATTAAATCAGGAAATGAGTGAACCGTCCTCAAATACGCAATTACTGTACAGAATAAGTATAATGCCATAAAAAAATAGGCAGTATAGAACAACAATGGCAAATACTTAAGGGTTCCTTACAATAGATATAAAAGGAAATAATAACAGAAATAAAGAAGACTGTGAAGAAGAAATGGATGACACTGGAAATTCTACAACTAAAGGACATTAAAAGGGAGAAGCGAATAAAATCAAGTTGAACATAAAAGAATACATAGAGAAATAGTACCAAAATGTAAGGCAGCGAAAGAAGTCAGTGCAATGATAGTGGAGAACAATGAGAAGACACAAGATCTGTGTACAAAAAGATACAAGAATTATCAGGCAATAGAAAGCAGTAATATCTGCTATGGGATTATCATTACATTTATAAGAAAAACTAGCTGACCCTGCCCGGCTTCGCCCAGACCCTGGTGGGGAGCATCTCATTTAATTCATATAAGTAGTCATATAAGTTCTCGTTCCCGTTACCGACTGTCTGTCTGTCTGTCTGTCTGTCTGTCTGTCTGACCCGGCCCGGCATTTCCCAGCTCCTGATGTGGAGCATCTCATTTAATTCATATAAGTAGTCATATAAGTTCCCGTTCCCGACTGTCTATCTGTCTGCCTGACCCTGTCCGGCTTCATTAAATTCATACAACAAAAAAAGTAACTTAAAAGAACGTTCTTCTACACACCATCCATTATTTTTAATGAAAACTCTTTCTAATCACCTGCATGACTACAGTAACTTCTTAAGCAAAAAAAGATGAGTTACAATGTTATGCATTGTGCATCATTTTTATGAAAACTTTGAAAATGCCTTACAGATTGTATCATTATTTATTATAACTCATATGCCGGTACATAACTATGGACAAAGAGTTTATAAATCTTTGAAAACGATGCCACAATATGACTATAAGTTATACAGAAAAGTTATGCCCCTTGAAATAACTTTTACAGAGTTAGGTCCCCTGAAATATATGAAATTATGATGAAAAATGAAAAATGAAATAATACTGAGTAAGCAGGCGATTTCACACTAACAAAATATCACAGTTGTCAGCTCTGGAATGAAAGGAAGGCGTGTAGAAAATTTCATCTCAATCGGATGGGCCGTTCGCGAACAAATAAAGGCCATACGGACAGAGATACATAAATACATACAGAGATACATACGCACAAGTCTTTTTTATATATAAGATATAAATTAGAACTTATTGTAACAACTGGAAATATTTAAGGAAAGAGTGATAGAGGAAGACAGCAAGAGAACATTCTGGAAAACCTTTCATCACAATATAGGGCAGCACATGAGTTAACACATTCTGTTGGGAGATCATGAGATGTGGTAAGGCATGATCTCCAAAATCAATTTACACGGCATCTGATGATGACGATAAAATTGAGGTTTGAAAGGAATGTATTCAGACTAATGAAAGCTCCTGCTCTTCACTGTGCAGACAGTGGTCAATGGATGTTTGTAGTTTATTAGTAAATGTTTTAGTTATTATTGTTCATGTTTTTGATCCATACAGCAATACTGAGTTAACTTTAGTTAAATATTGTAAATTTGGTACTAGATTTAACTTCTTTTTTTTTTTTAGTTCACTTTCAGACGTCAATATGAATTAATCCAAAGTCAACTTAAGCTTGTTGACATCTCCTTAAAATTGTCCTCAAATGGGGTGGGCGTAGGCCAAAATACTTTTCTTTGTTCTGCATTTGTAGGACATTCCTGCAACAAATGTTTAGCTGTCATTTTATCAGTTCCACAGTCACAATCATCCGTATCTTCCATCTCTACTTCTTTTGACTTCCACAAACTTCTTAGTGATTGAACGCTTCTCTTGCCTTCTAAATACTCAGTTTAATAAGAAAATATCTGACTGCACTGCACTGCTACCTAAACAGGTAAATGATTCCACCTCTTGAAGTGAACTTCACCAGGGAATGAAGAGTGAGGGCCTATTGCTCCAACTGGGGACAATGGACAAAAGAAGAATGAAAGCACCAATAAGAACATAACAGATAAGAAGCATAACATTTCTTCAGACACCTTGTCTGAAGCACACTGACTATCATGATTCTCCAACCCTCTCATTTAATATTTTGATGAATCTGACTTTCTTGTCAAGCTGCTTAAACTGTCCTAATACACCTTCAAGTCAAAAGATGGCCCTCCCTAGGCTATGGTAACATGCATCAGCAAAGGAGGAAGCAAGCAAGTAGAACTGAACTATGGTCACAATAGAAGGCAGGTCCAGTACTTTATCACGCAGCCATCTGAACTGTATTCAGAGCGCTGACTTCATATGGAAGAACATTCAACAAACAGTGGAGATTCCACTAGGCACTGGAGTGGAGTCTGTTAACCGGTGCCTAAACCCATGGAGGAAGCATGCCCAGCCTAGGGCTAACTCAATCAGTCTGTATGTGCTGGGCTGAACCATGACCTAAGTTACATTCTACCAGATGTTTGTAAAGTCTCACTACACTTTGTATGTAGAACAAATTTGAAAAATGAAGTACATGTCATTAAAAAAATGTGCTCCACAGGCCATCATGAAGCAATATGTAGCAAATGGCTTTCATCTGCTGGAGTAACTCTTTGCACTCTAAACAGAATGGTGTTATCAACAGAAGAATGTTCTCCAAATTTGTTCTACATACAAAATGTAGTGAGACTTTACAAACACCCAGTAATATACTGCAGGTGTAAAATTCCAATCCCAGACGATTACACTCCACCGGTGTCTTAGCTTGGAGAAATAAAGGAGAGATCTGCAACAGTCCTCCTGGAGATGGTACTTCGGTATCAGGTCGCAAGGAAAGTCTCTACATCAACCCCACCCCGATAAATGCAAGTCTAACCAACCTGAACACGAGTTAAGAGTTAAAACTCAGTCTCCCAGAGGATTCAGCAACCAATCAACAGAGGAGAATTGTCATGAATGAACACTTTATTTGATACTTCATACAATGAACTTCATATGCTGTATTTACAATAGTCTCAACTTTGTACATAAAACAATGTTTACATATAAAGGAAACAAATACTCGAACTTTACATAAATTAATGTGGAGACTACATCTAACCATATACAACTTGCCTTGGAAACTGCAGATGCTTCAATTACCCTGCTTTTATGCCCTTAACAAATCACTGAGAGCCTACATATAACTGTTCAAAATGTGTTTACTGTAATGATGCTGTCAAGTTAAACCCACTGCTAGTCATACAATACACACCCATAATAAACAATTTCATACAATGTATAACATGTGAAGTATGGAAATAGTTTGAACAAAACAATACAACGGTACCTCTTTTCAAATGACTACTGATATTTTACATTTAGAAATAAGGAAGATATACACAATGAAAGATAATGAAGTTCTACGTTCACATTTCATTACAGAGGTCTATTGGTAGAAATGAATTCCTTGGAGATCTGATACCACAGCTGCCTATTGACTAATTAACTCTTGAAGCATGGGAGGTCATTATTTGGGGTGGCTTTTACAAGTGTTTGTTACTGAAGGGCAGTAGTAGTTGCTTGTTAGCTAGAAGATTGTGTCATTTCATTTATAATCATGCTGGCTTGAAAAAACAAACGAAAATACTTCTAATGTGTGTGTGAGAGAGAGAGAGAGAGAGAGAGAGAGAGAGAGTGTGTGTGTGTGTGTGTGTGTGAGAGAGAGAGAGAGAGAGAGAGAGAGAGAGAAAGAGAGAGAGAGAGTCAGTCATATACCAAATAATGTAATATCACATCCTTTAAGAGTTAATAATATTAGTAATGATTACAACATAGCTAATGTTACAGTACTGAATTTACAACAGGGAAACATTGCAGAACACAGATACATGTTTCACAGCTGTACACAATGTGAAAGTGCATAAAGCATATAAAACTAACATCCAGGTTTATCAAGTTACAAGTGGGTAATCAAGATGATGATGAATGTTATCACTGTAAAGAAGAATGTTGCTTGTCATTTTCAGGATGTTGCGATCAACCTCAACTCCAGGTTTATTTACTAGGCATTTTTACATTCAGTAGTTTGCCATTGCTTTCTGAACGGGAAGTAAATGTTCAAGTCCAATTGACCGGTGTAGAGAATAAGTTATACCTCTTACCATCAGTACACCGGAAGTTTAAGCGCATGCACTTTAATTCCTTCAACCAAGCCAGCCTCTTGTAAAGAAGACCATAATAAGCCTCGAGTGGTCTCAACTAGATACACCAAGCGGATAACTCCACAGATGTACTTGATCATATACAGAAAGCTCAGCAGTGATACTGACACATGTCTGATATAGACCCATGTTATCACTAGTAATAATCTGAAGCATCAATTGTGTATCTATTGAACACATTTAGAAAACTCAAAGCAATCCACTAATCTAGTCACCATGGTAACAAGAAGTGTGATCAATTGACCATCAGCAATTGGAAAGCACATTTTTATTGCTTAAGTTTTGTGTGTGTGTGTGTCAAGCAACACACAAACATGCATTAACTACATTTAAACCAAGTTACTCAAAAACACGCCATGTACGACTCAAGCGTCCTACAAAAATGCATTGTTACTAACGTTTTTAGCCAAGTTATCTACAAACGTGTATTGTTGCCAATGTTGCAGTCAAGTCACCTACAGCTTTCTGAACGACAGCCATTAATGCCTTTTGTATTTGAAACTTATGCTTCAGTCATGCTAACTACAAATATGTTTTGTTACTTATGCTTCAGTCATGCTACCTATAAACATGCTTTGTTATTTATGTTTTAAGGATGCTACTAAAAACACAACCGGCTCTATGGTGAAGGGTTACGAATACAATTTGTAATCCGCATACTGCGTTTGAAACACAGCTGCGGGCGATTTGGAAGCAGACTGCCTTGCGCTGATTTCTAATACAAAAGGTATGAATGGTGGTTGTTCAGAAAGCAACGGCAAACTACTGAACGTAAATTTTCCAAGAAATCACTAATAGCCAACAAAAAGAAAATACTGGGGTTGACTGCGACATCCTGTAAAGGTTATGCAACTAACAAATAAGCTTTGTTACTTATGTTTTAGTCCTGCTACCCACAAACATGCATTGTTACCTATGTTTTAGTCCAGCTACCCAACATACCTGCCAAGGCAGTGGTCCCCAGCAGAGGCAACACTATTTTTTTCCAACCAGCATGACTCTGGGAACGGCCCACAATCATAAAAAATGCAGAATTTTTGGACATTGTTTGGGAAGGAAACAGCGATGAAAAAGTGAAATAGCCACCTCAAACTCATTAGTTATGGTCTGCAAAATGTAAAGACCTTAACATTTCAACACCAACAGCAGTATCTGCTATGAGGCAACCTTTTACCTGCACTGTCTCCTGTTTCAGTCAAACTACCTGAAAACATATTTTGTTACTTATTCTCTTGCATTACCTATTCATATTTAGTGCAGGGCAATGAAGAGGCTGATAGGCTGGCAGCAAATGCACCTCTTGGTGGTAGATTACCTATGGACAAGTGAGAGGTGTTTGTGCACCTGTGGAACCAGGTGGGGGAACAGATAGAGAACCTGTATGTGGAAAGGATGAGATTGCGGGGCATTGGCAGGGGTTCTGGAAGAATCTCAAAACTGAGAGGGAAGACCAGGAGAACTTTCAGTCAGATAGCAGTGGGAGCGATTAGTAGTTAACTCTTCGCTAGCTGTTGAACGAAGGGATGAAGCGCTTGTGGGAATGTCCTGAGTGCAGTGATGTCGGTTCTTAGCTCAACTCAACTCAAGTTCACGCAGCAATACAGAGACAGATATGCAGACCGATCTCTGATAAAGGAGACTGACTCCGAGTGGTTTTCACAGTGCAACAAATATCATAATGTGGACAAAAGAAATAATTAACAGTTTTCACATTAAACGGAAGATCACAAGAAAGACGGGTGATAGCAGAAACGAAAATATTTTTTAAAAATGACAAAAAACAATAGATGGGAAGCTGTCCCAAAGGGTAAACAAGATGGCACCATCCTAGTCAAATAACACTGCTAAGTAAAGACAAGCAGTTGGTGCACTTTCCTACCAACAAATTGAACCAGAGTTCAATTTCAAATTGGCAGGAATTTAGTGTTTCTCCAGTATAAAGCTCAGGGTTTAAGCAAACTGTGTAACACAAGTGCCAGATTTCTCGAGAAACACAATTTCCTTGATAGGCTGTTCAGTCACTGACAACACAAGCTTAATACCATTTCCTCAACATGCCTTACAGGCGTGCACAGAGGGCAACTTCAAACTTGATGTGATCTGCCCAGACAATATTATAGGGTGTATTTTTAATGACTGCAGTTTTTGAAAATATTGCCGTTCCAAGATTTGTATTACCTACCGAGGAGTTCATGCAACACAATAGGTACATACAAAACTTGGAACGGCAATATTTTCAAAAACAGCACATCCATTAAAAATACACCCTGTACAACAACAATAAGCCACAAAGTTGCTATAACGGTCAACATGTGTAAAAATAACACCCATTTTGCTTCTTAGACAAAAGCATATGAATTCAGATACCTAGCAATAATACATTGACATCTGTGATGAGCCAGTTACCATTAAAGACATATATATATATATATATATATATATATATATATATATATATATATATATATATATATATATATATATATATATATATATATATATGCCGGTCTCTCTGGCTGTGGGGTTACAACACTTTCTCTCTGTAATCCCGTTTATCACGCAGAGTCTCGCAGCGGAGCGAGAACTGAGGTGGTTCGACCCCCGCTCGTGACTTGCGGATACTGAGCCGGCCGCTCAGAAAGCAATGGCAAACTACTGAGCGTAATCTTGCCAAGAGATCAACAGACAGCTGAAAGATGCTGCTGTTGACAGCTAAGTCCTGTAAAAGGATACGCAAAACATTTATTTATTATATATATATATATATATATATATATATATATATTTTTTTTTTTTTTTTCGCATATCCTTTACAGGACATCGCTGTCAACATCAGCATCTTTCAGCTGATTGTTGATTTCTTGGCAAGATTACGTTCAGTAGTTTGCCATTGCTTTCTGAGCGACCGGCTCAAATACCCCGTAAGTTACAGATGCGGAGAGAAGGGCTACCAATTCTCGCGCAACGTCACGTTACTTACGAGAGTAATATGAGATTACGGAGAAAGTCGTGTAACCTCTAGACCAGAGAGACCGGCATATATATATATATATATACACGTATACGGGAGCCATGGTAGTAGCATCTAGTACATATCATAGCAGCATTGTCTTAGGTTCAAGTTCCCAGGAAAAAGACACTGGTGTCTTCTGACCAGTACAGCTCCAGAGAAAACTGGGAATCATAAAATGGAAATAAAGGTCAGCACTCCCGAATGGATAAGAACGTGTGTTCTTAAAACATCCGGTGGGCTGATGCCGAGGCAAGGGGTTCAACCCCTACACCGGACAGTTGGACTAAAACACTGACCTATCATCCTTGACTTGGGGACGTAAATTACAAGTACCTCTGAAGTTGGAGTGGGTTAGCCTGTTGGCTAGGGACACTGTTAATTGAGAAAGCTAATCCACACGCAAAATTCAGTCCAGCACTACCAGAAGTTGTGTGTATGGACTACGCTTGAGTTCAAAGCGAACGAGCACAAAAAAAAAATGGAAACAAGTTTTTTTTTTTAAACCAGTGAAATTAAATTGGCTGGGAAGAGAGTTGGTCACCCCACCCAGTACACATATAAGGCCTAAATGCCTTGCATTCCAATCTACCATGGGATATTTTGTTTCACTTTCTGATTAACATTAGTAAATGGTTTTCATCCATGTCTTAATAGTGCCCATAAGTGAAGCAAAGAATAGTAACATGATAACACATCATGCATGTCATAAGATGCAGCCAAGGAGTGCTGGCGTGAGTATGGCTACCTTATCTCATAGACAACTTGAGCTGCAAAGTCCAACCAATCATGAACAAGTCTACCAAGGACTTGTTGTGAGTTGGCTGAGCTCTTTTGGGAGATGAAAGACAAGAAATAGTTCTGCTCCTTGACTATCCCATGCTGGTAACACTTGAGGTCCGCATGGCTGAGTGGGTAAGAACGCGTGTTCTCAAACATCCGGTGTGCTGATGCCGAGGTAAGCGGTTCAACCCCTACTCCGGACAGCTGGACTAAACTGCTGACATGTTGTCCTTGACTTGGGGACGTTAATTACAAGTACCCTTGAAGTCGGAGTGGATTCGCCTGATGAAGAGGGACACTGTTAATAGGGAAAGCTAACCCACATGCAAAATTCAGTCCATCACTACTATAAATATACGCTTGAGTTCAAAGCGAGTGAGCTCAAAAAATTTTTTTAATTATAAAACTGTCTTGTTTACACGCAGGAATCCCCGTGAGCTGGCTTGCTGTATTTGTTTACACGAAGGAATCCCCTTGAGCTGGCTTGCTGTATTTGTAATCACTATTACTGCACCTTGCTGTCTTAACAGAAGATAGTTTGTGACGTGCTTCAAACAGGCACGATAACTACCATCCATCGCGGGGACCAGGGGTGGAGTAGCACAAAGCCTGGGCTGAATTGTACATAACACGTGTTGCCCATGCAGCATGATCTCTCTCTCAGCCTGCATAGTTTACTCCAGAGGAAAGGTAACACCAATACATCTGGAGCTACTAATAAGTGCCACTTCAAATCCCCTATATTATCAAAGCCAACACTAAACTGTTCACATATAGTCTGCCTCATATCATACATCAAATAATTTAGTTTCACATACTCGAAGAGGTCACGTGTGCAATATTTCATTACATATTTTTTTTTAAAAACAGAATGTGGAAAACAATGGGAAGGAGAATAACTGCATCACTTTCAGCTTATTGACAAACCATGTGATGCAATGCATAAGCTGTATACTAGCTAATAAATAACTGGAACTACTTAAAAAGTACACAACACTGGCAATAATATGGAATCACCTGCCGGTTATGAACCGCAAAATTAAACTACCTGGTAATAACTTTGGCAATAACAAATTTCCACTTGTATTTTCTTTATGACAGGTATCTGAACTACACAAATTAAATATAAAATAGCGGTTACAAAAACATGTTTACATAAAACAATGAAAAGAAAGATGTCATAGAAAATAAGCACAACATTGTATGTCTTTACAGCATTTGAAAAACACATTTACAGATACATTGCTGCTTGGTTATCTTCTTGTATGTTTAGTTAATTTTAGTGGCAAAAACATTTCATTTTGTTGTTTGCTTTAATGTATTATAACAGTGTGAAAAATAATCTAAAACAAAATACAATTATTTATGTGTAAATTACATTGCATTGCAAACGTGTCACTAGATTCACTTGCAGATAAGTACATTAATTACAGAATATCTAGTCCCGGTATAACATAAAAAAAAAATATCAGCATTATTCCCATTGAAAACATGATGACCCCCCCACCCGTTTTGCGTATAAGAATCATTGTCTTGCCTATAAGAATCATTGTCTTGCCTATAAGCATCATTGTCTTGCCTATAAGAATCATTGTCTTGCCTATAAGAATCATTGTCTTGCCTATAAGCATCATTGTCTTGCCTATAAGAATCATTGTCTTGCCTATAAGCATCATTGTCTTGCCTATAAGAATCACTGTCTTGCCTATAAGCATCATTGTCTTGCCTATAAGAATCATTGTCTTGCCTATAAGCATCAGACATCTGGTGTGTGCTTCATACATGGTGGTATATGATGTAGCCTCAGATATTACATCATCCATTGTTTGTGAGGGCTACCTCTTGCTCCGATTCCATCATGCCTATGTACTAAAAATTTTGTGGGTAACTGTCTTGTTGCATGGCCAAACCATCAAATTTCCAGTTTTTTTTTTTAAATGAAGTATAAAACTGGCGCTTGACATGTGCTTCATGATACCACTGTGATTTACACCTCTTTCCGCTGTTTGTAAGCCCGTACACCCACGTATGAAACACAGTTGTGCGAGATTCGACAGCGGATCGTGTTGCGTTAGTTTCTTACGGAAAGGTATATGAGCCAGTCATTCAGAAAGCAATGGCAAACTACTGAACGTAAACTTGCCAAGACATCAACAGCAGCTGAAAAATGCTGGTGTTGACTGCAATGTCCTGTAAATAGGATATGCAAAAAATAAAAAACTAATTAAGTAAGTGGGGAGTGGCTGGCAGAATGGCCAAGAACTCTAGGTTCCCCTCCGGGAGACCCGGGTTCGAACCATTGGTAAGGTGTGGATTTTTTTGTCAGGTGCAAAAAAAATTCCTAACCATGCACTCTGCGGTGACTGCACTAGCCAGGCGGCCTTAATTCCACAGGCTCAAGACCCGCCTTGCCCTACACTGCAAGGTACTATAGGCAGTTTTTTTTTTTTGCATATCCTTTACAGGACATCGCTGTCAGCACCAGCATCTTTCAGCTGTATATTGATTTCTTGGCAAGATTACGCTCAGTAGTTTGCCATTGCTTTCTGAGCGGCCGGCTCACATACCCCGTAAGTTACCTATGCGATTCGAACCACTGCTGATTCTCACCGTCATCACGTTACCCACGAGAGTATACGAGATTACGGAGAAAAGTCGCTAACCTCTAAGCCACGAAGCCGGCACTATAGGCAGTAGATGACAATAATTAAGTGAACGACCCCCCCCCCCCCCCCTCACATGACTTATAGCGCACTGGGCATACAGTGCTAGACCCATATTTGTATAGACCCACATGGTGAGTGATGTGGTCAGCATCATGGTCCACCTTTACTTCCCAAGATATTTCTTGGTACCCATATTTTTTCTGTTAACCTGCGAACCCAGCTCTGTTTAAACAATCAGCATCCCCCCACTGTGGATCGGACCCAAGACCACCCGGTTGGTAGGTGAGTGTCTAGCCGCTGCATTTCACGGCTTCCTATTTTTAATGTGAACAGAGATTACTCAGAGACATTAATTATAGCAACTATTTCATTTTTACGTGGTAAGCTTCCATTTGCACAGGGTTTTATCCCATATGGCTCGGTCTCCTTCCGCAGGTTGGCTTGCCGAACGCGTCGCACAAAGCACAGACTCCACAGTTCCAGCGACGACCCCCAGGAGTTTCCAAGAAGAATGTTCTCGTACACCGAAAGATGTAGTCCAGAATCGAACCCACAACTTATGGAATGCAAGGCAAACGGCTTGACCACTTCGCCACGGAGACTCCCGTCTTTTTTTCATACACTAGAACTATAAAATCAACAAGAAGACTATACAAACAACTAAGGAAACAAAAACAGCCTGGGTCACCAAATAAAGTACTAACACAAACCATAAGAATATTTATAGGTACTACAAAGTTACAGCTGCGACAAGAGCTACCAGCTTCAACATTACAAGAATTAACCAGAAATACAGTAACAAGCCTAACTGACTACAAAAACATGGGTCATATCTGCCTATCTTAAATATCTGTCACAAAAGATTCATAATGGCCTTTATTTGGGAAATGGAGACATTCAGTCTTACTTTTCTATAGCACTTTAGAAAAAGAAGAGCAATAATATGTTAATACTGTGACACACTAACAAATAATACAACAGCCAGGGGAATTGTACTTTTCTCCACTTACTATTAACTCATTAACCACCCTGAGCCACTGACAGCGACTCCATGAATTATCCACTGTAGCCAGATGCCGCTGACAGTGATGATGTTAGAAAATAAATTACTGCTGCAAATTCAATCTTATTGTCTAAATACAGCAGGAACTGATACGTTGAACTTCCAGTAAGTAGTGAGTTAACATTGCAAAACTGTTGTTTAAATGTGCAATATATTTTTATTTCTACTTTTGGTTAACAAAAATGCTCCTCCACCATCTCTCACTTGCTGTTACAGCTAGGAAAATGCCAGGCGCCATGTATGTCTAGAGATAACAGAAAAATAAACAGACATGAAAATGCAGACAGTAATTTACATAAGACAGATGGCAATGATAGCCAAAGTAATGTAGAAGATAGTCCTATAGCACAGTGGTTCTCAATCGGTAGGAAATCCCCCTCCCCCCACCCCAAGGGGGGGGGGGGGGGGGGTGGAAATAAGATTATTTCAAGATCGAGTTAATACAAGAACCGATTACTTGATATTGTTTTTTCCTCCATACTTTACAGTTCTGTACTTCTCGCCCTTCTGAAATTCATTTTATAACGTAAGTAGACCCGCAAATCCCAATTTATGTAGACGTCTTCACTTGTTCTAATATGTGTTATTAAATTTAGCTTCCGTTTTTTATGCATAGTGAGTAGGGAAGGGGAGATTTATAGGGAGGAAATATGAAAGGGCTGGGGGGAGAGGGGGGGGGGGGAGAAGGAGGAGGTCATTCTGAATATATGGTGAAGGGGTGCATGGACCAAGAAAGAACCACTGCTATAGCAGATGCTGCCACTAAAGTGTGGAGTGTTAAGACTTTCAAATATTCTAGGCATTGACATTGATGAGATGGCGGTGACGAGTTCCATTTATCCTCAATTTCCAGAAACTTCTGAAAATTGTCTGATACTCATTTTTAAGAGGCTGGGTTGACCCAGAGACACACTGGGCAGAAAAAATTATCCTGCCTCTGCTGGGGATTGAACTGGACCACTGACTGGGCATTCAAGTACTTACCACTATGCCGCCAATAGTTGTGTAAGTAGTGATAATGCAGAAGGTAATGCAATTACAACAAATCCTAATGTACAATTGCAAATATTAGTCTATGTGCATATTCTTGGATTATTTCTACTTATAATTGGATGCACAACATGAAAATTGTCAAGAAAAAGGTCTATAAGTTGATAGATAGATATAATTTTAATATACTTTTTAAAGTCACACTATAATTATAGTATAAAATACATAAATGTTACAATAGTTAATGATGGAGCATGTCAATCTATCTTTAAAATGTATATTATATATAAAAATGTCTTCAACATTTGTGGAACTACATTCAAAATTAGATTAAATCACTTTCTTTGAAGATGATAAACATAAATTAATTCTGCCACATCAAGTTATTTTATTCCGGTAGTTAATGAGTTAAGACTGCTTTGCATGGTTTCAGTTTACACAGTATTTCTAACACTCCCGCTCCACTATATACTTTTATGTTATTATATATGTGTGCGTGCATGTATGTGTGTCTATGTTTACATTGTATGCATGTAAAATACTTCTGTTCAACAATAGAGCAGAAAGAAGTCAACATGACAGAAAAAGAACAACAATAACAACAACTTAAGTGTCAGAGTTTTTTGGAATGCATGCTGTTACATCTCTGTCGACCTGCAGGAGTGACGGGTCCTGAGATGGTGATTTCCCAAGGTATTTCAAATTCTCTGTTAAGAAAACAAGCAAAACAAAAGAAAAATAAAAAACAGCTGGCAATGAATAACACTGTAATCAACAGAAACATTACGGATGTGTGAAACAGATGAAAATATTTGATGAAGTTAAGAATAAGTTTAAGAAATTTCAAATTTCAATACAACTAGTTTTAGTTGCTAAAATGTTAGTTGTCTGTTCTTTTACAGGACGTTTTATTCAACCCCAGCATGTATTGGCTGTTTTTGATTGACTAAGCAATGTTAGTTCATTAGTTTGCCATTGCTTTCTGAATATCAATCAATAATAAAATTGAATTTTATTGTCAGCCAACCACTTGATTCTTTGAAAGAAATTATAAACACTGCTATAAAAGAAATCGTCTCCAACGGTTGGAAAATCAAGAAGATAGCGCATCGCCCTGCATTCTGTATTTCTTGTACACCCAAGTATAATACACGTTCTGTATCCTCCCATCCTTTCCATCTGCTTATGGCTGAGAGTCAGGATCGCCATTCTATACTCATAAACAGAAAGGACCAGACCCTCATATAAAAGATATAGATGGCGCTGCTCAGAGTTTGCCACCGCCATCATACATATCACAGCCAAACCCCACTTGGCTTTTGTTATTACCTGGTCTATGTGCTCAGTATAAGCAAGGCTTCGATCAAATCATATTCCAAGGTACTTCATTGCCTGCGTTCTTTCCACAATCTCTGAACACAGATTTAGAATTGGCATTGGAGTGTTGGCCGGTCTCTCTGGCTGTGGGGTTACAACACTTTCTCTCTGTAATCCCGTTTATCACGCAGAGTCTCGCAGCGGAGCGAGAACTGAGGTGGTTCGACCCCCGCTTGTGACTTGCGGATACTGAGCCGGCCGCTCAGAAAGCAATGGCAAACTACTGAGCGTAATCTTGCCAAGAGATCAACAGACAGCTGAAAGATGCTGCTGTTGACAGCTAAGTCCTGTAAAAGGATACGCAAAAAAAAAAAAAAAAAAAAAAAAAAAATTGGAGTGTTGACAATATGGTTATTAAAGAGAACTACGTCACTGCTACCTTCGTTGAGTTGACCATTGCACCAGCTTCACCACACCAATTGCTTATGCATATGAGTTCTGTTTGTAGTTCCACAGCAACCTAATCTCTGTCCTTACCCTGACGATACACTAACACATCATCGGCATACGACAACATCCTCCCCAGTCCTGTGATCTGCTCACCAGTGATTCTCAGTTTAGGCACTGAACAGCACCAGAGATAATGGTGACCCCTGTGGCAGGCCAGGATATATTGTTGCCGGCTTAGAAGTCCAACTGGCACATCTAAAAACTACTTTCCGCTGGAAGAGGGCTGCAGCGATCCAATTCAGGAGAAATGGACTTATCTTGAGTTCAAGAAGCTGAACCATTAAGAAATCCAACAGTACTCTGTTGCACACATCCTCAAATCAATTGCTGCAGCACATGTTTCAATGCCTGAGTGGAAATCTTCATGCACATCATGGGCAAAAACTGCTGTGTTGGTCTAGGTTTCTCTGTTTGGACGGTACCCTCCAAGGGTAGGTGGGAAAAGATACAGACAATGAAGAAAACTGGTCACAACACCTCATAAATATGTGATCCAGTATGCATAAAACATTCAACATTTTATACTCCTACACATTAGAGTTATCTTCAGATACAATATACAATACTTACGCAGGAGAGACATAAGGGACAGGCTGACCAAATGCCATTACTGGTATTAAGTCTGTTTTTTCAATATATTTTACTGAAAAAGAAGAAACATAATAAATATCAGATTATTTACTACATTGCAATATAACTAATTTTAACATTATGAGCATTTCCCCCAAAAGTTCACACATAGTACAGAAAATCATGGTTTCGTACATATAATTTATTATTTCCCAGTTCTTTCTGTATCACAAACTCTGTGCACCGTGTTTCTTATTTCTGTACTGTCATATATTAGTACAGCATTTTACTACAATTTTTATTAATTTCCTTTTGTTTTGTATTTTTTCCCTCTAAAAATAAAATGGCTCGGAAAGCTGAAGAAGAAGAAGAAAAATAAAAAAGGTCATCAAATGCAGACCCCTGGGAAGGTTAACCCGATCAACAAATGCCTGAAGAAGTTGGATGTATCTGCCCAAGGGCGTAAATATTACAGCTCTGCTGTAAACAGGCACAACACAATTACATACAAAACAAACATTTCAGCTAAACGAAGAAGAAAAGCAGGCCAATTCTATAACATGTCAAGAAAGACAAAACTAAAATGATAATATTCTGATAAGGAACTCACTATCATGAACTGAAGGTAAAAATGTTTCCACGTCAACCTCATCCTGACTGGCTCTTATTTCATCTTCTCGCTGTCTTTGCAACTTCTCAGACAAACGCAACTCTCGAAGTCTCTGAAGATCCCACCTGCAGGTACATATAAAGCCACAAAGTGTCAACATAAATGTGCACGTACATTCAGAATATGTTGTACATGGAGCAGAAGTGCTTAAAACCTTTCACAGACAAACATCTCTGTCTCTATCTCATCTGTCTTATGTAGGTCCTCTTATGTAAACAGAATATATGGACGTACACTCAGAATATGTTGTACCAGGAGCAGAAGTGCTGTACAACAAACAGAAGTAATTAAAACCTTTCACAGACAAATCTCTCTCTCTCTCTCTCTCTCTCATGTCTTATGTAGGTCCTCTTATCTAAATAGAATATATTTCTGTTGGATAAAATATGTCTGCTTCACTGGGGGGATGCATGCTGGGAAATTAGCATACCTGTGCAGGCTGTTGGTTTGTCGAGACTGTCTGTTCCACTTTTCACATGGGCGGGTGAGGAGCATTCTATGTGACATTCACTAGCACAGGAATGAAGCATAATGGGACGACCTTTTGTCACGAAGTTGGAACCATGACCAAATGACTAACTAACTGCTTGGAAATGACATTGAAAACTTAGGGCAATGTACACCGCTGACATATCCTACTTTCTATATTAAGGCGATGTGCGGCAGTAAAAACATCGATTTTTGGTCAACTTGGCTATTTTTGGAATAGTTCATTTTTAGACACCTTATCATGTCTTCTATCAGATTCTGTACTTGTTTTTGTTTAAAAACTGTTATTTTTATGCAATATTCATAATTTACTGAACCCACCCTCTGTGTCAAATTGTCTAATTATTGACAATTGTTGCAAAATTGACGGTTTTCAAATCCTAGCAACGATATCTCAGGAAAACACGACACGCGCGTGTAAGGTATCCCTGGAAAGGTCGTGAACTTCCGTAACTGTTCGTGATACTCCGTGTTCGTCTAATCGGAAGCTCTTCTGTGTACATCGGGTTTATTCGTGTCTATCATCTTCCGGAAACTTCCATATATGGAACATCGTAAGCAATCTGCGTTCGCCGATGGCTGAAATTGATCACGTGGGTTTCCAAAATGGCGGCTTTGTGTTGTTTACACCTGGCGACGTGCTGAAAGTTCATTGTTGACGACAGACTGACACGCATTGAAATATGCCTCGTTCTAAGAAATTTAACATCCAGTCATTTAGTCAATGTAAGTAATCTCTCAGACTACACCTCGCAAATGCTCGTAAGCAGCGAAAAGCCTATCAGAACGTCGTAAACGATACAGATAATTCTGAAACTACTGAAAGTAAGCGACCCATGCCACTTCTTCCAAATCCAAGTGTTTTGACAGTGAATCTGAATGAATCAGTGCTATCGTGTTCTTCTCAAAGTTGTGGAAGTGATTCTTTTATTACCCAAAGCCAATTTAAAAGAGATACGTATAAATACACAACATCCACTAGCAGCAAGTATGATTCTGGTGACGACAATGGATATCAAAAACGGGAACACAGAGTAATCAGAGTTGATTGTTCAGAAATTGAGGCAATAATCAAATTGTTATGTTGTCCAGTTTGTAAAAATGATAGTCTTATTTTGAAAACTGACAGCAAGAAAGTCAAGGGATTAGCTGTGTATGCAGAGGTTTACTGCTCTTGTTGTGAAGAAGTAGTGTGTGGAAGATACCCTATCTGCAAGAAGTAATGATGGGGATAGATCTTTTGCTGTCAACAGCCAGTCAGTATATTCAGCATTAGTTTGTGGGATGGGTGCAACAACATTTAATAATTTTGTGATGTTGGTTCCTAAATCAATCATTTAATAATTTTTGTGAAAATATGAACCTGCAAGGTATTCATCACAAAACATTTCACAGCAAAGCGAATAAACTATATTCAAAGATAGAAGATCTGGAGGACACTGTTTTTTCTCAAACCGTAAAGTATGTTCGACAGGCTCATGCATAACAGTCAGGCATAACTCTACATGACAATGATGTGCTAGATATTAGTGTCAGCTTTGATGGCACTTGGCTGACTAGAGGCCACACATCCCACATTGGAGTTGGCTGTGCAGTGGAGGATGTTCTTACAGGAGTTTGCATAGATGCCCATGTTATTATTGCCAGGTGTGTGAAACCACTGGTAAGACACTTTCCAGGGACAAACCAGATGAATTTGCAGCATGGAAGGCAGAACATCTTCTAAACTGTGACAACAATTTCAAAGGATCTGCTGGAATGATGGAGGTGAAGGCTGCATGGGTGCTGTGGCGACGGTCAGTGGCCCGTCATAAACTTCGCTACACGTCAATACTTTCTGATGGTGACATCAAAACATTTGCGGAACTTACCAAGATCAAACCATATGGGGATGACATTCAGATAGACAAAGAGGAGTGTATCAACCATGTCAGTAAACGCCTTGGAACAGCACTGCGCAAACTAAACTAAACTACTTAGTAGATGTGTGTCAGGACAAACTCAGAATTCAAATGAGTGTTTACACAGCTTGATATGGGCTCGATGCACTAAAGACAACTTTGCCTCTCGCAAGCGCGTTCAGTTTGCAGTTGTAACTGCAGCAAGAGAGTTCAACTTTGGAGCTGCTGCTGCCCAAGACACTGCCCAGTTTTATGGACCTTCTACAGGCCTGCATATGCAGAGACTAGGAACATTTAGGATGCAGAAGCAAGTAAGAAATAGTCTGAAGTACAAGAAGGACAAACAAACTAAAAGACGCGACACTGTACGAGCGGCCAAACTGAAGAGACAAGGTGAGCTGCATGCTCTGGAGGGAGGTCCTGCATATTCAGCAGGACAATTTTAACACTCAAGGTTCAGTTTTACACTTTTTTTCTCCGTGAAAGAGTGCATTAGTAATAAAAAACAAAAAAAATAATTAGTTTTTCCCCGTTTTCTCATTTTGCCAATTTTTTATACATAAGTACAATTGTTTTAAAAACTATTCGTTAGATTTCACTCAAACTTTGCAGAGATATTCTTTATTATATCACTTACATTGTGAGTAGATTAATCTTGAAAATTACATTTTAGTTTTTGTGCTACACTATTTTCACATTTTGAAAAAAAAAACTGCAAAGAGATATCATTAAAATTTTCTACTCAACTTGTAAAGGGTCTATTTATTTACACATAAAACAAAGAATTTAGCCTGTACATTAAAAAATAAATGTTTTAGAGGTACATTAAGAAATTCAAGATGGCCGCTGTTTATCTTGGTTTCCATAGCAATCGTTAAGTGCAAAGTCAATTTGACAATATTTTATCGATCAGCAGTCTTTAATATCAAACCCTATCCCATAAAAGAACATAGAAATTAAGTATTATGGAATTAAATTTTTTAAGGTTAGCATTGCCTTAAGCTATTCAAGCTAACATATGACTTAGAAACCTTGGACTGAAAGAAAATAGTTTTTGAAAATGATAAAAGATATGCAATAAAGTCAATGAAAAATATTTGACAAAGCAAAAGGTAACAAATATTTAATGAATACTAACCTCTTCCGTCTTTTTTCTTCAAGTTCATACTTCTGGTGCCGCTTGAAATAGGCTTCATCAGTAATATTCTGGAGGGAAAAATATGTATGTGTACATATGCATAAACACCACACTTAATACTGTAGAATTATATATATATACATATTCATGTACCATAATAAGTGAAGCATTAATCTATTCCCTTCATATAACTCTGCAGTATGCACCTGAGATGCAGTGAAATATGCCATGCAAAATTTTTGGCAACATATTGGTTGCGGCTTCGGTGTTTAAATTCACTAAGGGAATACATTGCTTTAAATACTTAATACTAGGATGGGGATGTCAATAAGTAAGTCACAAATGGCTGTAGAAAAATAACTAAATATGATAACTTGAAACAAGTTAATTTTTATACATACATTGTCCCTTTATTTCTCAACATAATTTCCACCAACATTGATGCACTTATCCCATCGTTTTATCAGTCCTCCCACACCGGCCGAATAGAACTGCGTGCTCTGTTTTCTAAACCATGTTTTCACTTCACATTAAACTTCGGCGCCATTCGCGAAATGTCTCCCGCCAAGGTGGGTTTTCAGTGGACCAAAAAGGTAGAAATCGCTAGGGGCTAAGTCCACTGAAAACCCACTGAAAGGCAATCCGGTGTTTTTTGTTTGTCTATGATAGCTATTCTCTGATATCTAGAGCAAGGCGCATAAACTCCTGGATTTCTTTTGTATCCTTCTTTATCTTGAACTTATTCTTAAAGCTTTCAAAAAGTACTAATTATCACCTGGAAAGAGATCTTTTCAACCAGATTGCACTTCACCCCGAATAGAACCAAAATGATCCTCATCTTTCATCCTCACAATTTTCAAATTCCTCTAGCACAAGCTCAACATTCTCCACTTGATCTGGACACCCAGAAGATCTTTAATGAGAACCCGACAGTGACATAAAAATGTGACTACAATCTGATGGCCAAATTTGTGGAATTCGGATATCATAACCCAGGACGGCTAACCTGATAAAAACACACCGCTGAAGTCAGATGTGTTGGCTAAGGGTTTTGGCCCAAGGGTGCATAACAAGACATACCGCAATTATGTCTGAAAAAACACTCCAGATGAACGCAGAAGAAAAAGAAGGATATTATAATCATCCCATAAAGTTAAATCGTGATCAGATTCAACTGACAACCTAGTATGTTAAAAAATAAAAATGCTTCTAAAATAAAAATTCTTTTAAAATAAAATCAACAATAGAATATTTACTGAAGCAAAATAAATTTACACTCACCTCTGTACCTTCTAACTGATACATATTTGTCATAGGCCTCAGTCGCCAGGATGGAGTTTCCACTGAACAGGAAAATTAATACAGAAGACATTAGGTATAAAAATAAGGAATCATATAAACATAGTACATAGTCCATGATTTCTTTTCTTTTGTGTATGTGCATATACACTTAACTACAGCTGCAATAATGTTAGGCAATGTTTGCTGTTAGCATGGATATAACATTCGACTGAGATGTAAAGAGAGAGTTGCACCAGGGTAGGGTATCCCACTGTCCAAGTCTATTCACTTCCTGGCAGGGAGTTCTGGAAACAGGACACTCGCTTGGCTTTCAGAAGAACGATCGACTTATTAGCACTGGTGAGAATCCAAGTGTGTGTAAAGTAGAATCATGCATTCTATACATTTCAAGTGGTTAGTTTTTCTGATGTAGACATTTTGCCTGGACTGTGGCTTCCTCTTTTAAATTTCCATCATCATCATCAAGTCCCATGTCGGCTGGCGCAGGCGTTCATGGCTCTCCACAGATCTTGGTCTTTGGTTTTCTGGATCAACTCTGCTGTCGATATCCTCCATGCCACCATCTCAATCCATCCAGCATCATTTCCTTTGGTCTGCCTCTGCTTCTCTTCCCCTCGAACTTTCCAGTTAATCATGATGTTCTCCAATGCCTTTCTTATCACATGACCAAAAAAGCTGTCTGCCTTTCTTATTGTTGCATATAATGTTCTAGTTTCATTAGCCTCTTTCAGGCAGTCGTTGTTAGTTACTTTGGCAGTCCAAGGAATTCACATTCATCTCAGGAACCACATTTCTGTTGCTTCCGATCTCTTTCTAATCTGTTCATTTACATTCCAAGATTCACAGCCACATCAAAACAAGTTCTATATAGCAATTCAGCGCTCTCTTTCTTAATTCAATAATAGTGACTTGTTGCAACAGTTGAAGAAATTTTAATGTGCGCAAAGATTAGAAAGAGTTGAAGAAGAAGAAAAGGCAGAAGCACTAAAAGATAAAAAGTGAACTGGCCAGGCAGCTTGAATAGACTTGCAGGAGATAACCCTTGCACCATGGAAAAAGGGCACTAAAGGCCAATCACCACACATTTTTACAAGCAACAGATGACACTGACCAATTCAAGGATAGTTCTGCACAGCACTTAAAATTATCCATTAGTGCTCAGATAATTTGTTGTCCAGGTCACATAGGAAATTCTCAACTCAGTGCACAACCTCAGTAGCATTAGTGGGGATCCCAGTGTGTCTATATAATCATACATGCTGTAAATGTCTAAGTAGATTTCCTAATGTTGAACTAAAGGAAGAGCAACGGCATATTCTGCCTACTTTTTAATATCCAACTCTCTCTCCGCCCTTTATCCTCCACTGGAATACAGTCCCTCAATCAACTCACTAAAAGCTATCCTAACCTTTCCTATCTCCGGCAGATCGTCCATATCCTCCCCAAATTATTCGTCTGTCTCTAATTCTTTTTTCTGTATGTTTTTAGATCTTACTCTACTTTGTCGTGTGGGTTCCAAATCAAGAACATTCTAATGATTCTATTCTCAGGTTTAATCAATGTGTGCCTTACCTAGCACAGTGTTTTTCATCTGTTGATTCACTGGAATTGGTTTAGTTCTCGCCATGAGCTCCACATTCGTTAATTCTGTTATAACATTTTAGTACTATTCTGTGCAGCACCAATTAATGAATATTTATAATTTATTAGTAAATCTTTCAATCATCCCTAATCCATACAGATTAGAGTTAAATATTCAAAGATAGTTTTTTCCTGTCGACTTGCACAAACTTTCTAGTACTTGGAAAGCTCAGGCCCTCCTGCCTTTTATCTGTTCCCACCTTTGTATAATTTCCAACTGCCAATGTATTTTTTTATCTGCTGACATCTCTTAATTTGTATGTCCTTGTCTGAGAAGACTAGGCAATAGATCTACAACCCAGGAAACAATGGACTAGCTTTTTTTAACGTTACTTCAGTCACTAAACATAACACTGTGATAGCCTTCATTCTCTTAGAAAACAGTGAACAACAGCATGAAAATTGTGTTGAAGCTATCTAAAGATTTCATTGTTTAGAAAGTTTTAAAAGTTCTGTAAGCATGTTTTGCTAAAATCTTAACATTTATAGAAGTAATATTTCATACCTCGAAAACCAGCTCAAGACGATTACCATCTTATGGACAGACCAGAACAAATAACTATTCTGCGCTTCAGAACAGGACACACTAGATTACGCATATAACCCACATATATTACCACATATACAAAATTCAAGATTGGTGAATCAGCCATGTGCACATATGGATTGGCACTGCAGACAGCAGATCACATACCCCAAGACTGCCCAAAATACGCCATGTCTAGGCAAACCTTCTGGCCTAGAGAAACAAATCATAATTTCTGTGTTACAAAATTAACACTTTCCTTACAGATCTTGCCGTTTTATAGAGTATAAATAAGTACTACTGAATCTACATCACTGTTTTGCTGAAGCTTCAAATTATACAAATGGACGTAGATACAAAAAATAAACGGACAATTACCATCAGATTGTTCTTGCAGCATTTTTGGATCAGGACTGGGGCAAAAATTTTTGGGATAGTACAGATGATATAATGTTTCTGTTTGCATGGTTGGGTAATCTATAGTTCTTTCTTCTTGTTCTGGCGGATTTTCATGTCCTTCACTAATTTCTTCTTGATTTCCTGAGTTATCAACTTCGCTCTGACTGCCATTTTCATCTGCTAAATCAGACTCTGTCGAAGATTCTTCTTCTTCCTCTTCATTTTCACTTTCTTCTCTGTCTGTCTCTGCTACAGAATTTGCTTGTTTTGTCAATTTTTGCCTCTTGGAAGGATGTTTTTTCTGTGAGATATTTTGTCTGTGACCTCTCCTATGAAACTTCTTTAGTTCTGTATTTGTTGCATCATTCAACCTGCAAAACAGTAAACAATAAAAACAGAATTTATAGTTAGAAATTAATTTCACTAGATCATGTTTACCTCATAAATATTTAACCACACAATAAATAAAGAATTGTATAAAAGTGAAAAGTCTGCAGTGTATTTTCTTTGATCTTTTTATTATGCTTTCAACATCATACAGTTAATGGTGCTACTTTGATATTTTCTTTAAACTGTTCACAGGATTTAAATATTGAGCACAACCCACTACTGGCAACGCTGATCGTATTCTGGTATGAACCTAAGGCCCATCCACATCAATATGGAAGCACTATACTCGAGTTTCGCTCTCGTTTGAGCTCGTCAGTAGTGCATATCCTTGACTGGATCCGGAAACAAGCCCCAGATCACTGGCGTGTCAAGCGGGTGTGTAACCATGCGGCACACACTGGACACGGCCAAATTATCACAACAGAATATTAAGTCACCCATCGTAGGCTATAGCTCAAGGATTGTTCACAGGATGTCGTCTGCTTTTATGTTATACCATATACAGTTTTGCTCGTGTATTTTCTTCTCATGGATCACCCTGGAATAGAAGTTGTTGAAAGCTGAAAGTATTAGCTTTCTTGTTGCCTGTTGTTAAAACATCTCCATTTCCATTTTCTGTGGGTGTAGTATTCTGACTCTCTTTTTGGTTTTGCAGGAGTTGCCAAACATAATAGCCTTTTTAAAAAAAATTCTAATATTATTCTACTGATTTATATTTTTATTCAGTAGCATGTCCTTTACAGAACCTTGCTCCTATAACAACCTGCCGGAAAACTTCTCTGTCATAAGCAAGATATACCATGTCCAATACACCTATCTGGAGATCACCTGTCACATCCTGCACCCATTTTCTCTTTGGCTTTCCTCTTACTCTCTTTCTGGGCATATACCCCTCCATTTTTGTTCTCTCCAAACTTTCATGACGTGTCAAGTGACCAAAATATTTCAATTTTCTTTGTTTTATTGTCTTTAGTAGCCAGCTTTCTACAATGTTCAGATCTTGTCTTATGGATGCATTTTGTTCTTTTCTGTATCCAAGATATTCTTAGAATAACTATATTCAAAGGCATTTATGCACTGTTCAGCTTGTTTAGTAAGTGTCCAGGTCTTACAGGAGTATGTCGCAATGGGAAAGACGCATGCTCTTAAAAATCTGATGTTTGTAGTTCTATCTGTCCCACGCCACAATTTATTCAGTTGTTTTAGGTTTTGAAGAGCAATAGATATTCATCTTTTAAATTTTTCATTGTCACAATTGTTGGTAATATCCAGACAGAGGAGCATGTATTGTCTGCATGTAAAGTCGTCCTAACCCAAGGCCGATTCACGTGCCGCCACAACAAAGTTCTTACTGAGTTGGCGGCCACAGTAGATGTAGCTAGAATGCAGGTGAACAAAGGAGCCAGGCCGAGGCCGCTGGGAATTTACTTCATCCAAGCTGGGCAGCAACGCAGAGACAATGAAGACTGCGCTGCCGACTTGTCGCTTCCGACCATTTTCGATGGTGTGAGTGACTGGGAACTGACCGTGGATCTAAAGGGCTGTGGGAAATACCCTAAGCTGATCCGAAAGTTTGGCTTGCGACCTGACATCGCACTTCGCTCCTCATCAGCCAAGCAGCCAATGCTGATTGAGCTGACCGTGCCATACGAGTCAAGTATTGAGGAGCAACATACCTACAAGATAGAGAAGAACGGTGACATGGTTGCTAGCCTTAAGCTGGAAGGGTACACTGTCAGGCTATTCACCGCAGAGGTAGACGCAAGAGGTCTAGTCTCCCACTCTGTGCATGATGTGCTAAAGCAAATGGGCATTAAAGGACAAGCAAGAACTCGGGCACATAAACAACTGGGTGAGGCAGCTGAAAAGGCCTCGTGCTGGCTGTGGAATTGTCGGAACCTGGATTGGGACATGTCTCGAAACTAGTGTGGTTAAAACGGTAACTGCAGAACGACTAACAATTTCTCAACTAAGAGCATGAACTTGCAACGTCTCGTGTCGACTCCATAACCTTCCCTCCGAGCAAAGGTAGTGAATCTAAATCCAACCTCCATACAAGGGAGGTAGTCATCCGTTAAGTCGCACTCACTCAGCTGCAGAGACCAAGAGGTGGGTCCAGAAACCAAAGGAAGAACCGGCTTCCTAGTAGAGTATGGCGCCGTGAATGGGGCACGAAAAAGGAACATGGCAACGGAGACGAATGGAGGCGATATAGGCCGTGGCTCGGGAAGGAGCTGGCTCCCCATGACCACAGATGCTAAGGGGCAAGCACAGACTGCACAGACTCTCCTCACTGAGGGAGGGGAGGTTTGAGAGTGGACATATTAACAGCTAAGGGACAAGCACAACAAGGACAACGAAATCGACCGAATGTCTCGCACGGCAGGGGAAAGATACCTGGAGTCATGACCCAGATGGGCCCGCCCATAGAAAATGTTAACAGGATAAACGGGCCAAAACATTCGGGGAAGGGGGACCTCTTCTGATGATTATAAGCCTCTGCCGTATTTGCTCCGCAGCCGAGTTTTTATCACTGACCCAAGATATTCAAAATTTTCCACCACCTCCAATTTGTCCTCATTAACATTTATTTTTGCATATTAGTTTTATCTGTATGCAGTATCTTTGTATTTGCTAAGTTACGATATAAGTTGCGATTTTCATTATTCTTCTGGGCTGAGGTTAATAGTTTTTTCTATATGATTCTAATATGTGGATAGTAATACTGTATCATCTGATTTATACACTGGTTATTTTTTCCAAACCTCTTGCTTATTTTTTTTCTTTGATGATCTATCTTACACCTGCTGTTCATCTTTCATAATCTGAAGCTGTCGAACAGTAGAGAAGCTAAGAAAACAATAAAAAATATCAACCACTCTAAATTGATCTAAATACCCTCTATAAAAATATTTTCATCCATACTTATCATTAACAATTATTTTAAAATGATCAATAAAATTAACTTCATATTCTTCTCTTCAAAATCTACAAACTTAAAATTTTGCACATCATTACTAAAAATTATATTTACCCTTTCTGCTGCACTGTCAATGAAGGTGTGGTTGCTTTTGCTACATTTTCTAATAATGATGTTCCTGAAAAATCCCTGGTCTCTTCTTTGTGCTTTAAAATTGACATTCGCCGCTCCATCCGCTCTAGTCGACATTGTAGCTAAGGTATAAGAAAATTAACAAGTGAAAATGTATTCAATTTATACCAATAAACCCATGATGCATAATCTTCTTCTTATAACACATGTCATGTGGCGTTGGTGATTGTCTGTCCACAGCTTTTTGTCTCTTGTGCTGCCAATCATTTCTGATACTGATGTTCCTCCATGCCATGATGTCAAAATGTTCAGCGTCATCTCTCTTGGCCTCCCCAAGAGCTCATGTACAGAAATAAAATAGCAGTGAATCAAGAGGTAAGGAAAAGAGAGAGGGGGGGGGGGGGGGGGGGGGGGGTGGGTGGGTGTGGTGTGTGTGTGGGGGGGGGGGGGGAGAGGGAGAAATAAAGGGCAGAAAAGAAGAAGCAGCTAAAGAATTATTTCTTTATCTTCTATTCCATAACCAAATATGTAGGTCATCAAAGTGCCACAGTTTTTCCATTCTTGAATGCTGTCAGTCTTGAATTTCCTTTGCCAACCTCTTGACTCTTTGCCTTAAACTAAACTGTAGAGCATATCTACATATTTTAAAATGTTTCAGACATACTATGTAAAACAACTTTTATCTGTTGAGTAATGACTACAATCAAATTTTCTTAGTAGGTCAGCATGGCCGAATAGATAAGAACGCAAGTTCTTAAACATCCGGTGGGCTGATGCCGAGGTAAAGGGTTCAACTCCTACACCGGACAGTTGGACTCAATCTTGACCTATCGTCCTTGACTTGGGGACATAAATTACAAGTACCTCTGAAGTCAAAGTGGGTTCGCCTGATGGTGAGGGACATTATTAATAGGTAAAAGCTAATCCACACACAAAATTCAGTCCAGCACTACTAGAAGTAGTGTATATGGACTACGCTCGAGTTCAAAGAGAGCGAGCGCAAAAAAATTTCTTAGCTCTTTCTATACAAAGAAAATTAGTAAACATTGATTACTTACTTTCATAAAAAGAAAATCACTATACATTCATAGGTTACTTCATCCATTATATAAAATCAATATACATTCCTTGGCTCCTATACTCAAATGAGTAACATTTTATGGGCATAGTATGATTTGTATATCCCAGGAAGGTTAACCCGGTCAACAAATGCCCGCAGAAGTCAGATGTGTCGGCCTAACGGCGCAAGAACGCAGCTCTGCTGTAAACAGGCACAACACAATCACATCCGGGAAAAAAACTCCGGATGAATGCAGAAGATTTGTATATAAGTGGTAAATTATCAACATACAGTGTGATCTTGATAGTACAGAAAAAGTGTAATCTAAATAAAAGAAAACAAAAACTGTGTTTATGAACATTGATGTAAACAAGTAGGAAAAAAAGCATTAAACAAGATTATGAATTCCTCTTCTGTTGGCTTTTATCCCACAATGGACCACCGGTCTTTTAACCATCTCATAAAACCCCTCCTATACTTAGCCACCTCTTGTGGTTCCTTCCATGTCTTTCCCATGTTATTCTTCTTTAAGAGGAAGAGTTTCCTCTCATCTTACTTTGCATGCTTAGTTTGATTAGGAATACTTAAAAATGGAACAATTAAAAAATCTGTGTATATGTTTTACAAATTGTGCATGTCCTTTGCAGGATGTTGCAATCAACCCCAACCTTAGGTTGATTTTCTGGGCATGTTTACGTTAAGTAGTTTGCCACTGCATTTTGAACGGTAAGTCAGTGTTTAGGACAAAGTGACCACTGTAGGAAATGAACTTCCTACCCTGGCATCAGCACAACGGACATTCAAGCACATTAAGCCCTGCGCCAACGCAGACTGTCACAAAATATCATAGTGGGAAGTCTGAAGAATATCTCAACCCCCCCCCCCCCCCTCCACAAACATACATGCTTCAGGGTTATATTCCAGTCCTCATATAATTAGTCCTGTGTGTGTGTGCTGGGTATGGGAAGAAATAGAAATGATCACCAGAAATATAAATGTTATCTGTTGTATGCACAACTCCAAGCTACTTTGGTTATTAACTGCTCAGTCAGTGTGCCAGTAAATATTTGACTATATCAGGTAGCTTCCTCTGTTCTTAACTGCTAAGTCATTGTGCCAGCAAGCGACTTGACTAAGCAAAGTAGCTTCCTTGATTTTTAACTGCTTACAAGCCACTGTGAACACAGGCAGACTTTACTATTCCAGGTAGCATAATTCTTCCCTAAGCTTTAATTATACATTTGTATTGTGTTATCAGTCCAAAAACTGACTATTGTAGACAAATAATATGCATATATTTAAGCTGGACTTTTAAAACTTGTAACAGATGTGTGTATGAATCTAGTAGTAAATGTGTTTTATTATTCTTCATAAATCATGAATGCATGCCAAATACAAAATTACCTGTTCAAAAATGTATCTTCCTATGCCAAATATCACCTTCATTGTAAAACTTCTACATTGGGTAAGACAATTTATTCATTCCAAAGAAACAGCAGAACATGAATTTAAACTAATATAGATAAATCAAGTGTGTATGTAAAGTCCAGAATTGTGTGCTCTGAAATGTAATCAATCACATTATTCACATTCTGCAATATCTGTCACTATCAGCAAAAATATTGTTTTCAAAATTATTATTGTGATTTCTTCTAAAAGTACTGGAGAGTTTTGGTCAGAGACCATAACTTTATGAAGGGAAAATCCCAACTGCACCTCCCCGTGGTAGAGGATGGAAACACACCACGGTGTGGCTAACACAGCTCTGGGGACCGAGTATCCACCGGAATAAGTGGACAACTCTGCACCTGAGCAGGGCAGGGCACTCACTTGTCCTTACAGTCGGAAATGGCTGTCAAAGGCAGAGTTAAAAGACCACCGTGTGAATGTGGAAGGCAAGGGGAAACCACCACATTATCTTCCCAAGACTTCATGGCAAAACATAAATCAAAGTTAGTGAAGGACGTTAATGGCTGTCTTAGGGCATCCTCGTCCGGTAGGGACAGTCATGAGCCACAGGTGACACCAGACCGTCATCCAGCTACTGATGGCAAAATCATAACTAAAATAAATAAATTTAGAGTAGGAACATGGAATGTTAGGACATTAAATGAGCTAGGAAAGTTGACCAATGTTCTAAGAGAGATGGATAGCATGAAAATGAATATACTAGGCGTTAGTGAGATGAGATGGAAGGGATCGGGCAAAATTATAGCTGACAATCACACAATAATTTATTCTGGAGGGAAAACACATGAAAAAGGTGTAGGAATAATATTAGACGAAAAAACAGCCAAGTCAATTAATGGATACTGGTGTATTTCAGATAGAGTTATTATGGTAAAAATCAAAGGCAAACCAATAGACATAAATATTATACAAGTATATGCACCAACAGCAAGCAGTAGTGATGAAGAAATACAACACTTTTACGACGAAATAGAAATGGCGATGGCTCAAATTGGATCACAAGAAATAAAAATAATACTTGGTGATTTTAATGCAAAAGTAGGAAAGGGAAAAATGGAGGATGTAGTGGGGAATTATGGTTTAGGTACAAGAAATGAAAGAGGGGAAATGCTAATAGAATGGGCAAATATCAATGAGATGATAATTGGAAACACATGGTTTAAACACCATAAAAGACGACTGTACACATGGATAAGCCCTGATAAGAAAATACGCAACCAAATTGACTACATACTAATTAATAAAAGATTTAGAAATGCTTTAATTAATGTAAAGACAATGCCTGGTGCTGACTGTAATAGTGATCATGTACCACTATGTGGACAAATAAAAGTAAGATTAAAGAGAGGGAAAAAAATGGTTAAGAACATGAGACTTAATAAAGAGGTTCTGAAAATAGATAAAGAAATGCAAGAACAATACAGAGTGACTGTGAAAAATAGGTACAATGCAATAACTAAAATACAGAGTATAGATGAACAATGGGAAATGTTAAGGGACTCCATTCATCAAACTAGCAAAGAAGTATTACCGGAGAGAGGCAAAATAGCTAAGAAAAAATGGATGAATGAAGATATCTTAAAACTGATGGACAAAAGAAAACAGAGTAAAAATGACAAACAAGAATACGCTAAGATAAATAAAGAAATAAAAGATAAATGTGGGAAGGCTAAAGAAAGTTGGTTAAACGAGCAATGCAAAAAAATTGAATTAAATTCCATTAAAGATACAAAAAATATGCACAGACAAATCAGTGAGCTTACAGGAAGAAAAATAAGAATAAATACAGGGTGTTTGAAATCAAAAACAGGAAAGATAATATTAGAGGAAGATGCTATAATGAAGAGGTGGAATGAGTATATAAGAGAATTATATGAAGGAGAAAGGGGAGAATTAACAGAAGATAGTAACTTAGAAGGTCCACCTATTCTGAAAGAAGAAGTCGCTGACGCTATGAAACGTATGAAGAAAGGAAAAACAGCTGGGCCAGATGAAATCACAATAGAAGAATTAGAAGTATTGGGAGAATTTGGAGTAGATATATTAACCAAAATGTTGAATGATATTTACAGCAGTGGATATTTACCCAGTGATATGCTGAAATCTTTATTTATAGCTATACCAAAAAGACCAGGAGCAATTGATTGTGAAGATTTTCGTACAATTAACCTTATAAACCATATCACTAAGCTTCTACTCAGAATCATAATGAGAAGAATCAAAAAGAAAATAAAAATGGAAATTAGTGAAGAACAGTATGGATTTGTGGAAGGAAAGGGCACAAACAATGCAATTTATACATTACGGACACTAATAGAAAGGTCAATAGAGAAACAGAGAGACATATATTTGTGCTTCATAGATTATACTAAGGCATTTGATAAAGTAAAACATGATGAACTGATTAAAATGTTGGAAGATATCAACATTGATGGAAAAGATTTAAGAATAATAAAGAATGTTTACTGGAACCAAGTAGCAGCAATTAAAATGGGAAATAAAGAGGGTAGTTACGAACGGATAAAGCTAGGAATACGACAAGGGTGTGTCTTGTCACCAGATCTTTTCTCCCTGTATAGCGAAGTAATAATGAGAGAGATCAAAGAGATGCCAGGAATACTAGTTGGAGGTTATAATATAAATAATATACGCTATGCAGATGACACAGTATTGGTGGCGGATAATTCAACAGACCTACAACAATTATTAGACGTTGTAGTAACAGAGAGTGCAAGGAAAGGACTCTCCTTGAATATCAAGAAAACAGTAACAATGGTAATATCAAAGAAAATGGTGACACCAAAATGTGACATAGAAATAGAAGGGAAAATCCTTAACCAAGTTGATAATTTTAGATACCTAGGGGCATTTATAACATCAGATGGAAGATGTACAACAGAGATTAGGAGTAGAATAGGGCAGGCAAAAGCCGCTTTTCAGAAAATGAAGAGTATCTTATGCAATAAGTCACTATCACTGAATGTAAGAAAGAGAGTGCTGAAATGCTATGTAGAACCAGTTTTGCTGTATGGCAGTGAATCTTGGAACGTAAATGAACAAATTAAGAAGAAATTAGAAGCAACAGAGATGTGGTTCCTGAGACGAATGCTGCGAATTCCTTGGACTGCCAGAGTAACTAACGACGACTGCCTGAAACAGGCTAATGAAACTAGAACATTATATACAACAATAAGACAGAGACAAACATCTTTCTTCGGTCACGTGATGAGAAGAGAGGCATTGGAGAACATCGTAACAACTGGAAAGATCGAGGGGAAGAGAGGCAGAGGTAGACCAAGAGAAGTGATGCTGGATGGATTGAGACGGTGGCATGGAGGAATATCAGCACCAGAGTTGATCCAGAAAACCAAAGACCGAGATCTATGGAGAGCCATGAACGCCTACGCCAGCCGGCACGGCACTTGATGATGATGATGATGATTTCTTATTACTCATATTAAAAAAGATAAAACTGGTCAGCTAGTTAAGTCACTCACTACCTACAGATGCACTATACTATATGCTCACTAAAAGGAATTCTCACAAAATTTGTTAATGACATACAATTTCACATGTATCCCTCTAGCTGAAAGATTCATTTTACATATCAATTATAAAACAATATAAGAATAGTACTAGTAGTACTATAGGAGACTGCACCATCTCTGTGTGTAAAGTAGAAATTTAGTACTAAATGATCATCAAACCGTGATGTTACACATGTCAACAAGTTTGGCTTTGGAAAAGTTATGTCTTTACTTAACCATTGTTTTCTTAATTTACTTTTGTCGTGGAAAGAAGTTTTCCTGAGATATGATCTGACAATGACATCATTGCCTCTCTTGAACGATATATGCCGGTATTACTGTCTTTTAACTTCTTTGAACGTACTAATTATCACTGACTGGTATTTGGCTGAACATTATATTAATACGCCATCAACCACCTGTTCGTAACAAAGAGAAAAGAAAGGCTACCGGTGCATAAATCGTTAATTTAGTTACCCGACTAGTCGCTAACAAAATCAACAAATACAATTTATTACAACGACCCGATACAAAATAATAAAGGAGGTATGAGCTCTTCCAGACTTGATGCACATCAAAAGGTGACCAGTGTTTATGTGATTGGCTCAGGAGAATGTAATGCGAGCGTATTACTAATGGTAAAACATAACAATTATTGTGAAAAATGCTGAAATGAACATGGCTACAACTTCAACTAGTTCACCGATAACACGGTTTCGACAAAAATGGTGGCAGCTTTTACACATGACACGTCACGTGACTTTCCAAAATAACAACAGCCTATAGACAGAAGAATTATTTTTTTAAATCTTATATCCACACATGAGAATTAAACTTACTGCATCTCTCGCCGACATCAGAGCCTTGATTTCTCTATCCTTCACCATAATTTCGTTCTGTTGGCACTGAATAAATTCTGCCTGGCTCATCAGTAAATCTTTCAAGCGAGCCATTTCCTTACTTGCCCAATTTGACGAAGCCATTGCCGCGGATGATGGCGAATGAACCGCTTTGTTGGTTACCTGTGAATGCTCGCTTTTTGAGCATTGATCTGAAGATGAATCACATCTGTTTTCGCTTTCTTTCACCTTTGGTCCATTACTGTCACAAAATCCATTTTCTTTTGGCTCCTCTTCTTTCTCTTGTTGCGCGTATTTCAAACTTTCTTGAATGGCTAGCGACAACTCCATTTCAAAATCTCCAACGCCATTGAGAAGATGCGACTTCACAGCGACTCTCCTCCTTGGAAATAGTCGCCCTTCTGGGCGACACTTTGTTTCCTGTGCAATGCTGGATTTCATGCTTGCTTGTGTCCGTAATATAATCTTTTTATAAGCAAATACAACTAAAATATCACATAAAACTGCATCTCGTAGAGATACTGAACTCTTCCACTGCTGCTATTATTATTATTCTTGCTACAATACGATCATTTAACGCTGAAGAGTTCTCAAATCTTTCAGTTGTAAAAACTTAGTTCTGAACCTATTAAAATAGGCGCGTTATACTCCATATTAATATCTGCCCCATTGAAAATGGATAATACGTATATCGCAATACTGATAATAAAATACTGCCTTGCCCTGGAGGTTAATTTGAATAATCGTTGATCTTATAGACGCTCTTAAAATAAACCCGCCAGCAGTGAAGTTTTGAACAGATTTCTCCTCACTCCAGGCGCGTGCTTTTATTCAAACACGTGGAGTGAGCCAGTAAAGTCTATAGCCTGAGCTTTAAAGCTCGTGATTATTGTTAGATGTGTAAAAACCACAAAAGTCACAAGCAAATAATAAGCGAACAAAGTAATCTTTGATTACCATATACCTCATGAATTACGTAATTCTGTATTTATTGCACTCCCAAAGAAATCAGGAGCCTTGGAATGTGATCAACATCGAACAATTAGTATAATGAGTCACATCACAAAGATTTTGCTAAGAATTATCATGCAAATAGTTAGGAAGAAAATACAACCTGAAATAGGAGAAGAACAATGTGGGTTTGTAGAAGGAAAGGGTACAGTAAATGCTGTGTATTTACTGAGAACCGTAATTGAACGATCTATAGAAGTAAACAAAGATCTACACCTTTGCTTTATTGACTACACAAAGGCTTTCGATAAAGTGAGACATGTCGACATGATAAGGATGCTTGAACTTGAAGATCTACAAATTGATGGAAAAGACCTTAGACTTGTAAAAAACATATATTGGAAACAACAAGCTGCCATAAGAGTTGATAATGAAGTAGGCCAATATCAGCCTATTAAGAGAGGTGTGAGACAGGGATGTGTAATGTCTCCAGATCTGTTTTCCCTGTACAGTGAAAATATTTTCAGAAATATTGAAGATATGGAAGGAATCAACATTGGGGGAAGATGCATCAATAACATTAGATATGCAGACGATACAGTCTTGATTGCAGACAATGAACAGGACCTGCAACATTTAGTAGATGCAGTTGTTACACACAGTGAACAACTAGGGTTAGAATTAAATTGTAAAAAGACACAGATTATGGTCGTCACTAGGAAGAACGAAATACCACAATGTAATATACAAGTAAATGGGAATATTCTTCAACAAGTGAATAGGTACAATTATCTCGGAACAGTGATAACATCTGATGGGAGATGCCTTGAAGAGATTAGAACAAGAATCGCCATGTCTAAGGTAGCCTTTAGCAAGATGAAAAACATTCTGACCAATAAAAAGATGTCAACTGAAACGAGAAAAAGAGTGTTGAGGTGCTACATAGAACCTGTACTAATATGGATGTGAAGCTTGGACAATGAGCAGTCAAGCTGAAAAACATCTGATGGCTGTAGAAATGTGGTTTCTGAGGAAAATGCAAAGAATACCATGGACAGCCAGAAAGACCAATGAACAGGTCCTTCAAGAAGTTTGGGAAATGCATACTACAGGCAGCGCGAGAAACAGTACCAAGAGGAGTCCGTAAACAATATAAACCCTACTGGAGTAGTGAACTGGAACAGTTGCATAATGATGTTGAAGTGTGTAGAAAGCAAGCAGAGGCCACACCCAGCCAAGAGCACCACAATAAATTCCAGCATGCAAAAGCCAAATTTCAAAGGGCCAAGCTGCAGGCTAGACGGAAAAGCTGGCAGGAGAAAACGGAGTCTCTGAACTTTGAAAGAGACACAAGGAAATTGTGGAAGCTAATAAAACAGCTTAATGACGAGGGCACAGGGAGAAACTCAAAAATTGCACTACATAAAGATGGAAAAATCTTAACAAGAAAGCAAGCAGCTGACCATTTTGCGGACTCGTTCGCACAAGATAGCAATATCAAAATTAGTCCAGAGAAACAACAAGAGATTCGAGAGAAACGACAACATACAGGACAGAAGGAAATAGTACATGAGGTTCTGGAGGCACCCATCACAATCAGCGAACTGGAGCTAGCCATATCAAAACTGAAAATGAGAAAGTCACCAGGAGCTGATGGTATCTCCAATGAAATGATCAGGAACCTAGGAACAGAGGCCAAAACAAAGCTGTTGCAGATCTTCAATAACAGCTGGACCTTAGGCAGTGTTCCACAAGCCTGGAGAGAAGCAATCATGATACCCCTCCTAAAATCAGGGAAAGATGGTTCCATTGCCTCTAGCTACAGACCAATTAGCCTCACCAGCTGTCTCTGCAAAACACTGGAGCGCATCATCAATCACAGACTGCAGT
This sequence comes from Cepaea hortensis, assembly GCA_963921405.1. Lineage (NCBI taxonomy): Eukaryota > Metazoa > Mollusca > Gastropoda > Stylommatophora > Helicidae > Cepaea > Cepaea hortensis. Next base: position 126,645,841 of record OY992878.1, read on the forward strand.
GGTACATTGAAAGTAAAAACATCCTTGTGCCACAGCAGGCTGGCTTTAGGCAGTGCTACTCTACGGAAGATCAGACAACCTACCTCTCTCAAGAAATTGAGGATGCATTCCAAGAGAAGAAGCTGGTGCTTGCGGCATGGATAGATCTGAAGAAAGCATTTGACAAAGTCTGGAAAGAAGGTCTGATGAAGAAACTGAGAAACTGCAAAGTCAATGGAAGAATGTACAAATGGGTGAAAGCATACTTGCACAACAGAAGAGCCCGAGTACAGATAGACGGACTCAAGAGCAAGAAAGTACAACTGCGTCACGGTGTCCCCCAGGGAGGAGTCTTGTCCCCCACACTTTTTCTAATCTTCATCAATGATCTTGTTGCTCACCTACCGCATGGAATTAAAGCGGCAATGTACGCCGATGACCTGGTTCTATGGAGCACAAATGAATATGCATCAGTGGCCACCAGATTGCTACAAAGAGCTGTAGATACATTTGCTGCATGGGCAAATAGATGGTGTGTCAGCATAAACACTGACAAGTGCAGCACCACCCTATTTACCCTCTCTCCAAAACAAAAGGCAGGGATCATCCAGATAAATGGAACACCCCTAAGAGAAGATAAAGAACCAACATACCTTGGAGTAACATTTGATGGCAAGCTGACATGGAGAAAGCACATCAACAAAGCAGTAGCAAAAGCCAGAAGGAAAATAGCCATCCTGAGAAAGCTAAGTGGAACCACATGGGGAGCCAGTACGAAAATACTTAGCAAAGTTTACCAACAGAGCATACGACCACACCTGGAATATGGGTCAACTGCGTGGTGTTCAGCATCAAATACCACACTACAAGAGCTGGACAAGGTGCAAAATCAAGCACTTAGAGTCACCACAGGAGGGATGAGATCAACCCCTATAGTGGAAATGGAGAAGATGGGGAGGACACAGGCACTGAGTGAGCGCAGAGATACGAAAACGCTAATACAAGCAGAAACGTTCCTCAGCTTGCCAGGCCACCCTATGAAGAACAGATTTGAAAACCTAGCTATGGGGCGGTTGAAAAGTAGTTTTATCCACCAGGCCAAACGACTCTGCAGAGAAACCACTGATCTGCCCACAGTTGGTATCCCCCTAACAACTATTCCAGAGCGAACTCCATGGAAAGATGAGCATAGACTATCGTTAGAAATCCAGACAAAAGTGAGAGGAATATTTGACAAGGAAGAACAGAACAGTGTGCAGCGCAGAACAGCCACTCTCAGCTTCCTTGATGAAGAATACCCACAGGACCTCTGGATCCGAGTCTACACAGATGGGTCAGCACAAAATGCTGTTCGAAATGGAGGAGCGGAAGTGTACATAGAATACCCAAATAATACTAGGGACACAGCCAGAGTACCGACAGGAAAGTACTGCCATAACTATGATGCCGAAATTGAGGCAATCAAGATAGCAACAGAGAAATTACTAAATAACAGCAATGGTACACAACCTGTGGTGCTACTAACAGATGCAAAATCAGTACTCGAGGCGCTCCTCTCTGGGAAATTGCCAGTACTAAGGACACTACTTTCTGAACTTAGCAGTCAGCATAAAGTCACCATACAGTGGATACCATCCCACTGTGGAGTACCCGGAAACGACAGAGCTGATCAATTGGCTAAGGAAGGAGCCAAAGAGGAACAGCCTGATGTGCCCGTTACATACCACCAAAAGAAAAGAATGATCAAATCAGTCAGAAAGCCACCAAAACCTGCTCAAGATGACTACCACATTATGGACAGACCAGAACAAGTCATTATTCTGCGCCTCAGAACAGGACACAATAGATTACGCAACCACATGTATACAAAATTCAAGATCGGTGAAACAGCCATGTGCACATGTGGATTGGCGTCGCAGACAGCAGAGCACATACTCCAAGACTGCCCAAAATATAACATATCTAGGCAAACCTTCTGGCCTAGAGAGACGACAGTGGAAGATAAACTCTATGGACCACTGTGTGAACTGAAAAAAAAAAACAGTTCAATTCATGCAAGAGACGACATTGCAGATATAGACATATTTCAAGCGAACGAAAGAAGAAGAAGGTCCTTCAAGAAACAAACGAATATCGTAAACTGATTAGAGACATTAGACGCAGACAGTCAAAAAATTTTGGGCATGTTATGAGAAGAAATGAATTGGAGAACTTGGTGACAACTGGTAAGATCGGAGGGAACAGACCAAGAGGAAGACCTAGAAGCAAGTACCTGGATGGCTAGGCCTCGTGGCATGGTCGAGACAGAAACACAGAGCTGATCCACGACTCAGGTGATCGAGTGAGATGGCAAAACATGACCGCCCACGCTTACCGGCATGGCACATGATGGATGGATGGAACGTAATCTTTGCCAGGATGGGGAAAGTGTTTTTTTTTTAAACGGTTACCTACCGCAAATATAATAATACTAAGTGGCAACAAACATTTCAAATCTCTGCTGGTTTCAATTTTTATTCAGATTCTGGTAAAGTCAGCCAGCGGTAGTTTAGCGTAATAATTTGTAAATAAATTATCTTCTTATTTTTCTGCAGTTCACCACCTAATGGAGCATATGCCCTCAACTAGCTCACGCCAAGCTCTTTTTAGACTTTTTCATGACTGGTTGGATTTTGTAGCTAGAAGTTTTATAGGGGGTGGGGTGGCCTAATGTAGGCCACCACTCCTTAGTTGGCTCTTCGTCGTCGTCATTCGCACTGCTAGCGCTAACAAGTCAAGTCGCCTTATCCTGTCAAGAAGCCTGATACGCGGGAAAATGCCACGTTGAAAGTCCAACAACAAGAAACACGCAGTAGCCAAGATGTGCAGCGTGGGAACCGACAACAAGAACAAGAACGCGGAGAGCCTACCTGCTAGCTGCATCAAAGAACCTGATACTACAGCTATTACTGAAGCTACCACGAGGGAAAAGATCGACAGCCCAACTCAGACAAGAATCAAGACAACAGAGAAGAAGGAGGAGAAAGACACCAGAGCCCGGAACACCGACTCAAAAACAGTCCGATGGGTTGTCAAGCGGATCCAAGTGGAGCTGACAGATGAAGAAATCCTGAAGCAGCTACGTGAAGAGAATCTTCACATCCGATTCTTGAAGGCGGAGCGGCTCCTCACCTACTCCAAGATACCTACAACCTTGGCAGTGGTGACATCGGAGGGCAGCGAAATGCAGACCACAGTATCAATCAGCAAGAAAATACAACAGCCAGAGAGATCCATCCCAAGAGTCAATCAATGTTCAAGATGCCACAGGGCCGGCCACAGCAGAGCAACATGCAGTAAGACGGAAATCTTTCGATACTGCGCCGATCACCACGCCTTCAAGGAGTGTCCGCTGGCCAAGGACTTCCGAGCACCCAACAACAAAAGAAAGTGCGCCAACTGCCTGGGCAAACATGGAGCAAGATACCTGGGCTGTCCGTACCTGCAAAGACACAGAGACGTCTTAAAGATCGCCATCATCACAAAGACACCATTCAAGGAAGCAATACGGAGGGGCGGGACAGCCACGGGTATAGAACACGCTGAAAGAGATCAACTTCAAAAGCAGATAGACGAGTTGATAAAACAAGTCAAGGCGCAGTGCTGACGACGACTCCGATCAGCGATAATTAGAAGCTGCTGGCCGACATAATAGAAATCCAGCACAACATCAAACAAGAGATGGAGCGCATGGCTGAGATGAAGAAGGAAAACGAGGAAATCCTACAAAAGATCAAGACCGAAAGAGAACTACTGAGCGCCGAAAGGATACAGCACCAACCCAAACCAACAGAGGAGAGGAAGCAAGATGAAGCACAACAAAAAAAAACGTCGAAAAACTGATGAAGAGAATGCACACACAAAAAAGGAGACAAAAAGACGCATGATGGGACCAAGCCACAGACCAACCAGAAACAACAAGAAGAAGCCAGTAATCCAATCACGATACCTACGCAGCCCGAGATGAAATCATCATCATGCCAGTTAGAGGAGTGGTTCGTACGGCAAGTCGACGAAGACGAATGGAGAGAGTACGAAGAGGAGTGCGCCGCTCGCGTAGCTTACTGCGAAGAAAAGGCAAGGCAATCTAAAATACGATGCATGGAGTGGGAAAACAAAAAGTCCTTTTAAGGACTGCACTCAGACGAGCCAGGAGCCTACACCAACAAAGAAAACCACAAGAACAGACGAGCACAAAGGATAGCCGCCGACCGATCCCCCAGCTGACGTCACAGACACAAACCAACATAATCAGTCCGAGAAAGGACTCACAAGACAAGAATTTGGGTGAATTAACCCACAAAAACCACTTACCTCAACAATAACCGACGCTGAGGAAGCAGGTTGAACGAGGCCGAATTTGGAATTTTTGTTTTGAAAATTGGAATTAGTTGGCTCTTATAATGCTTGGTAGGAAACAATTTCTCATCTCATCTCATCATGTTCCTCTTGTACCTTGCGGCGTCGAGGTGAAGTATAAACAGCGGGGGAGTGCCCGCTTATGGGCTTCGTGTATCGATATTCCCATGGACTGTTATTCCCTGCGTCAATCGTTTACGTGGTGACCTAGTAACAATTTATAACCAAACCAAAAAAAAAAAACAGAAAAGAAAAATAATAAAGATAATCTCATGGCAAATATTGCCCACATATAATAGGCCTCCACACTTTTATGTTCATAGCACTGTAATGTTTTAAAGGAGATCAGCTCCCTTCTTCATCACTTGATCATTGGACGGTCTTCTCAAATGGGGAATCAACCAGCTAGTTCACTTTATCACTCTGAACTATGCCACCAAGGCTTAACACACACGTGTAGTGTCCACAAACACCACACGTTCATTCCTAATGAACAAATTGGTCATACAGATAGCCTCATAAGTGCTTGCCGACCGACAGACTATCCTTGCCTATTTCAAGGAGTAAAAATGTCAATATTGATCTATTTACAAAAAAAGCCATCTTTGAAAAAGACTATGGAATTGATTCTCTGTAATCAGGACACTGGTGGGTAAGCTGATGACATGTACCTGAGAAAATGAGAAAAACTAACATCTGTTGATATGTATTTCTTTTCTATATTCTGCATACTATCTGCAAAGTATGTCTTCATGTTATAAAACGATTTAAACGAAATTAAATATAATATAAAGACTTTAAAATGCCTAGAATGGAGGAATGGAGGATAACAAATCAAAGATTGGCTAAGAAACAAAATGACAGACTATACAGACCTATATATGAAAGCCTAACACTGAAAACTGGAATTGAATAATTAAGAACATAGAACTAAGGAAATAAAATTCTCCGGCTTAATGTCTAAATGCGTTGAAATCAAAAACATTTACCATCTCCCGATACCAAGAAAAGAAACATCAATAGTGAGTAATTTACCACCACATGTTTATCTGTGAGCACCTGACATCACTTTCAGATTCATATTTTAAAGAGACAAAAGTGTAGAGCCAATCAGGATTTGATGTGCATCTAAAGAAACCACTGAATTTTCTTCAGAAGAGTAAGTACATGTACATACAGACAAATCTGTTATTAACATCCTTATAAAAGCAGGTTGCGTGCGGAGATTAATCATGATACCCAAACAGTTCGGCAGATGAACTCTTTGAAGCATGTGGAGTTGTACTCAAATTATGAGGCAGAAATCACTGAACAAGAAAGTGATTGATCACACTTGAAGACTACTTTTGAGGTCTTTCCTTGCTGGGCCCAAAACATTATTTTCAATCAATGATGACTCATCAGCTTTGTTAGATCTAGAAAACATTGTGCAGAATAGGGTTGGAATTCACAAGATAACGAACTGCAAATACACATCTGCAAAATCAACACATGTGACAAGAGTTGCCAACTTCTTACTACCAAGTAAGAAAAGATGTTACCAGACAGACAGTGGAATCTACACCTAGTGCCACATATTTTGAAAGGCAGATAATCAAATCGTTTGGTCATCTTGTTAGAATGCAACACCATCAGAAGATCTGATAAGAGAGCAAGAGGGTGCCCGAAAAGGAATGATGACATCAAAGACATTGTATAATGACATGAAATGACCAGGCGATGGAAAGGAAGCTATTCCCCCACCATGTCACTTGCCAGCAAAAGTGGAAGATGATGATGAACTAACTGCAGACCAGATAGCCACACATCATAACTAGGATAATCATGTAGGTAGTGGGCCCCTGCACATTCTAACATACCTGGTAATGAAAGGCAAACAAACTAGGAAAACGGATCTGTACAAGAACAACCATGTACAGCAACAAGAATCAAAATAACCAGGCAGCTAATAACTATATAAAGAAATATGGTTGGACAGATGGACAACTCTTGTCACAAGCAGAGAAGTTTACAAATATAAGCCCAGACCTGACCTCAAAGACAAAATAAACCAACTGAGATGGAAGGACCAGAACATGAAATTCACAACCTAGAACAAAAGACATGACTTAAACAGATTCCAACCACAGCTCACCGAGTGTCTGCTTTGTGCGTATTCTTAGGAGAGTGTTGACCATCACCTATTTTAATGTTCAGCTCTTGTTACTTTCCCCAAGCAAGATAAAAAGGAACAATTTATATGGAACAACACAAAAGCTGAACACTTGCATATGTTACTACATGGCAATGGACCTAAGAGCAGAAGCTCAGGAACCTCTGGATCAATAACAACAATTACAACTTTCAGCACAAGGGGGAAACAGTCAATATGATTATTTAGTTTGTGTATCACATGAACTAAGCAAACTACTAACATATGACAGCCTCATTTACCCTAATTAAATTTTTACTATGTCAAGCAACTCTCCCATACTTTCATTGGTTACTCCATCATATTCTTTGTCCAGTATATGGACTATATGTGTCTAAATACGTTTTCTTCTACACTCAAGTGCTGAGGTCTACAGTTTTGCAGAAGACAACTGAAATGAAGTATTTGATCAATGGATAGTGATTTGATTGGTATGAAATCAGTTAAACTATACATAGATCTTATAATCCATTATGAAATAACTATCCCTAATCATAATACTTGAATGTTAAATGCAACTTTTTTTTTTTCAATACAGAAACCACATTATTACTGTATTTCCGTATAAAGAATGCAAATGATAGATAGACACGACTTAGATCATATGTGATTAGAGCTAAATGTGACAGTGAGTGAGAGGATGACATTCATGTGGCACTAGATGAGGGAGAAATTGAGTGGATGACATTCGTATGACACTGGATGAGGGGTGATATGAGAGGATGACATGTATATGGTACTGGTTGCAGCATATAACAGAATGACACTGAAGAGTACAGGATACGAAAGCAAGTGAGGATGACACTAATGTGGTACCAGTGCAAGCACGTGTACTGGACAAGGAAGTATATGAGAGGGTAACAGATGTGGTACTGCATCTGGGAGTATATGAAAAGATAACCATGATGTAATGGATCAGGGAGCACAAGAAAAGATAACCATGATGTGGTCATGGATTAGGGAGCACAAGAAAAGATAACCATGATGTGGTAATGGATCAGGGAGCACATGAAAAGATAACCATGATGTGGTAATGGAACAGGGAGCACAAGAAAAGATAACCATGATGTGATAATGGATCAGGGAGGACATGAAAAGATAACCATATTGTGGTAATGGATCAGGGAGCACATGAATAGATAACCATTATGTGGTAATGAATCAGGGAGGACAAGAAAAGATAACCATGATGTGGTAATGGATCAGGGAGCACATGAAAAGATAACCATGATGTGGTAATGGATCAGGGAGGACATGAAAAGATAACCATATTGTGGTAATGGATCAGGGAGCACATGAATAGATAACCATTATGTGGTAATGAATCAGGGAGCACAAGAAAAGATAACCATGATGTGGTAATGGATCAGGGAGCACATAAAAAGATAACAATGGTGTGGTAATGGATCAGGGAGCACATGAAAAGATAACAATGGTGTGGTAATGGATCAGGGAGCACATGAAAAGATAACAATGGTGTGGTAATGGATCAGGGAGCACATGAAAAGATAACAATGGTGTGGTAATGGATCAGGGAGCACATGAAAAGATAACAATGGTGTGGTAATGGATCAGAGAGCACATGAAAAGATAACAATGGTGTGGTAATGGATCAGGGAGCACAGGAAAAGATAACAATGGTGTGGTAATGGATCAGGGAGCACAGGAAAAGATAACCATGATGTGGTAATGGATCAGGGAGCACAAGAAAAGATAACCATGATGTGGTAATGGATCAGGGAGCACATGGACAGATAACCATGATGTGGTAATGGATCAGGGAGCACATGAAAAGTATGACACTGATGCAGTACTGGATGAGGAAGCTAATGAGCAGATGCCACTGATACAGTACTGAATGAGTCAGCTAATGACAGGATAACATGAATGTGGTAATAGACAGAGACATGAAAGGAATGCATTGATGTGGCATTGGATGATGAAGCACGTGAAGGAGTTATATGTAAAGAAGTGTGATAAAATAGACAACTATCATACACATCTCTGCATCCACCACTCAAGCTTGGATCCAGGTAGCAGTAATACCAATTATGTCAATAACAAATTTGAAAACTGTAAGATTTGACATGCTTTGGGTCTTAGTATACCAGCTTACTAGAGCAGGTAAACTCATAAAGGCAGATTATTATCCAAATAAAGACAAAACAGTCTCATTATTTGGGATGTATTTGACAAAAGGATGTTTGGAGAAAATTGTGGCAACTTAGATGATTGAGGGCATTAGAGACAGGGGATAGCAAAGAAAGAAATTGCTGCATCGGCTGGCAGAGAGAGTGACATGGAAGTGAACTTAACAAAAACATTTTTTTTAAAAACAGATGTTTGTAGAAGAATATAAAAGCCTGTACTGTCCAGCAATAGCACATGATGATAATGAAGAGTATACCAGTTCGTTCATATATATATATATATATGCTTTTAAGAAAAAGATTTAATATTGTACTACTGTTTGCAACTTCCTTAATAAATAATTTGAATATACATGTGTAACGTGTCAACAGTTAAATCCATCTAACAATGTTCACAATGTTCACAGGTTCCCAGCTTGGAGACAGCAGCATCTGACTGCTGAGATGAATTAAAACATTCCTGGTATTGAGAAAAATAACACTCAGAATGAAACGGAAAGAAGAGAAACAGCTCTAAACTATTTAGCAAAACATTAACTAAGTAAAACCTGGAACCATACAGATAATTTCACAAGAAAATTAAATAGAAAATGGCTAAAAACGGAGCAAAGAAAACAAACAGTGGCAACTGGACAAATCTCAAGTAACTTCTGAGCAGAAATAAGAGGCCATTCAAACTGCAGCAGAAATACTGTTGGCAAAGAAAGAGAAACTCATAGCTCTTTATACAAATGTGGAGTCAGTAGTCTCAATACTGAAGAGCAAAAACAGTACAGAACTAGCAGACCAAAGAGCAGCACTGCAAGAACACTTAAGGTATAATAGCCAAATGGTGCTATGCCCATATTTGTATAGACCAATCGGTTCTTGGCAGGTGATGTGGTCAGTATCTCGCTGGCCATCTTTACTTCCCAAGACATTTTCTGGTACCCATTGCATTTTAAAAACTAGAATCCATCTCAATGTGTATCAAAACCATGACTGCTTAGCCAGCAAGCGAGCACCAAGCCTCTACAGTATCATGGCTCCCATTTTCTGACGCTGCTGTTCTAATAATATAGCCTTGTCTGCCACCACAAACTTTAGTAACAAACATCTGTTGACCAAAGCAACTCTAGGAAAGTAATTCAACAATCTTGTACAGTTTTCAAACAAAATAGCAGTGGCAATTCTACAGTTATGCTATTAACAGTGCAATTCAAAATGTGTTAGGTCTATTTTTAGTTCTGGGAACCATGCTTTCCATTACTGTTTTTTCTAAACCACAGTGGCATTTGATGTGGTCAAAGCATTTTAGTTTGGTAGACATGATACTTATTGAACATGAAATATAAGAATACAAGTAAATAGGTAATACTACACTCTGATATTGTATGATCCATATGTAGTCACAGCATCTGTAGGAACTCTCTGGGAAAGAATCGAGTTTCTCCCACAGGTTGCGACATGAATGACATTCTGTAAAGGATTGGTTATAAGATTATGATGACGATGATCTACTATTTTTAGTGACTGACTGACTGGCACCTTGCCGTCTTGACAGACGATAGTTTGTAAAATGGAGTTATACCTCTCCATAACACAAAGCCTGGGCTGAATTTAGAGACCATGTTTTGCCCATGCAGCATCATCCCTTTCTCGGCCTGTCTAGTGTACTCCAGAGGAAAGGTAGCACCAATACGTCTTGAACAAGACAAGCTGCAGAAGCTGCCGGATCAGCAAAGCAATGCTCTAACTGTCTGCCCTACCATGACCTTCAGGTCTTTAGGTTGCATTTCCTCGCACTAGGATAAGGCTTGTACCCTCCCAGTTGCGCTCCTCCGTTTTAGTGACTAGGTAGTATGTAAATGGTGATATGGTCAGTATAAAACTGGCTGGCTGACATTATGTTTACCAAGACATATCTGGTAAACATTGTTTGCTGCTTGAAAACTCCAAACTGGTTATTAAAATGGATTCCTTTTCTGCTGGAGATTAAACTGTGAGAAAGTGGCAAGCGAGTGCACATTGTTATTATAGCTACTAAAAGGTGCCGTTATCTAACATAATTCTGCAACTATTCCAACCTGCACATTATTTATGTAAACCATTAATTCACCCATGGAGATTTTACACCTCCATTCTCAGCTTCAGCCTTAATCAAGTAGTTTCACAATTGTGCCAGATGCTATGACTATATATGGATCATACAATATCAGAGTGTAGTATTACCTATATACTTTTATTCTTACATTTTCAATAACTATCATGTCGTCGGCTCTGTGACAAAGTGGTAATGGATGCAGTTCGTAATCCCGCTTACCACTTTCGAAACACAGCTGCGGGCGATCTGGTGGCAGACCACCTTTCATTGGGATTTTATAAAATGGTATGAATGCTGGTCGTTCTGAAAATAATGGCAAACTACTGAATGCAAACTTGCCAAGAAATCACAAAAGGCCATAAAATTGTGGTGTTGACCGCAACATCCTGTAAAGGATATGCAATTAAGTTGTAACTTTATCATAAATACAAAACTAAAATGCTTTGGCCACATCAAATGCCACAATAGTTTAGAAAAAACAGTAATGGAAGGCATGATTCCCAGCAGATGAGGCAGAGGTTGACCAATAGGACAGTGGGCACTGATCATTAAAGACACCCTGGGCATGAAAATGCTTGAGGCAGAAAAACTGGCAAAAAATCAAGTTGTTCTCACAGGCTGTGATGAGAGTGACATTCTGCAAAGGATTCGTTACAAGATGATAGAAAAAGTAAGCATATGTTGCGATGCAAGAAACTCACCTCAATGAAAATATAGCCTTCAAAATCAGAGGCTACCAGTGTTACCGATCTGACCGAAAGAACAGGCGAAAAGGTGGGATACTGACCCTTGTAAGAAACAACATCATGGCTTCCCAAATCAAAGTCTACATGGAAGGGGCTGAGTATCAGACACTTAAACTTAAGACAGGTAATACAGATCTACATCTGATCAATTACTACTGTCCAAGTGACCGCCCACAGGCACTGAACACTCTACCACTAAAAGAAAAAATGATTGTGTGTGGCGATTTCAACAGCCACTCGCAGAGCTGGGGCTATGATCACATGGACCAGAGAGGAGAGAGACTGGAAGACTGGCAGGATGAGAATAGATTCATGTTGATTAACAAGCCGTCCGACCCACATACCTTCTACTCGAGATCATGGCACTCTACAACTACACCTGACCTGGCTTTTCATTCACCAGACCTGGAGTGGAACATTACACGAACTGTTGGGAAACAACTTGGTGGCAGTGACCATCGGCCAGTCTTTCTAACCGTAGAAAATGAGCTTGTAAGTGAAAGCAGCACCCTCTCGAGGTGGAACTACAAGAAAGCAGACTGGGCAATGTACAAGCATCGCACCAGCATACTGGTTAGAAACCTGAACACTGAGAAAGACATAAATAAAGCAGTTGAAGAGTTTGGGAAATGCATACTACAGGCAGTGCGAGAAACAGTACCAAGAGGAGCCCGTAAACAATATAAACCCTACTGGAGTAGTGAACTGGAACAGTTGCATAATGATGTTGAAGTGTGTAGAAAGCAAGCAGAGGCCACACCCAGCCAAGAGCACCACAATAAATTCCAGCATGCAAAAGCCAAATTTCAAAGGGCCAAGCTGCAGGCTAGACGGAAAAGCTGGCAGGAGAAAACAGAGTCTCTGAACTTTGAAAGAGACACAAGGAAATTGTGGAAGCTAATAAAACAGCTTAATGACGAGGGCACAGGGAGAAACTCAAAAATTGCACTACATAAAGATGGAAAAATCTTAACAAGAAAGCAAGCAGCTGACCATTTTGCGGACTCGTTCGCACAAGATAGCAATATCAAAATTAGTCCAGAGAAACAACAAGAGATTCGAGAGAAACGACAACATACAGGACAGAAGGAAATAGTACATGAGGTTCTGGAGGCACCCATCACAATCAGCGAACTGGAGCTAGCCATATCAAAACTGAAAATGAGAAAGTCACCAGGAGCTGATGGTATCTCCAATGAAATGATCAGGAACCTAGGAACAGAGGCCAAAACAAAGCTGTTGCAGATCTTCAATAACAGCTGGACCTTAGGCAGTGTTCCACAAGCCTGGAGAGAAGCAATCATGATACCCCTCCTAAAATCAGGGAAAGATGGTTCCATTGCCTCTAGCTACAGACCAATTAGCCTCACCAGCTGTCTCTGCAAAACACTGGAGCGCATCATCAATCACAGACTGCAGTGGTACATTGAAAGTAAAAACATCCTTGTGCCACAGCAGGCTGGCTTTATGCAGTGCTACTCTACGGAAGATCAGACAACCTACCTCTCTCAAGAAATTGAGGATGCATTCCAAGAGAAGAAGCTGGTGCTCGCGGCATGGATAGATCTGAAGAAAGCCTTTGACAAAGTCTGGAAAGAATGTCTGATGAAGAAACTGAGAAACTGCAAAGTCAATGGAAGAATGTACAAATGGGTGAAAGCATACTTGCACAACAGAAGAGCCCGAGTACAGATAGACGGACTCAAGAGCAAGAAAGTACTACTGCGTCACGGTGTCCCCCAGGGCGGAGTCTTGTCCCCCACACTTTTTCTAATCTTCATCAATGATCTTGTTGCTCACCTACCGCATGGAATTAAAGCGGCAATGTACGCCGATGACCTGGTTCTATGGAGCACAAATGAATATGCATCAGTGGCCACCAGATTGCTACAAAGAGCTGTAGATACATTTGCTGCATGGGCAAATAGATGGTGTGTCAGCATAAACACTGACAAGTGCAGCACCACCCTATTTACCCTCTCTCCAAAACAAAAGGCAGGGATCATCCAGATAAATGGAACACCCCTAAGAGAAGATAAAGAACCAACATACCTTGGAGTAACATTTGATGGCAAGCTGACATGGAGAAAGCACATCAACAAAGCAGTAGCAAAAGCCAGAAGGAAAATAGCCATCCTGAGAAAGCTAAGTGGAACCACATGGGGAGCCAGTACGAAAATACTTAGCAAAGTTTACCAACAGAGCATACGACCACACCTGGAATATGGGTCAACTGCGTGGTGTTCAGCATCAAATACCACACTACAAGAGCTGGAGAAGGTGCAAAATCAAGCACTTAGAGTCACCACAGGAGGGATGAGATCAACCCCTATAGTGGAAATGGAGAAGATGGGGAGGACACAGGCACTGAGTGAGCGCAGAGATACGAAAACGCTAATACAAGCAGAAAAGTTCCTCAGCTTGCCAGGCCACCCTATGAAGAACAGATTTGAAAACCTAGCTATGGGGCGGTTGAAAAGAAGTAGTTTTATCCACCAGGCCAAACGACTCTGCAGAGAAACCACTGATCTGCCCACAGTTGGTATCCCCCTAACAACTATTCCAGAGCGAACTCCATGGAAAGATGAGCATAGACTATCGTTACAAATCCAGACAAAAGTGAGAGGAATATTTGACAAGGAAGAACAGAACAGTGTGCAGCGCAGAACAGCCACTCTCAGCTTCCTTGATGAAGAATACCCACAGGACCTCTGGATCCGAGTCTACACAGATGGGTCAGCACAAAGTGCTGTTCGAAATGGAGGAGCGGGAGTGTACATAGAATACCCAAATAATACTAGGGACACAGCCAGAGTACCGACAGGAAAGTACTGCCATAACTATGATGCCGAAATTGAGGCAATCAAGATAGCAACAGAGAAATTACTAAATAACAGCAATGGTACACAACCTGTGGTGCTACTAACAGATGCAAAATCAGTACTCGAGGCGCTCCTCTCTGGGAAATTGCCAGTACTAAGGACACTACTTTCTGAACTTAGCAGTCAGCATAAAGTCACCATACAGTGGATACCATCCCACTGTGGAGTACCCGGAAACGACAGAGCTGATCAATTGGCTAAGGAAGGAGCCAAAGAGGAACAGCCTGATGTGCCCGTTACATACCACCAAAAGAAAAGAATGATCAAATCAGTCAGAAAGCCACCAAAACCTGCTCAAGATGACTACCACATTATGGACAGACCAGAACAAGTCATTATTCTGCGCCTCAGAACAGGACACAATAGATTACGCAACCACATGTATACAAAATTCAAGATTGGTGAAACAGCCATGTGCACATGTGGATTGGCGTCGCAGACAGCAGAGCACATACTCCAAGACTGCCCAAAATATAACATATCTAGGCAAACCTTCTGGCCTAGAGAGACGACAGTGGAAGATAAACTCTATGGACCACTGTGTGAACTGAAAAAAACAGTTCAATTCATGCAAGAGACGACATTGCAGATATAGACATATTTCAAGCGAACGAAAGAAGAAGAAGAAGAAGAAGAAGTTACAAGATGATGACAACGATCTACTTTTCCAATTAAAGTTAGAAGACATTGGCAGTAAATTTACAAAAGCTCTGTGACCTTTCATTTTGTATATCAAGACTACGCTGGTCTGTAGTCACAATGAACAATTTAAATATAAGAATATTTACAGAGATTTCTTACTCTCATCTAAAACACACAAAACAATGGAGACTTCCATATTCAAATGAAGTGAGTGATGATTTCCATTTTTTTTTTTAGATATTTGAATTGTTCACTTGACAGTTTACAATAGAGGCTTCCAGTTTTGGATGAAGTAAGGGGTGATTTCCTTATCTTATGTGATATATTTATGTTCATGTAGAATTCTTGGGGCTTGAAAATGTGAGTAGGAACTCTCTGCAATCATTGTTATATATGAATTGCTCGTTGTGCTTGGAGAGGCCAGCTTATTTTTTTTTTTTTACATATAAGTGGCAATAAGTGTCTGTATTTCATGCTCTGTGACTACATGAACATTTTTACAAAATATGTCAGTTTACTACTACATTTGATGCGCTCTCTCTCTCTCTCTTAATTCTAATCTTTATTATATACACATATGGTTACTTGTATTAATTCAATCCAATTGTTTTCACATGACATAATCGCAACAACCTCTTCGCCCCTCTTCCCGCAAATACCCAAAAAAAAAAAAAACAAACTGGTGAAACAGACATGCAGATACAAATTATTAACAGACAATAACAGGTATGTCAATTTAGAATAATCTAAATTAGAGAATATGTCTAACACAGAACACACAGAAAAATGATGTGAAGCATTAACATTTGAATTATATAACCTTTTATATTATATACTGGGTATGCCGGTCTCCCTGGCCAAGGAGTTAGCAGCTTTCTCCATAACCCCAAATACTCTCATGGTTGATGCGAGTGCACGAGAATTGGAAGTGGTTCGAGTCGCACCAGTGACTTATGAGAGTTTGGAGCCGGTCACTCAGAAAGCAATGGCAAAATACTGAGCGTAATCTTGCCAAGAAATCAACAATCAGCTGAAAGATGCTGATGTTGACAGCGATGTCCTGTAAAGGATATGCAAAAAACATCATATACTGGGTATATATGTGTGTGTCTGTATGTGTGTGTGTGTGTGCGCGCACTCACACGCGCACACATGCATGCACGCACACGTGCATATATATATATATATATATATATATATATATATATATATATATATATATATATATATATATCAGTATATTGAAATACATCTCCGGGAAGGTTAACCCGGTCAACAAATGCCCGCAGAAGTCGGATGTGTCGGCCTAACGGCGCAAGAACGCAGCTCTGCTGTAAACAGGCACAACGCAATCACATCCGAAAAAAAACTCCGGATGAACGAAGAAGAAGAAGAAGAAATACATCTTACAATTTAAAGAATTGCACGTCCTATGCAGAACGTTGCGATCAACCCACACCCATGTTCATTTTCTAGAAAATTTTACATTCAGTAGTTTGCCATTGATTTCTAAACGATAGCTGTGATGTCGGTTCCTAAATCAATCAATCAATCAATCTAAACGAGAAGTCAATGTTAAAAGTACAAACTGAAGCATTTAGGAAACAATCCCGCTACCTTGTCATTAAAGTACTAGAAGTTTAAACGCAGCTGAAATATGATTCTAAATGTGTAGCTTGGAGCAACACTGTCGAGGATGAGACAATGAGGATGGCATATATATATATATATATATATATATATATATATATATATATATATATATATATATATATATATATATATATATATATATATATAAAGCATCACTTGATTTTGTTGTTCTACTATATCTAGGCCACTTTTTAAGTGCAATATGCTTTCGCATGCACATGTATGTGTGTTCATCCATACATGCATGCAGTGTGTGTGTGTAGGTTAAAAGTACAACAGGATTAATATTGCAAACTAATGAATGTAAAATTGCAGAGAAAAGCAACCTGGGACTGGTGTCTTGATAGGTACTCGCAGATAAAAACTGGAAAAAATTAGACATCAGCAGACAAATTTCATGTTTCACTATTTAAAAAAATACTAGTTAGTTATTTAGTCAGCAGATCATCCTCACTGCACATCGAACCATTCAGTCTATAGCCAATTTCATCTCTTGCATGTATTTTTTACGCCCGGATGTAAACCAGGAGTTTCCTTTTTTCTCAAGATTTTTGCCAGTGCTATAGAGTTTGTGCATCTGAGCGAATCCATCCTTGAGTGTATTTAGCAGCATGTGGGTTACTGTGTTGTGTGTTCTGGTTAGAAAAAAAAACACCACACGGATAGTTCTCACTCTAGTGAGCGCAATAATCACAGTTAATTACTCTACCACAATTTCTCCTAGCAAAAAACAACATGATCTGCTTGTCCATTCAAAGGCATGCTCCTTGTTGGTGTTTATGACTGAGCTTCTTTTTATAATGAAATTCACAAGTACTGATTGGTGCTCATAGAAACAGAACAAAGATGTATAGATTACAGTACTTAGAATTTCTTCTTGGATAGGCCCAGATCCTATATGGTTCCTTCACTTGTGTTCAGCTCATGTATAGTTCCAAGGCTGCTGGTGCTCAGCAGTTACACCCACGGGGCTGGCTGGCAAAACCATATGGGCATATTTTAGGGAAATCCCTACTTCATTAGTACACAAAAACTGCTGGCAATTTTATCAATAATCAATTTTATCAATAATACATTGACACAGGTTTTCAGGGCAGGAACAGGAAATGCCTGGCATTGGGCTTGAGAGATTGAATTTTACAAGCAGCCAAAATCATTCAGAAAGGAATTAAAGCTACTGTATCAGCATATGACAGGAGATTTATATTTTGAGATGGATAACCTTAGCTAGTTAAACGTTTTATTGGTGTGCTTTGGGTCGCACATTTCAGATAGCTTGGAGATAGTTTAATCCTCAACAAGCTCGAGATGCAAAACTGTCAAGGAAGCCAGCGATGTTTTTGCCATCACAACAAGCATTCTCACAATGAAAACTATGGCAGTAGCCAATAACAATAATTAGCTTGGTATGCAAAAGTACTCACATTTCAATATACTAAATGACTCAGTGAACATGTTCTAGAAGGTACTGACTAGCTTTATACTACAAATGGTTCAACACACTGAGCACATCACAATCAGTCCAGGTAACTTTCACCTGTGTACCATGCCACAAAAGAATGAGTAAGCTGATCAGTTGGCAGGCATGAAGGTGATTGAGGAGGAAAAGGCAGTGGATGGACAAGACATTATTAATGCCATAAGAGAGACAAGATGAACATATGACTTTAAGGACATTTGGGAATCCGCTTCTATGTCCAGAGTGAGGGAAATGGGAGTGAGGATGGCAGACATAAACATTTTGCCAAGAGCACAAGGCATTTGATTAATCAACACAGAACTGGACTGATCAGTTGCGGGGGGATGTTAAGGAGGAGATTAGAGCATCAATGAATCTTTCTAAAGTGTGATAATAATCCTTACTAATCACTACATATTGTGCAATATGTAGGAAAATGGACTATGAGTGCTGCTTGGAAAAATGTCACCTTAATTAGTGTGTATGCTTTTCATCATTAGCCATTTTTATTTTCTATTGCAGAATTAGTTAATAGATCTGATTTTTAAACTTGTTTATTTGCATAAAACCCTTAATGTTTGTCAACAGTATCAATAAAAGTGACTTGTTGCCAATGTATTTTCCCCCAAAATTCTGAATTCATGACCCCATATGAACTAATTCATTAACACAAATGTGACCTCTATTAAGGAATGAAGTATATAAGTTGTATAGTATACTGGTAGCAGGCGAGCTATTGAAGTTGATCGTAAACTTGACTGGTAAATGTCATGAGTACGATCGGATGTGAGTTTCAATTTTTGGGCTCATCGCTAGCCAGTGTGGGAGAGACTGGCCACTTATTCCTTGGTACATTCAGGCTTACAAAATGTGATGCTGCCATCGTATCACAGACCCACAGCAGGAAACTTCTTCAGGACAAATTATTAATTATAAAATATTGGTGATAGTGTTTTCCTTTATTATCTGCAGAGGTTGAGTATTTTCTTCTGTGGCTTAGGGGTTAGTGAATGCAGCTTCACAATCCCCTGACATACCAGGTTGAGGGTTCGAAAATCTGCCACAGTCGATTTCAGAGTGGATCATTTTGTGTTGATTTTCATGGTATGAGCATCAGCCGCTCAGAAATCAATGGCAAACTACCGAATTTATATTGCAGAGTAAATCACAAACAGCCAATAAATGGTAGGATTGATTGAAACGTTCTTTAAAAGGATATACAACTAAAGTTTTATGATGGTTTTAATTCAATATTTTACATTTTCAATAGAAATTACTTGAACTCTACAGTCTAAAATGGGTACCAAGAAATTGTGCTAGCATGACACTGACCATGTCATCCATCGAGTGCTAATTGGTCTATAACAATACAGGATGTCGAAAAAGAGTCCTTTACATTTCTTCACTAATAAATAATTTAGTCAATGTTAGTGAGGTCCAAAATGTTTTGAATATACATATTTAATACCACTACCAGTGATATGTGTTAACCTCTGTCTTTTGACCTCTGTTATGGAGCAGCATTGGATGTCTGGTGGAGAAAGATTCAACTTGTCTTTTACTTTTTTGGCTATACTTCTCTTTTACTGTTTCATGTGCAATGTGAATAAACTCTAATGAAACTATCTATCCAAAGAAATGATGTGGCCATCTGAACAAGAATGTCACTACATTTCATTTTCATTGTCTGAGATCTCTATCAGAAATGTTTTCTATATGTGTATAATTTTGATAAAATTAATTACTAAACTACATACTATTACTAATTAAATACGTCATATTTCAATCAGTACCTCATATTTCAATCAGTTATCTCAACAACAAAGTAAAAGTACTTTTGTTTCCTTGTTGGGGAAGGAAAAAAGTTGAATGTCCGTTACAGGTCGCCGTAATCAGCGCCAGCATTTGTGGCTGTTTGTGATTAATTAGGGTGTTTTTACGTTTAGTAGTTTGCCAATGCCATATGAAAATACGGAAGTTTTAAAGAAAAAAGGTCGGCCAATCTGATTTCAACCGACAGCTTACCTGGACTTTTTAGATTTCACACGACACTAACCTAACTGACTAACTTTAAACTACTTAGTACTTGACTTGTGTCAGTTTAGAAATGATACTCAGTGCCCTTCTTTATGCAAAATAAATGCAATACTCAATACCGTTTTAATAATAGTAATTTAGACAAATTACCATTCACACTGCTGTATATTTACAGGCAAAGGCGTAAGGTATCAGCTCCACGCCCATAACAAAGCGGTGCATTTTTATTTGTGTGACTACAACACAACTTCGTACGCCATTACATCTGGTTCACGACAAAGCTGATCTGTACTTTTGTGTTGAAGAACGTTTCCGCTCATGGTCGTCTCTTGTCTCATGGTTCTCCCTTGACTCTTGTCTCTCGGTCTTGTCTTGTTTCTCTGTCTTCTCAAGTCCTGCGTCTACTTATGTCACTTACGGTCTTATCATGTTTCGTGGTTATAACAGACATGATTAACAGATTTGCTACATATCAATATTGTATGTTTGCATATCCTTTACAGGACATCGCTGTCAGCACCAGCATCTTTCAGCTGATTGTTGATTTCTTGGAAAGATTACGCTCAGTAGTTTGCCATTGGTTTCTGAGCGACCGGCTCACATACCCCGTAAGTTACAGACGCGGTTAGAACCGCTACCGATTCTCGCCGTCGTCACATTACTCACGAGAGTATACGGGATTACGGAGAATGCCGCAAAACTCTAGGCCAGGGAGAACGGCACATATCAATATAGAAGTACTGAAATTGAGACATATTTAAAGACCGTGACACGGAACTGTGGGTTGTGACCAAAACATATGAGTTAAAGAGTAATATTGGCATATTGGTTTATATATCTGTAAGGCCATTGATGTTAATGTGACGCCACAAATCGATTTCACCTGTCTGAAGAAATAAGTATGTACATTTCTGCCTTGTTTACGAAATCTGCAGACTCTTTACCTAAAAATCATATTAAACCGCATAAGAAATATCTTGGCTGCAGCAGGTTATAAAATGAAACAAAATGGTATGTCACGATCTCGTGGAGAAAAAAAAAAATCACACACATGTGCAAACCTTACAAGGAAATGACTAAAAATGTATAATAAATACGCAAAAACATTCCACGCATATCCAACCGTACAAATGTAACTAATAATAAAATCATTAATTCCCCCCCCCCCCCCCCAAAAAAAAAAAGTAGAAAATATGAACAATTAAGCATAAGCGGATTTCCAATCAGGAAAAAAGGTGAGCGGCGATGCGCGACTTTCACGTATTTTTGTTACTTGTCTGATGGCAATACCAGTACACTCTTTATGTATTCATTATTTCCTTGTGGACTTATGATATATGGTGAAATATGATAGTGAAATACCTAAAACCTGTGTAGGAAACATTGCCAGCCTACACCTAAACCCAGCCTCTCTGCGTGTGGTAAGCACCACACCTCACATCTCCACAGATGTGAAGCTCGAGTACTCATTTTACAAACTTCTCTCGTTTCTGGAGTTGGAAATGAGAGATCTGCAACACAATTCCCATGCAGATTGTACCACGGCACATGGTCGGGAGAAAAGTGGCCAATTCCAATTCCAATTTTTGAGAAGATTGGCACCGTTCGACATTCGACTTATCGGTTTGCCTATAGTCGGGGCCCTCATGTTATATCTCGTACTTGTTTTTTCGTAAATGTGACTGAAGGGCTTGCGAACGCGGTTTGTGAGCCCGTATACCCGGGTTCGAAACACGGCGGTGCTCGTATTTTCGAAAAAGGTATAGAGACCGGTCGTTCAGAAAGCAATGGCAAACTACTGAACGTAACACTTGCCTAGTACATCAACAGCAGCTGAAAATGCTGGTGTTGACTGCAACGTCCCGTAAGGGATACGCAACAAAAATATAAATATATATCTGCTTCCTTGAAAATGTTTGAATGGCTATAATTGTGTTTGTTTCGTCCTTGTGGTTTTACATGTCAGGACCGAGTTGCATACTTGTTAAGACCTGGCGTAATTGTGTTCCCGTCCCGTCTTATGGTGTTGTTTCCTTCAGGGATGATTACCAGTCGTCATCCTTCCTCCAGACGGTTGTGGTTTCCTCCGTCTTGGTCTTGGTCTGTATTCGTATCTTCTGGGTCTTCTTTGTCACCTTGTGTCGTGGACGGCTTGGTATCTTGTTCTTGCTGGAGTGTAATCTCATCCTCTGGCCACCGTCCAATCTTGGTCACTGTCTGTTTGGATACCTACCACTTCTATTTCCTCGTCTGGATTTTTGTTTCTCTTCTGTCCGTGACTTGGTATCTTCTGCTTCTGATGTCTCGTTCTTTGACTTGAGCTGTTCTATCTTTTCTCTTTCTTCTTGTATTTTGGTCAGCGTTTTTTTCTATCTAAGCCTTTATTGCAGCCATTCGAGCAACATCCTGCTCAATCTTCTGCTGCACTTGTTTAGGCAGGTCGTCCAGGATGCACTGAACGGCTATTATTTGCGTCTCTTATGCTGTGTCTCGTTGTTCCTCGATGCTGGTGAACTTTGATCTCAGGTCCTTCAATTGGCCTTCCAATTGTGCCTTGTTGTAGTAGCCTTGTACTGCCTTCTAGCCTCTTTGTACGGTAGACTGGATTTAATGGCGATCTGCATGGCTTCCTTGCTGTTTTGGTGGCAGGGGCAGCCGAGGTACCTGTCGCCTTGATTGGCGAGGCAGCTGGCGCACTTTCTGTTTGGCTTAGGCCTCCTGAAATCCGTGTTGATCTTAGCTTGAGGGCACTGACTGTAAGGGTAGGGGCCAGAGCAGTATCTGCATACCTCCACCTCACTTTTGCACGTGGCACGGGTGTGCCAAAACTTCTGACACCTGGAGCACTGCGGCACTCTAGGTATGTAGTGCTCTGGAGCTTGTTCTCTTCTGTCCCATCTGACTGTTTGAGGGATCATCCGGTCCCCCGAAGTGATGATGACGACTGTAGAGGGGTGTTGTTCTTCCCGATGATCCTATCTGCCCTCGTAATGTTTAATGTCGAGTTCTCTCTCGACAGCCTCTCCCTGATCTGATCATTTGTGAGATGGGCCTTAACTCGCTTGATGACCCATCGTTTGATCGTGGTATGTCCAGTGGCTTTCACTGATGTGCCGTGGGGAAGCTTGATGTCGGCTTTCTCATGTTGTTAAATCGTCTGCATTAGTGTGGTGGTCTTGGAGTTCTTGTTGATGGAGACCACCATTCCATCAGGTGTCTTGCGCAGCTGGGTGATGCAGTGTCTTCCCAGCTCGTTCTCCAAAAGACTGGGTATCTTGCCTGTTGGTAGTTCTGACATTTTGGCCTCCCCAACGTTGATTTGTTTCAGTAGGATTTTGCCAGTGAAGTCCTCGGTTGTGGTTTCCTCCGATGTGGAGGTCTTTGGTGAGCTGCTTGGCTGCTTCTCATTAGTGTTTTTGTGGACTTCTCCGCTGTTGCTGGCTTCAGTTATAGTCGTTGTAGTCTCTGGCGTCGGTTCAGTGACGGGAACGATTAAGCAGGTGTAGGAGTAGGACTGCTGTGTGTAAAAACAGGATCAGCAGTCACAGCGGCCTTACTCGCCTCTGCCTTCTTCTTCCTGGCTGCATACATTGCGTGTCTTTTCGCGGCACTTTTAATGCGAGGCATTCTCTGCACTATCTGATTGCAATCTGCTTCTCGATAGAGCGAGTGAGTCGAAAAATGAATGCAAAGTGTCTACACCATCCATATTCTTATAGATGCGAGCCCTTTTTATAGCCATGGGATTTGAACGCTAATGCATCCGAGTTTGGAGTTAAAACGCAGTCTCCCAGTAGGATCATAATTAATCAATCATGTCATCATTATCTTATTATTATTGTACCTTTAACATTTTATTGATCATCACATACTGTGACGGCACAGGAAAGTAACAATTCCTCTTCACTTCATTTGAAATTACACTATAGCATAGCAGCTAAGCTAGCGGTCCTGTGAAATAAGCATAGACAACACTATTTTTTATAGCATTTTTAGCAAGGTATCACAGAACACCGTTGTGTTGGATCTAGTATTTTACAAACATTTAATGAAGAGACATGACTTCCTAGTTACATAGTGTTCTTCGTGATACACAGAAATACCAACTTGTAGAACCCTTAAGGCCATTTAATTAGCAAGAGAAATAAAATCGCAGGTATTTATTAGCACTCGTAGAAGTAAAGGTAGGAAGCAAAGATTAACGGACATACTAGTCAATATAAAATTGAAAGCTGTAGCGGTCACATCGAGATTCAAACCACCCGTCTCTAAATGACGGCAACGTCTCTGTGATGAAACTAGTGTTCTTCGAAGTAGTGCCAATTAGAAAGCTCTTTTAAAGAAAGTATGTCTTTTTGTCAGCTATACCATCCACCCAAACCCACAACTAAGGAATGTGGACAGAAATAGGCTGAAATAGCATCATGGGTCTTATAAATTTATATTAGCCAAACATAGCTCACATAACAAACATCGGACCGTTATTCTGCATCTAGTGTATTACAAACATTTATAGAAGAGAAATTATTGGTTGTTTCCAATCTCACATTTGTTACTTCAGCGAGGATTCTAGAATGCATCTTTATAGGGATAGACAGATAGTGTTAAGATCCACTGCAGCCGAAGTTCGTGGTGAACATTGTAACTTTTCCCTTTTGTTGTCTTGAAATAGATTATGTCCTAAGTGATTCAATGAACATGAACCGACAGATCGAGGCGGGTTCTATACGTAGACAGTAGACTAACTCACTGCGGTTGCATGTTGTACGCAGAGTCACCTTCATCTTCTTGTTGGGACACGCGGGAGTTGAGGGAAATGAACAGGCTGATAAACTTCCTGGCTCTGCACCCCCTGCATATGGCCAGCCATGGATTGTGCCGATGTTATTAATGCCCTCAGAGAGATGTCAAGAGCGGAGGACTGTGGCGCCATTGAATCCACCTCGTTGTCCAGAATGAGAGACTGGAAGTAAAATTGGCACTGTCAGGCACGATAGAGAACGAGGGGCCTCGTCAACCAACAC
This sequence comes from Cepaea hortensis, assembly GCA_963921405.1. Lineage (NCBI taxonomy): Eukaryota > Metazoa > Mollusca > Gastropoda > Stylommatophora > Helicidae > Cepaea > Cepaea hortensis. Next base: position 126,671,085 of record OY992878.1, read on the forward strand.
AGAATTGGCACTATTAGCCCGCGGACGCTGATTCATATGGTTGGGGGGGGGGGGGGTGGATCTGAGCACCTATGTCCGGAGTGCAAAGATGATACCCTAACAGATAACATATTGTGTATATCTACATGCTTTCTCTTGTATAAATTTCACTGTCTCTTTTAAAGTGCACTCGGTGGCCCGTAAAGATTATATTCTGTAAAGGTTAGCTTCCATAATGACTGGTTTCTATAAGGTTTGTTATTTTTCTAGGCCAAATGGTTTGCCTTGGTCTTACGTATTCGGGACAGTGCTGTCTTCGGGGCCAATCCACATGTGCTCGTGTCTGATTTGCCAGTAAGGTGGTAACTGATCTGATTTTTGGCAGTGAGATAACATCCAAGACATGCGATTTATTAAGGTCACACACTGTGCAACATGCAAATAAAGGGGGGGGGGGGTAATGTCTATTTATTGGTAAGCCTGCTTCTGCCTCGAAAGGTACTAGATTGATTTCCAAATAAGGTTAAATTGCTAAACAAATCCTAGGATGTGACACACGCGCGCGCGCGTGCACATACACGCACGCACGACTTTCCCATTGCTATGCAGTGAATTATTCCCCTTCTTTTTGTACCCGGGATCCCCCATTGAATCTGAGGCCCTCACCGAGCCCATGTTAAGCCGCCCGGCCCTGTTCTGTTGTAAGATAGTAATTCAGAAATGTAAACGGACAAACTAGAAAGTGCTTGGCGGCAGGGAAGGTGTGATTTCTGAGACGAATGTTAAGAATACCTCGACGGCTAGAGTAACTAAAACGATTGCCTGGAAGATGCTAATGAAAGTAGAACGATGTATGCAGTTATAAGAAACATATAGCAGTGTTCGTTGGTCATATGATGAGAAGAGAGATATTGGAGAACATCGTGACAACGGGAGAAATCAACAATAGAAGAGGCAGACGAAATAAATGATGCTCGATGGTCTAAGTCATGCCGTGGATACATATCAATGGACTTGGTCCAGAACACCCAGGGCCGAGATCTGTGAAGAGACATGAATGTCCACGCCATTTAACAAGGCACATGCTGATTGTGATTAAATGTATGATGACATTTGTATTTGTATGTGATGAACAATGTAACATTGTTTTTGTTATATTATTATGTAACATTTACAATTAATCTTACGATTTATGTATTTTCAGCTACAATACAGTAACATGGTGTTTGTAAAGTCTCACTACACTTTGCATGTAGAACAACTCTGAAAAATGAAGTACATAACGTCATCAAAACTGTTCTCAACAGTTCATAGTGAAGCAACATGCAGCGAATGGCTGTCGTCTGCTGGAGCAATTCTTTGCACTCCAAACAGAATGGTGTTATCAACGGAAGAGGCCCTTTTTTGTTGAACAAGTGATTCAAAATGGCGGTCGATACACAAGGTTGGTTGTTCAAAGATTTATAGCAAGATTTCCTGTCAAACAACCTCCTCATCGCATTACGGTTAGAAATTTGTTGAATAAGTTTCTTGCTACGGGAAATGTGGAAGATGCTCCGTGATCTGGTATCTGAAGAAAAATGTATAGATATCCAAGACAGAATCCTAAAAGTCCAAGCACGTCCTTAGGGAACATGTCGCAACAAGTGAACGTATCAGTATCAGTAAGCACAGTGCACAAAATTCTTAAACAACGATTAAATTATCCATACAGGATTTCTGTTGTGTCTGAACTAAAAGAGAGTGATAATCAATCCAGATTCAACTACTCCACGTGATTTTAAGCATTTTTAGCTAAAGAAAATGTGTCGATTCTCGATGTAACATTCTTCTCTGATGAGGGCTGGATGGTCTCGAGGTATCATGTCCGCCTCGGGTGCTGGGGGTCCTGGGTTCAAGCCCCGGTGAGGGCCGCGATTTTTTCACGTGGACTTCTAGTAACAAAATTTCCTTGGTCTCTGGGTAGTGAGATCGGACGCCCGTGTGTATTGTTACGCAAGTAAAACATCCATTGGCAGTTGGAAATCGAAAAAGAGTAGCCTAACGGCGCTGCCCGGGCAAAATTTCGAGCTAAAAATCTACTCAAAGTATTTCAGGATTCTCGCCGGTGCTACGGAGTTCGTGCACTGAGCTGAGATTCTCCGGACTCAGGCATGAGTTAGGAGTAGAACGGAGCACTTATGGGTTACACCTATGTGCCATGATATTGATCCGTCGACTAAACTAAACTAAACTAAACTAAACTAAACTGAGGCATGGTTTCATCTGTCTAGATACGTTAATAGCCAAAATAATTGTATTTGGAGCACTTTTAATCCCAATGCATTTCATGAAGCGCCTCTACCTGATGAGAAAATTGGGGGTATGGTGGGCCATCAATAAAAAACGTTTTATTGGACCAATTTTCTTCAACAACACTATAAATGCCGATCGTTACCGTCCTGAAATTTTGGAACCTTTTTTAGAACAGCTGAATGAACGTTAAATTGGGGAAGCGTGGTTCCAGCAAGATGGTGCAACTGCACACACAGCTTGAGCATCACTGCGATTTTTGGATGCAATTTTCGCAAATCGCATATCACGTGGAATTTGGCCTGCTCGTTCTCCAGATCTAACTTCATTAGATTATTATCTATGGGGTTTCTTGAATGGAAACATTTACAAAAATAATGTACACAAGAAGAAATCAGGGTTACCATTTAAGAAATAACAACAGACACGTTGAAGAAGGTATTTGACAATATGAAAATACACGTACAGTCTTGTCTTGAAGCCCCTGGTGGTTATTTCCAACACCTGATAATGAATTCTTCATTGGCACTTTCCATCTTCCCTAAAACAGCATTAGACCATAGAAGTGACTATTGTAACTAATTTAATGAATTTTTTAGCACACTTTTTATGTCGTGATGTACTTCATTTTTCAAATTTGTTCTACATACAAAGTGTAGTGAGACTTTACAAACACAAGGTGTGTGTGTATATATATATATATATATATATATATATATATATATATATATATATATATATATATATATATATATATATATATATATATATATATATATAACTCATAGATGTATGCACTTTGACAAACTATGTGCTGGTTGGTCGGTTGTGGATTTCCCAGAAGACTGAGTCTCTTAACTAAGGTGCATTGGCATCCAGGTTGTCTGGACAGCAATTGCGTTTTAAAGATGACAGACATAGATTTAAATATATGCTTATGATTCATCATCATCAAGTGCCTTGGCAGCTGGCGTAGGTGTTCATGTCTCCCCCCCCCCCCCCCCCGAGATATGCTTATGAGTTGAATTGAGTTAAGTTGAGCTAAGAACTGAAATCACTGCACTCAGAACATTCCCATATTCGCTCCATCCCCTCGTCCAACAACCAGCGTAGAGCCACACTACTAGTCGTTCTCACCGCTATCTGATTGAAAGTTCTTCTGGTCTTATATGCTTATGATTAGAAGTTAAATCATAAGTTAAAAAAGAATTATTGCGTTTTATATAGAGTCAATTTTAACACACACGTCAATCCGGAAAATATGTAAACAGGAAATAAAAATCTGAGGAAGCCAGGCATATGTGGTTTAAGTTTAATTAGAAATACCACGGACCGCCAAAATAAGTAATTTGAATGTTTTGAAAGAGGTCATTACACAAAGAAAGTAGATCACAGACATAATGATCAATGTTAAGTGTCGTGCTGTCTGGTGTGGGCAGTCATGCTCCTCCACACCTTGCATTCATCAAAATATTTATAAATTCGTGTGGTGACAGCTTTCCGTGTTACGACAAAAACTCTGACAAGAATCTTCTCTCGCTGTTATTTTCTGACTTTCTTTTTATACATCTTTCTAGTTGTAACAACATGCCCCAACTGACCGCTTTTCATATTGTGGCCAAACAATAATGACTACCTCTTTCTGATTTTTATGTACAGGAAATTGTCTTTGTGTCTTAGCCTCTTTCAAAACACGTGTTTGTGGCAAACTCGTAAAAAATGATATATAAAATAGAAATCGGTATGTCTCTCGTGGAGTGCCTTGCGTTTGCTCGAAAAGACAAGGTCGCGAGCTTGTCATGGATGTGTTGTCCTGGACTTGCCGGTGTACGAGGCTGATAGACTGGCTGCTGCCGCTCCTTTGGGCGACAACCTAAATTATGACAGGACTGATGTGGTGAAGACTCTGAGATTGAGAGGAAACTACAGCAAAACAAGTAGAGAACCTAGTCTGAAGAGGCTGATTCAAACAGGGTGGGGTGAGCATAGGGTCTGGACGATACTCTGCACGAAGATGAAAACGCAGCCTATGGCAAACCATTAACGAACAAGGCCAAGCACACCAACGTTTCATATTGTGTGGGGCTGGCACGTCAAAGTTAGTAAATCAGCCTCTGTTCAAAAAGATGACCATGCTGTCAGAGGATGTATTTGAGGTGGATTTTCCGAAGAAGACCACCGTATGGGATCTACCCCTTCAAATAAAGTTCTTTGTGTATCAGTCAGCAAAGTTGCAAATGTTAGAATTTTATTATGGTTTCATAGGTAAACTTCCGGTGTAATGGAGACGCGATGACTCGCTGTCTTGGGGGAGAAGCTGTTCAGTGTTTTTCTGTGGATTCCTTATGGAAATTCCCGTGAAATTCGTGTGGATAGTGTTTTTCCTTTGGATTATGTGATGCTATTTCGTGTTCGTTAATTGGAAGTGTTCAAAAGAAGCCACGGAAGGCAGGTGGTGGATGAAATTATGAGGGCAGCCGACAGATATTTGTTGGTTATGGTCTCGAGTTTCGCGACGGCAAGCTTTCTCTCTTTCGAGAGACACTGATTGCGGTCATCCGGCCAGTATGGTCACTGCCATAGAGGAAAGCAACGGCAAACTACCTCTTTGAAATTGCCTAGTTTATTATGATTCGCTTAAAGACTGATCATCGCAAGACAAGGACAGAGACATTAAAATTAGGAACATGGAACGTTAGGACGCTAAACAACGACGGAAAATTAGAGAACATAACACAAGAAATTCAAAGAGAAAAAATTAATATATTAGGTATGTGCGAAACGAGATGGACAGGAGCAGGCATCAAGATACATAAAGATTTTAAGATTATTTATTCTGGAGGTGAGGATCGGCATGGGGGAGTGGCAATAGTTTTGGACCGGAAAACATCAACGTCTGTTCAGGGATATTGGGCCGTGTCGGACAGAGTACTACTAGTTAAATTGAGTGGCAGACCTTTTAACATAAATATTATTCAAGTATATGCCCCAACAGGAGAGTCCAGTGAAGATAGTGTAGAGGAATTTTATAATGACATAGAGTCTGCCTTAAAGAAATGTAAAAATTCAGAAATAAACATTATAATAGGGGACTTCAATGCAAAAGTAGGAAATCAAGGGGATAGATACACAGTAGGAAACTATGGTTTAGGAGAGAGAAATGAAAGAGGATACAGACTAGTAGAGTGGGCAAAAGAACAGGAAATGATTGTAGGAAACACCTGGTTCAAGCAACACCCTAGAAGATTATGGACCTGGAGGAGTCCTGATAGCAGGATTAGAAACCAGATTGACTACATTCTCATTAGCAGAAGATTTAGAAACGCCCTAACAGTAGCAAAAACAATTCCCAGTGCTGACTGTTATAGTGACCACAGATTACTCACAGGAACATTGAGGATAAAGTTGAAGAAAGTCAAGTATACAACAGGGAACACTAAATATGATTTGTGTACATTGAGTAATGACAAGGAAATACAAAACAAATTCAACATAGAAGTACAGAACAGATTTGAAATATTGTCTGATCTAGAGATCCTATTCCAGGATGTGGATGATCAATGGGAAATGTTAAAGAATTCAATCAATATGGCTGCAGAAACAACTATTCCAAAATTAAAGAAGGTGGGTCGTAAGAAATGGATGACTGAGGAAATTTTACACTTAATGGAAACAAGAAGACTCAACAAAAATAATCCTGCCAAATATGAAGAAATTCACAGACAAGTCAGAATATTATGTAGGAAGGCAAAAGAATCATGGCTTGAGGAAAAGTGCTTAGAAATTGAAAAACAACACAACAGTCAAAATACCAAATTAGTGCACAAAAGGATTCAGGAACTTACTAATAAAAGAACAAGTACATCAACAGGCTGTCTAAGAACTAAAGATGGCAAAATCATAATAGAAAAAGATCAGATTCTACATGTATGGACAGATTATGTGAAAGACCTGTATAATGATAACAGAGAGGAACAGTATGCTATTAGATTTAATAATGAAGGACCAGCAATTTTAAAGATGGAGGTTCAAAATGTTCTTAAGCATATGAAAGCTGGCAAGGCCCCCGGTGCAGATAACATCACAACAGAAATGATTAAAGCTTTAGAAGAATTTGGACTAGAGCAAGTCACTAGACTGCTGAACACATTATATGATACTGGAGATATACCTTCTGAATTATGTAATTCTGTATTTATTGCAATCCCAAAGAAATCAGGAACCTTAGAATGTGATCAACATAGAACAATTAGTATAATGAGTCACATCACAAAGATTTTGTTACGAATTATCATGCAAAGAGTGAGGAAGAAAATACAACCTGAAATAGGGGAAGAACAATGTGGTTTTGTAGAAGGAAAGGGTACAGTAAATGCTGTGTATATGCTGCGAACAGTTATTGAACGTGCTTTAGAAGTAAACAAGGATATACATCTTTGCTTTATTGACTACACAAAGGCTTTTGATAGAGTAAGACATGTCAACATTGTGGATATGCTTGCAGATCTTCAAATTGATGGGAAAGACATTAGACTTATAAAAAACATATATTGGAAACAACAAGCTGCCATAAGAATTGATAATGAAGTAGGACAATACCAACCTATTAAGAGAGGTGTTAGGCAGGGATGTGTAATGTCTCCAGATCTTTTTTCCTTATACAGTGAAAATATTTTCAGAAATGTAGAAGACCTAAATGGAATCAGCATTGGAGGACGAAACATAAATAACATTAGATATGCAGATGATACAGTATTGATTGCAGACAATGCACAGGATCTGCAACAATTAGTAGACGCTGTGGTTGTACACAGTGAGCAGCTGGGGTTGGAATTAAATTGTAGGAAGACACAGGTTATGGTCGTCACTAGGAAGAACGAAGTACCACAATGTAATATACAAGTAAATGGGAATATTCTTCAACAAGTGAATCGGTTCAATTATCTCGGAACAGTCATAACATCTGATGGCAGATGCCTTGAAGAGATTAGAACAAGAATCGCCATTGCGAAAGTAGCCTTTAGCAAGATGAAAAACATTCTGACCAATAAATTGATGTCAATTGAAACGAGAAAAAGAGTGTTGAGGGGATACATAGAGCCTGTTCTTTTGTATGGATGTGAAACTTGGACAATGTGCAGTCAAGCTGAAAAACATCTGATGGCTGCAGAAATGTGGTTTCTGAGGAAAATGCAAAGAATACCATGGACAGATAGAAAAACCAATGACCAAGTACTACAAGAGACAAATGAAAATCGTAGATTGATTAGAGAAATTAGACGTAGACAGTCAAAATTTTTTGGACATGTTATGAGAAGAAATGGACTGGAGAACTTGGTGACAGCTGGCAAGATCGAGGGGAACAGACCAAGAGGAAGACCGAGAGGAAAATACCTGGATGGCTTGGCCACATGGCATGGACGAGACAGGAACACTGAGCTGATCCACGACTCTGGTGATCGAGTGAAATGGCGAATCATGACCGCCCACGCTTTCCGGCATGGCACATGATTGATTGATTGATTCATAGATAGGTTTATAGATAGGCAGGATTTCCAGATGTCTGAGATAGACACAGATAGTTTGTACTAAGCCCTTAGCGCCCCGACCTTAGCACAGGCAGTCAGACCTCAGCTTCAGGTAGAATTCTATAGAGTCTATAGCTCATGGTTCCCCTCTGAGGTCTGTGATAGCCATCAACGAGAATTTATTAGAAGTAGGGGTAGTGTACCAGCCTGTGACCCGTGTAGAGATAAGCGACTCTACGACAAAAGAACCCCTGGGTTATTTAAGTTAGAGTATGAGGGGACAGGGATGGTCTCTTTATGTAGCAAGACATATCACTGTTTTGGAGACTATGCCAAGACCAGCATGAAAGGACCGACTAAACACCACAACACCCACCTATACAGAGACACCTTTTTTGAATGTACTCGATACACAGACTGTGACTGGCGGGGGAGGGGGGGGGACAAACATAGGTTTTACGACACAGGCTTCCTCTGTCTACACATATCAACAACACAGAAATGCCTTATCATATTTCTATATTAAAAGACAAGTACATGCAGACAATGTTACCATCTCACCATTAGACACATAGCATGCACTCTTTTTCCCTGATGCTTATTACTGCTAGTGTAAAAATGTAACATACTGTGGATATGCTAATACTTTTTGTGTGTACATAGCTTTGTACTTTTTTCTACTTTTTATATTGATATACATATGCCTAAAATGCTCATTGATCATGAAGATCGCCGTGTATTCTATATAATGATCTTTAAAATTTTAAAAAATGGTGGTCATGTGCGTTGAACCTATGTATACTAAATATGATCTCCTTGACTGTCGTTTAAATAATTGAATATGGATGTATTGAAAATAAAAGATTGAATGTATGTTGTAGTTGAAAATGTTTTGTCACTAACCTTTTATGTCGCTGATTTGTAAATTGATGCTGTCACATTTTTCACTGGTCTTTAATATAAATGAGTGCTATTTGCAGACGACTGAAAGGCTTTAATGTACTTTGTAAATGAATGTCCTTTGTTGAATATGTTTTCTACACTATTGAAAATTTCTCCACACACAATTTTTGTGTGTGGTGATAATAAAAGCTATGAAAACCACATTTTCATGTTTGTTGGTTTTTCAGTGCTATGAATGGCGTGTTTTCTTCTTTCTTGTTTTTCCTTGTTTTCATCTTTTCATCTTTCTTGTTTTCGTCCATCTTGCCTTTCTTCTTTTCATGTTTACTGTGGTGCGAGGTTGTTTTTCATGTTGATTGTTGAAACAATGTTGGCTGTAGAACACTTGATACACACAAGAACAAGGGAACAGAGAGACAAGATAAAATGCACAAGTACAATATCCATGCATCATGTGTCATGCCGACAAGCGTGGGTGGTCATGTTCTGCCACCTCACTCGATCACCAGAGTCGTGGATCAGCTCCGTATTTCTGTCTCGACCATGTCACGTGGCCAAGCCATCCAGGTATTTACTTCTCTGTATTTCTCTTGGTCTCTTCCCTTCGATCTTGCAAGCTGTTACCAAGTTCTCCAAGTCATTTCTTCTCATAACATGCCCAAAATTTTGACTGTATACGTCTAATGACTCTGATCAGTTTACGGTCTTCATGTGTTTCTTGAAAGACTTGTTCATTGGTTTTTCCGTCTGTCCATGGTATTCTTTACATTTTCCACAGAAACCACATTTTCAAAGCCATCAGATGTTTTTCATTTTGACTGCTCATTGTCCACGCTTCACTTCCATACAAAAGTACAGGTACAATATCACACAAGTACAAAGTCACAAAGATCTGCAAACACAATGAACACATAGACAAGAACACACACAAATACAAGAAACACCATACATTAAAAAAACCAAGAAAACAAAATTTTTCATTTTTGGTGTTATTTTCACATAAAACTTTATACATATTGTATATTGTTTCTGGACTTCTCCACAGCAATGTCTGAGTAGGCTGGCTCATGGTAGCCTGAGTTGCTACTTGTAGTCTAGTAGTCTCCTGTTTGGTGGGCTGAAATCTTAGTTTTTAGTTTAGTTTTTAGTTTAGTTGTTGGATCAACATCACGGCACACGGTTTACCCATAAGTGCTCCGTTTCCCTCCTAACTCAAACCTGAGTCTGGAGAAACTCAGCTCAATGCACGAACTCCGTTGCATAGGCGAGGATCCTGAAATACTTTGGGTAGATTTTTAACTCGAAATTTTGCCCGGGCAGCGCCGTTAGGCTACTCTTTTTCGATTTCCAACTGCCAAGGGATTTTTTACATGCGCAACAATACACACGGGCGTCCGATCTCACTACCCAGAGACCAGGGGACATTTTATTACTGAAAGTCCAGGTGGATTTTTTAAATAAATCCCGGTCCTCACCGGGGCCTGAACCCGGGACCTCCAGCACTCGAGGCGGACATCATACCTCGAGACCACTCAGCCCCCCCCGGCTGAAATCTGAGTATTGTAGGCAAATGGGGTATCAAAAATCTGGCTGTCGGGCACATCGCACTTCTGACTATTGGGCTCATCACACACCTAACTGGGTTAAGTAGTGGAGGCTACTTGGTGGCTTCGGTTAGTGCCTTGTTTGGCTTTGTTACTGACTTGGTTGCGATGCTTGGCTTGACTGAGTCGATCAATGTCAGCTTGGATTTCACGACGCATATCTATCATCTGCTCATATGAGAGGCATCCCCATCTTGGTAGGAAACTTCTAGTCGGATTCATCTGAGAATCGACGGATGTGTAGCGTGGATGATCCTCTGTAGGTTGAGACAAGCACGGCCATATCACCAGCGCCCACCGGTCTAGTAGTCTCACCATTAAAAGTCACGCAGACCCAGTTAGCAGTCTTGAGTTATGTAGTCATCTTCGGATTACAATGAACGGATGTTACTAACCTGATGTTTATATACCAGTGTCTGAGTATAAACCGGTGTCAGCCAGTTTTTTTTTTAGATCAAACGTCTCAGAATTACACTGACTCTGTTTTACGTATGGCACGACTAGGCGACCTACTACCCGATCGTTGACCCGCTGTATGTTTGAAAAGGGCTGGAGAATTCGGGTCAGGCTCACCCCACGACCTTTCATCATGATGAAATAGATAGAATAGAGGCCACAGGCGTTACTTAGTACATCTTGCAGGACACGTGTATTATACATAAGCGGTATGTCTGAATGATGACCAATAAACTTGAGCAAGTCGGCCTGTAAGGGCGGCAGAGCAAACGAATCAAATTACTCACATATGTCTAACTTATCATAATACATAGCGATCCAATCACTAGGGTCAGTGTTTATGACGAAGGCCACTGCACTGGTTCTATCTAAGTGTCAACGTAGCTGATCTTGAGCGGGTGTGTTGAACCTGAATTGCAGTTTTAAAGGCCGAGTCTTCGGCATCTCAAACTGGTCTCCATCCAGTAGCCTGGGACTCAGATCAAATGCATACAACGTATAGCCATATTTTAATTGATTATAGTCAATTGAGTTGTCGGCAACGTTGCCTACCAGACCCATAGCTAAATTAGTACCAAATAGGCTTGTACGTATTGGTTACAACCAAAGTCCATCGTCCAAGGTGTGCTAGTGGCAGATCGACTATCGACGGTTACGTTAAGATGCTATGAGATAGCATGTCAGGTGGTACATGGGATTTTCCAGCAACCGGGGGTCGATCATGATCATTTTTTTCATACAAACCCACGGCGCGTTTCAACACATTTATAATGGGTCCGAGTAAGGCGCCTATGAAACCACCCTGTTGGAGGATTTGTTTCCGTTTCTTGATGGACAGTTTCTTACCCGTGAGCGCACTCAGGATGATTTTGAGCCGCTGCATACGCCGCTTCTGTGCCAGTGTCAGGGGAACATTACCTTTTAACACGTTGTGACAGCATTCGCAAGTTGATTGGAAGAGGTCTGGGGAAGCTGTTTTAATTACGGCTTTTATGGCAGCCGGCTTCACCTCGCCCAGAAACTGCAGCATGACCCCGTTACATGTCACCCGGTTGGACATATTATTTGGGGACGTAGACGACTTGACGCTGATCGGGAAATATATGGCTTCGTAAGCGGAGCTAATCCGGTGTTTCCTGTCGAAGGTCAAAGAGCAAATACCCGTGCGGAACCGCTGTCAAGTGCTTAAATTTCTCTCGGATATATGACATGCGGCTTGGGTACATCTGTTTGGCAAGATTGGTAATCTGTGATCCGTCTCGGGATTTTTAAATACCACTTTGTGATGCGAATTCAAGCTGATGGTTCTTTGTTCTTTATTCTTACCAAAGAGGTTCTGTATTATATACATATTGCTGAGGTTGCGATGATGACTAACCTTAGTAAATAATTTCGTCACTCGATCATCTTTCTCGGCCATTAGGTCATCTATCACCACTAGCTGGAGTCTATCACCTGTCCAGTTTTCTTTATCCGACAAGCCTTCGTTAAACTGGATACCCTTTATAGACTCAAACATGGACTGCCATTCTACGTAGCACCATATAATCTCCTCTGGAATCGGGACAATCATGTCTGACAGATGTACCAGCAACTTTTGCACAATGACGGATTTTCAACTCCCTGTTTGTTCCACAATCAAAACCGTAAAGGGATGTTTCCACATATGATCCAAGACTAATAATAAACACCTACCTGCCCAAGACACGTATATTATTAGGTTCGACACCTCTCTGTGTGCCTGCCCCGTGCGCCTGATCTACCGTCCGCCCCCGACCGTTACGCTTTCCGTCCTTGCACACACACACACACACACGAGCGGAGCGCACACACACACACACACACACACACACACACACACACAAACACACATATATATATATATATAAACACTGTAGAAGAGTTACTTCCCTTGACCTGGGTTTGACCTCTCTGTGATGGCGGATGTCTATGAGATGAAGTTGTGATGTCACATTCAACATATAAGGATTTACTATGAGGCGGATATCACATTCCCGGCATATCTGCTACTTAATTACCACATGACATACTACTGGCGAGTTAAGAGGTTCAACCACCTATCCAGGCATTAAGTTGCACTTAAACGTTGGCTTCTGGCTCCGAAAGTAATGGCAAAGTACAGAAAGTACAAATGCCCAGTAATGCAACATAGGGTTTATCGCAGCGTCCTGCTGATGATAATTTGCACTGAACTGGATATAACTATAGTGCATAGCGTGTAATGGTATTTGGATACAAGGAAAGGACAGAACTACACGAGAGTGATAGCTGTAATATCAACTTCTGTCCTTAATACCTCCTGCAAACTTTATTTATGGATGACATTTCATTCCTCACGACGGGACGTTACAAGAGATGGTATGAGGAGTAACTACAGGCGTCTTATGCGATGATAAGGCAGACGTGGTTGCGGCCTTCTGGGAGCACGTGTACACCTCAGAGGAGCAAATGGAACACCATGGTCTGGCAAGAATGAGACAGCGAGGAGTGATGAGGGGATCTGGCCGACGCTCAACGCTCACAGGAAAGGCGAGACGGACATATAATCAGATTACTACTGGCACTGGTACTATTAGTGTTGCAACTCTTCGCTGGCTGCCGAGGATGGGGACAGGGCGCTTATGGGAATGCCCCGAATGCTGTGATGTCGGTTCCTTAATCAATCAATCAATCAATCAATCAATCAATCAATCAATCAATCACCTTTACTTATAGGTGTGTAATGAATATTCAGCATTCATTCATACATGTTTCTTTTCAGTTTTGTAGTTCGGAGTATATGAATGTAATGAATATGTATGGTAACGGCGACTGATACATGATAAAATAACATGTTATCAATGTAAGTTGTATCTCCTTTGCATAAAGGTGCAATTAACCCCAACATTTATTAAATGCTTGTGATTTTGTTGGTAGTTTTACGTTCATTAGTTTGCCATTGTTTTTTAAACGGCCGACATGCATACCATTGGGAAAATCAACGCAAAACTATATGCTCCTACATCGCCGTAGACCTCTGACCCGATAAGTTCAGGTTTGTGAAATTACGTCAACTGCCTCTAAGCTACAGACACCGACTAAAACAACATACATTCAGAAAAGCACAATACCAGGATTAAGAAGCACATATCATATTTCAGTCCAATAGGAACACCAGTTTTTAAAAAAAAAAGTTAGTTGCATATCCTTTACAGGATGTAGCAGCCAACCCCAACATTTTTGGTTGCTTTGTGATTTATTGACAAGTTTACGTTTAGTAGTTTGCCATTACTTTCTAAGCGACCGGCACTCATACCTGCATGAAACCAGGCGGTCTGTTTTCAAATCGTCCGCAGCTGTGTTTCGATGCGTTCAGCGGAATTGTGAATTGCGTCCATAACCTCTGGAACAACAGACACGACACACATATCAATGAAAACAACAGTGGAAACAATTCGAAAGATCAAGATTGAAGTGTTATACTGACAATTGGTGACAATGAAATACATTAAATATGCGAAGTCTAACAAATCATTATATGTGTGCTTTGCTGAATCACGTCCTAGTTACATTCTAACATACCCCTCCGCCGGAGTAAAATGTCAGCATCGCTCTAGTGCAGTGGTTCTCAACCGGTGAGGAATTCCCCCCCCCCCTTGGGGGGGGGATTTTAGGGTTTCCAGGGGGGGGGGGAATTAAGATTATTTTAAGATCGCATTAATACAAGAATCAGTTACTTGATATTGTTTTCCCCTCTAAATTTTACGGTTCTGTATTTCTAACCCTAATGAAATTCGTTTTATAACGTAAGTAGATTCGCAAATCACGTTTTATGTAAATGTCTAGACTTTTTCTAGTATGTGTTATTAAATTTAGCTTCCATTTTTATGTATACTGTGTAAGGGTGGGGGGGGGGTATTTATAGGGAGGAAATTCGAAAGGGGGAATGATGTTCTGAACATATGGTAAAGGGGGACACGGGCCAAAAAAGGTTGAGAACCACTGCTCTAGTGCTCTCTGTAGGTTCATAGTTTGGAGAGGGGAAGAAGAGCTCCACACAGTCCCCGCGTTGATGGTACTCTGGTAAAGGTCGGGATATGAGTATCTACACCAACCGCATTCCGATAAGTGTAAGCCCTTTTCGGAACTCAGAAGACTTGAACGCCAATATATCGGACTACAGGATTCTAGAGGATTTACAATCTAAGCAATAATACTAAAACAAACACACACACACACACACACACACACACACACACACACACACACACACACACACACACGCACACGCGCGCACACACACACACTTACGTCATATGTGACGCGAATAATGAAAAAAAATTTCGCAACTCCACC
This sequence comes from Cepaea hortensis, assembly GCA_963921405.1. Taxonomy (NCBI): domain Eukaryota; kingdom Metazoa; phylum Mollusca; class Gastropoda; order Stylommatophora; family Helicidae; genus Cepaea; species Cepaea hortensis. The sequence continues at coordinate 126,686,203 of OY992878.1, forward strand.
CCTACTCCGCGTTTTGCCGCTTAGCTTCCTGATTTCAACGGTAGCTGTTTTTTCTCAAGAATGTAATTACTACAGCGTGTTAATGAATGCTCTTCATTGAGAAGTACACTGACCTAAATTCTACTACAAATGTATCACAAGTTAGAAACGACCTTTAATATAAAGACTGTCATTAACATCAGTTATCAGTTGGGGTATCTTCATTGCACTCCGGACATGTCCATAGGTGCTCAGATCCTCCCCCAGCATATGCATCAGCGTCCGGTGGCTAATAGTGCCAGTTCTGTGTTGGTTGACGAGGCGCCTTGTTTTCCCGATGTGCCTCTCGCGTCTGGCTGTGCCGATCCTTACTCCCAAGTCTTTCATCCTGGACAGCGTTGTGGATCCACTGACGTCAAAGTCCTCTGTTCTCGCCATATCTTTAAGGACGTTAATAACATCGGCACGATCCATGGGCTGGCCATCTACAGGGGGTGCAGAGCCAGCCAGTTTATCAGCTCGTTCATTTCCCCCGACTCCCGCATGTCCCGGGACGAAGATGAAGGTGACTTTACGAACAACAGACTTCCGCAGCGACTCAGTCCACTGTCTACGTACAGATCCAGCTTCGATCTTCTGAATCATGCTCATTGAGTCACTTAGTACACACACATTGGTATAATGCTGTGATTCCAGCCATATAAAAGCCTGTGTAACTGCCATCACCTCCATCGTCATGCTGCTCGTGGTCATAGAGTGGGCACCACTGGATTCTTGAACGGTTCGGCCAGCTGAACGGGCTGTTAATGCCCACGCACTTCTCTGCTGCTTTACAACAGATCCATCTGTATAGATGAGCACTTCGGGGCTATCTGAGTGTTCATAGATGAGCGCGTTAACTTCTGCATTGACAGCGACAGGGTTCTGCTCTCTGCACCGTCTGTCGAGTGTGATAATGCAGGAGAAAGTGCACTTAAAAGCTGGAGGTACCCGCACCCATTCCTTGACGGGGTTGATACTGGTAAGACTGCAGACCTGTCTGACGACATCTTCCGCCCGACCCATCCATGATTTGCCTCTCTTTAGCCTGTCACCCTTTTCTCTGAATATAGCGTCATGCAGAGAGTGCTGCTCATCTGCACTTATTTTTAAGTATGCACGAGCTCTCCAGATCTTGATCCTGTGTTCCATTGTCGGGAAGTCAAGGAGGTATCTCATTGCTACACAGCTGGTGTCTTTCGTGCAGCCCAAAATGATGCGCATGGCTTCGTTTTGTACCTTTTCAAGTCTTCCAATCTGTGTAGGGCTGACAGTGAGGATGGCCAGGGCATACTCGATGCGTGAAAGCACCAGTCCTTGGAACAGAAGTATTAGCAGTCTTTGCTCGATATTCGAAGCCGCCATGACTCTCATTGCTGAAAAACCATTTCGAGCTTCCATTATAACATAATCGACATGATTTCTGAAGGACAGGCTTCGATCAAGCCTCACGCCAAGATATGTCATTGATTGGGTTCTACTCAAAAGGCTCCCATCCATTCTTACTGCCGGCAGGTCTGTGTTCACAATATGGTTGTTTAGGGAGAACCATGTAACCGATGCCTTTGCAGGGGTGACAAGGGCACAGGCATCAGCGCACCATGAGGAAATTCGATCTAGTTCGCCCTGCATATCATTGGTAACTACCTGTCTATCTCGACCCTCTCGGTACACGAGAATGTCGTCAGCAAATGATAGAGTCTTACCCCTCCCGTCCAACTGTTGTTCAGTGATCGGAACCGTATACGCGTTGAATAGTACTGGTGACAGTGGTGAACCCTGCGGCAATCCTGGACATATCGTTATCGGTTCAGAAGACCAACTCCCGCATCTTAGCACTACCTTCCTTTGGAGCAGAACTGCAGCTATCCATCGTACAAGGTGGGGGTGCACTTTCAGTCTGAGGAGGGTTTGCATCAAGTGCTCGAAGGATACTCTATTGTATGCGTCTTCTAAGTCTATGGCGGCCGCACGTGTCTCTTCTCTGACCTGAAATCCTTCGTAAACATCTTGAGCAAAGACTGCCGCATTCAGCCATGACTCTTTGTTACGTCTGTATCCTCCAAGTGTGAGCGGGAAGCACAATGTCATTATCATGAGAGCTCTAAACTGCATTTCTGGGCTATCCCCCTCTTAATGATGCAATTCAGTAAAAGATCAACTAAAGTTGTAAATACACTGCCATATTATACTAATCATGGGCTAAGACAGAATGGTGCTGCAGATAACTAGAGGATCTGGCTGACAGTCAGTACTCCGAAGAAAAGCCTGACAACGTATAATCAAACTGCAACCGTTTGATTAGTACTGGAACTCTTCGCTGGCTATTGATGATGAGGATAGATCACGTAAGAGAATGTCCCGTGTGTTTTTGATGTCGGTTTTAGCTCAATTCATAATAATTACGTGTATGATTTATAAGTAAAGTAACAACTATCTGGTACAGAAATAGTTTAATATCTTGAACATACATACTTTCTATCTTTATCTGGAAAAGAGAGTGAGAGCTGTGAAGTGCGTGTCTGGCCAGCATCTTTCTCCACCCCTCCCACCCCCACCTCCACCATGATGTAACTGTTGCTGTAACAGGCGTTACCGGGGTCGTAGTAAGCTGTAATATTATAATGAGTTCACGAGGAAGTGAATGAATCTTTTTGTTATGCGTGGGTGGAACGACCCTTCACACTGTGGTCAATGACATATTTTCAGCCAATGAAAGGCTAAGAAATAATTCACTGTAGAATGAAAAAAATGGCCGCAGACGGACCGAATTCAGACGGTAATGATGAATTTGATCCACGATCGGGCGATCTAGAATGCACCGAAGAACATATAGAAAGTGAATTAAAGGCACCAGATGAAAAACTGTAAGATTGCTTGTTTTTAAGCAATATTTTGGTTTGCTGCTACATAGGACTTAGAATATATGCAGGCGTTAATTGTTATTCATCATGTATTGAGTTACTAAATTTGAGTACTTTCCCGTTTGTTCACTTTCACACGGACGACTCATCGTTCACACGGTCGACTCATCGTTCACACTGTACTGTGTACTTTCCTGTTTATTTTGTATTACGTCTACGTACTGTCAGCTCATAGTTCACTCGTTCCTTTCACTTTCCGTGTTTGTTGATTTACTCTTTGTATTTTGACAGCTTTACCGCAGCTCAACTTCATTCATACTTCAACAACCCATTGCCATTTCACATTTCATTACTTGTTTCTACTGTGTACATTTGGCATTTGTTCAAGTTTACACACGAAGGACTCATTTCACTCATCTTTCATTCCTTCCTGCCGTTTCGTTTGTTTACGTTTACATAGGGGCAGATCATATTTCACTACTTTCCTTCTCTCTCTCTCTCTCTCTCTCTCTCTCTCTCTCTCTCTCTCTCTCTCTCTCTCTCTCTCTCTCTCTCTCTCTGTGTGTGTGTGTGTGTGTGTGGGGGAAGATCATTGTTCACTACTTTCCTACTGTATACATCTTCTCTGTGTGTGTGTGTGTGTGTGTGTGTGTGTGTGTGTGTGAGAGAGAGAGAGAGAGAGAGAGAGACTGACTGTATTGTTATTGCATGCATGTAGCTCTGAACAATGTGTTATAATGTTGTTAGGTTGCAAATTTAAATTATTAATGTTTAAGCAAGTAGTTAAGTAAGGGAGTGAGTTGGTTGAGGGCTTATGCATTTATGTGGGAAAAATGATGAAAGGGGAGGAAATAAAGGAGAAACTGAGAAATCTAAAGAAGATATTACAGAAGCGATAAAATTCTCAAAGGAAAGGAAAGCTGCTGTTCCAGATAGTATCCCAGCAAAAGCTGTTAAAGCCAATATAAACACCTAAACTGAATTGCTGCACAAATGATGTACTAGAGTTTGGGAGACTGAAGTTATGTTATCAGGTTGGGTAGAGTATCAGATGGAGATGTCAACGAAAAGGAACCAGGAGTGCAAAAGGTATAGAGTTTTAATGTTATTGTCATTTGGGTAAATACTAAGCAGGAACATTCTGGAGAGATTAAGAGATGCCATTCACAAACAACTAAGGATAGATAGACAGATCTTGTATGGACCAGACAGATCTTGTACTAACCAGACAGATCTTGTACTAATCAGACAGATCTTGTACTAATCAGACAGATCTTGTACTAACCAGACAGATCTTGTACTAACCAGACAGATCTTGTACTAACCAGACAGATCTTGTATTAACCAGACATCTTTTACTAACCAGACAGATCTTTTACTAACCAGACAGATCTTGTACTAACCAGACAGATCTTTTACTAACCAGACAGATCTTTTACTAACTAGACAGATCTTGTATTAACCAGACAGATCTTGTACTAACCAGACAGATCTTGTACTAACCAGACAGATCTTGTACTAACCAGACAGATCTTGTACTAACCAGACAGATCTTGTATTAACCAGACATCTTTTACTAACCAGACAGATCTTTTACTAACCAGACAAATCTTGTACTAACCAGACAGATCTTGTACTAACCAGACAGATCTTTTACTAACCAGACAGATCTTTTACTAACTAGACAGATCTTGTATTAACCAGACAGATCTTGTACTAACCAGACAGATCTTGTACTAACCAGACAGATCTTGTACTAACCAGACAGATCTTTTACTAACCAGACAGATCTTGTATTAACCAGACAGATCTTGTACTAACCAGACAGATCTTGTACTAACCAGACAGATCTTGTACTAACCAGACAGATCTTTTACTAACCAGACAGATCTTGTACTAACCAGACAGATCTTGTACTAACCAGACAGATCTTTTACTAACCAGACAGATCTTGTATTAACCAGACAGATCTTGTACTAACCAGACAGATCTTGTACTAACCAGACAGATCTTGTACTAACCAGACAGATCTTGTACTAACCAGACAGATCTTGTAATAACCAGACAGATCTTCTACTAACCAGACAGATCTTGTAATAACCAGTAATAACCAGATAGCTCAGTATGCATAATAATAGAGCAGTGCATTGAACTGAATTCACCTCTTTATATTGGATTTGTGGACTATATATAGAAAGTCTTTTGATAACATTGAAAGAGAATCTGTTTGGAAATTTATGAATTACTGTGGGATGCAACATAGATCAACAGGCTTTACCAATGAACCAGGTCATGATGACATCCCTTCTGATTAAAACTGCAGGTGTATTGTGTATAGCCTGAGTATATTGACTTAAAAGCCAACATAGGTAATGTAGGTTTTAAGTCTTAACAGTGGTTGTGAAATTAGAAAATACACAGAGTAGATATTATACCTATTCATGATTGGTATTTCTCTTAATTTTTTTCAGCTGGTACCATGGACGACTTGATAGACAGACTGCTGAAGATTGTCTTAGAATTAGTGGGAAAATTGGGAGCTATCTTATCCGTGAGAGTGACAGCAAGCCTGGCTCATTTGTACTCTCATATTTGGGTCATGGGCCACCTACACATTTCAGGTAGCGAACTTACACCAGCCATGAGTATTTGAAGTCCTTGACAGTAGCCAACCATCTTCATCATCACCACTTGATCAAGTCTTCCCATGAATTTTGCTTTGTAATGCGATATGTAAATCCATGTGTTGTCATCTTTCCATGATAGCAGATTCTAGTATCCTTTCACTTTGCTGACCACTGACTCTGTTTCCATTAATCATATCTGTTTCCATTAATCATACCAGTTACTTCCTCAGGGAAAAGACATCTGTCTGTAATACTGGGTACATCTACCAGGTGGCAGATTAGAAGCAGATGAAAGCTGAAAATTGATTACAGAAATGAGATGTTGACATCATTAGATTGCGCTTCAGAACAGGACATAACTGATTACACAACCTCATGTAAACAAAATTCAAAACTGGTGAATCAACCATGTGCACACATGTGGATTGCACATAGACGGCTGATCACATACTCCAATACTCCAAAACTGCACAAAATATGACATATCTAGGCAAACATTCTGGCGTAAAGCAATATCAGTGAAGAATAAACTCACCACTGAGTGAACTAAAAAAAGGCAGCGAAGTTCATACAAGAGACAAGCTAACGGATATAGACAAAATTCAAGCAAATGAAAGAAGATGATGATGTTGACATGTTAAAGATTTTTTAGGACATTCCGAATAGAGATGAACTTGAAAGCTGAATAACATTGGTAAACTTCATGGGAAAAGAACAAAATGAAGACAAAGAGATAAATACATGAATGACTAGACAAAATGGCATAATCGAGACAAACACACATATCTTATCCAAGACTAATGATTGTGTGATATATCAAACCATAAACACCCATAGTTTGTATGGCACATGATGATGATGGATTGCTTCCTTCTATTGTCTGTGATGGCTAATCATGGTACATTTAACATTCTTCTGTGAATCAACATTTCTTTGCTTCAGTCTTCTATTTTGCTAATTGTTCATGATTCACAGCAGTATCTTAAAATTTATTCTTAACAATACCTAGCAAGTCTTTATTTAGCTTTACTACATATGATGCCCTTCATATTATAAACAGTTTTTGCCAAGCCTATTCTGTTTCTTATGAATTGTGCGTCACGCTAAATCCTTCATAACATATCAATGCATCTGTGTTTAAGGATTGAACCTGTCTCAAATCTGCAGCCTTGACTTCAGTTATGATTTTCAGCATGGTCCATTTTATAAATTTTATCATTACTTCTATATTCTTATTTAAACTAAAGCTGTTCTTTCTTTTTCAGTAGTGTTAATAATGTCATCATTTTCTGAAATTTTTTTTTTTATAGGCGACATATGTATATCTCACAAAGTTAACATACAAATTGTAGATAATTTTCAGGTCAGTAGTAATTAAACTCATTGTGTCCCACGTAATTAAACATACACAGTTAATTCAAGCTTCTGATAGAAAATAATGTAGTGTAATGAGTAACAGTTACTGCATCTAGAAGAGGTAGGCAACATTATTTTGTTACATACTGTTCAAAAATAGAAACGCAATATCTTTTGGGGGTTACTTTTATAAAAGATATTCGCGGATTGGGCATCAGTCAGCCTATCGACTGTCCATCTGGTCATTAAATTCTCGTGGTTACCTGAATTGTACTCACCTCATGATTCGTGAGGTCATAAAAGAGGTCAAGGTCAAAACATTTTTTGACAATAACTCATGACAGGTTCATGGTAGTCCCGTGTAACTTTCTGAACACAAAACGCTCTGCCCATATTGAATGCCTATAAAAGATTGATGCTCCTCGAATAAATTAGTTGAAAATTCAATGTGCAAGTATGGGTCACCTCACTACAGAACGACTCATCATCATTGGACGTTTACAGGCTGGACAGTCACAAAGTGTAGTAGCCAGAGAATTTAATGTGGTTAGAAGCACCATTTCCGGTATCCCTGGTGAAGGGGTTAACGACTTTCTCCGTAATCCTGTATATCCACATGAGGAACACAGCTGCGTGAGATTTGGCAGCAGATCACGTCTCGTTGGTTACTTACGGGTTATGTGAGCCGGTCGCTCAGAAAGCAGTGGCAAACTACTGAGCGTAATCTTGCCAAGAACATCAACAACAGCTGAAAAATGTTGGTGTTGACTGCAACGTCCTGTAAGGGATGTGCAACTAAAAAAAAGAATTAAATAAAAGAAGTACCATTAGTCACCTTTGGAGGTGATTTAAAGAAACTGGCTCAGTGGCAGACCGGCCGCGCAGTGGAAGACCCAGAATCACAACTGCTGCCGAAGACCGCTTCATACGGCTGCGCCACCTTAGGAATTGATTTGCATCTGCGTTCTCCACAGTCCAGTCAATGCCAGGAGCTCGTTGAATTTAAGATCAAACGTTCAGGAACCGGCTGCACGATGCTGGTCTTTGGGCTAGAAGACCCTACAGAGGTCCTGTTCTTACGGACCGGCATCGCCAGAACCGACTGCAGTGGGCGAATTAGCATCGTCAATTAAATGTTGGTACAAGTTTGCAATTGAAACTGCAATAATGTTGCATTTCTTTCTTTTGAAAAGTATAGTACGTGTTCAGCATTAGAGTTGCTTGCAGCAGAATGTTAACAATAGTAGTTTTTTTTAAAACATTAGCTAGGTATTTCCTATTGGAAAAAAGGTAACGGTAGTCCCAAATAAATTACCACCATTAGAGTGTGAAGTATTAGACCATTACATATTCTAGGCCATGGCATATGAGGTTGGGTAACAGTTCTATTCCTCACTACCTTCCCTTCCCAGGCAATTCCTAAATCATTCTGAAAATTGTTCGGTGTTCATTTTTGTGAGGTAGCATCAAGTGGCTACGGTCATTGACCAGCATGATCACTGCTAAGAGGGAAAGCAATGGCAAACTACCTTCTTTACAGATGCCAAGAAAATTATGTTTTGCGGTCTCATCAAAATGATCGTAAACTGATTAGAGACATTAGACGTAGACAGTCAAAATGTTTTGGGCACGTTATGAGAAGAAATGACTTGGAGAACTTGATAACAACTGGCAAGATCGAAGGGAAGAGACCAAGGGGAAGACCAAGAAGTAAATACCTGGATGGCTTGGCCATGTGGCATGGTCGAGACAGGAACACAGAGCTGATCCATACTCTGGTGATAGAGTGAGATGGCAAAACATGATGACCGCCCACGCTTATCGGCATGGCACATGATGGATTAATGGAGCATCCATCCCAGAGACATATTGGTAGGAAAAAATAATTATCCCTCTGCCGGGAATTCAACCCAAACCAGTCTCAGCAAGTAAGAGCACAAACCACTATGTCTCTACAATTCTATATCCTATTAATTAATATAATGCAGTTTCTAACAGTTTTAAAATGTATGGCACAGGGTGTTAATTCTGACAATATGTTTGTTCTTTTAAGGATCATTGCCATGTGCGGGGATTACTACATTGGTGGACGTCAGTTTGAATCTTTATCCGATTTGATAGGCTACTATACTTCCTGTTCATGCCTCTTCAAGAATGAGCAGCTGAAGTATCCGGTTCCTCCAGCAGTGGTAAGCTGTAGTCATTGTAAAAGTGAGGAGAAATTAATCCTAGGACAGATATTGCTGTAGGGGCGTCACACCTTCACATTTCCTAGGTCACAGTAGCATGATGTAGGCTGATCAGTTGCCTTCTCCACTGCTTTTCCTAATTGAGAGATTTACTTGTAATCATTGGGGAACTGCTAGCTGAGTGGCTAAGAATGCCGGGCTCTCCTTCGGGAGACCCGGGTTTGAATCCTCTGTATGGTGTGGATTTTTTTCTGTCTGGGGCAAAAATAAAACCCTAACCTGTACAGTGTGCTGCGTCTGCACTAGCCAGGCAGCCTTAATTCCTCAGACTCAAGACACCCCCCCCCCCCCACCCTCCTACACTGCAAGGTACTACAGGTAGTAGATGACGGACAGTTGACTTGTAATCATTTTACAAGGTTGAAAACCCCAGAGCAACTACTTTTAGAAAACAAATTCAGCCACAACAGGGTAGGGACAACTAGACTATTAAAATCATATTGATATACTTGTGCTCTAACCACGACATTACTTTGACTACCAGTTTGATTAGAAGACAGCATGGCCAAGAGGTTTATCATGCTCACACTTAAACTTCCTGTGTGCTGTTAGCGAGGTAGCGGGTTTGTTCGACAATGTTGACTTCTGCTTCGGAAAGCAATGGCAAGCTACTGAACATAAAATTGCCTAGCAAAACAACCTGGAGTTGATCACAGAATCATACAAAGGGCATGCAATAATTACCATTATGATTGTTAGTTGCATATCCTTTACAGGACTTCACAGTCAACCCCAGCATGTTTTGGATATTTGTGATCTCCTGGCAAGTTTACGTTCAGTAGTTTTCTATTGCTTTCTGAATGACCGGCACCCATACCATTTTATAAAAAAACTCAGTGCAAGGTGGTCTGCTGCCAAATCTCCCCCAGTTGTGTTTCGAACACGGTATGAGGTACTATTGTACTTTTAAAATGTTTGGACTTTCAAATATGTTTTGATTTATTTGTACACTGTATTCATCTCAAGAAAGGTTTTAGTTTGTGTCACATTTATCATCAGTCTGTCATCTGATACGTCTGTTAATGAGCTGTGACAACTTGTCTATAAGTTGAACTATATAGTTGTTAGTGTAAGAACAAATTAAACAGGAAAGATAGGAGGGACGTCAACAGAATATGGCAATATATGCCAGTTTCTTTGTGATGTATAGTGTGTAGAGGTTATATTCATTTAGTGATCTCAGGGAGAAAGCTAATAGAATCTTATCAAATGGATTGTTATCAACTCTTGGGGGACATCTTATTTTTAAGTTATTTAGATCACTGATGGAATACAAGTTCCCCCTCCAGACCACGATGAGCACTAGCACCGTCTTATTTATGGATCATGTGCAGAACCAGAATCGCATACTTATTTGTGGAAAAATGTGGTCAACACCTGTAGCTGCATGTAAAATTGCTGCCAGCATTGAGCCGATAGACATCAAACAAAAGAGAGCACTGGCTGAAGCTGAAGAAAGACTATCCAAAAAGAATGATTGATACCTGGAAAAAAAAACAGACTGAAAAAGCAATGTCTCTTGGATTTGGCTAAAAACAACATGGACAAACACTTTCTTACAAAGGAGTCAAAATTTACTAGATGACCCGCTGGGTGAACTTTCACTTTCCAAATATCAAAACAAAACTACTTGACAAAGCGGTGAACAAGAGCTGACTCCCCAAGTACTAAAGACATGTGCCACGTACACCATAAACAGCTACCTACTGTCGTCATTTCAGGCTAAGATTGTTCGGTTTTAAGACCATCTTACAGCATTTACATTAAGTACCCAGGTGGGTCCTTGAGTTCTGTGATTCCTGTGGGGAAAATGGCTCCAGCTATGAAACAGACTGTTGCAATTAGAACTGCCATTGAATAGCTACACCTGCCATTTGACCTTGTGGAACAAAAGCACTTACTTAGTGATTTTCATTCTTAACCCTTTGAAAATAAAGTTTGTTCGTTCGTTCGTTCGTTCGTTCATTCGTTCGTTCGTTCGTTCGTTCATTCGTTCGTTCGTTCGTTCGTTCAGTGACATCTTGGCTATCCTGGAGAAACTGAAAAACATTCTGTATGAAATCAAAGACATACATACCTCTAATAGAAAAAGCAATCCACAACCTTATAGCATCCAGCTTGATCAGATCAGAATAAAGTGGATTCCTGGTGACATCCACATCATGAGGAGGCCGAAAGACTTGCTAAAGTAGGAACGATCAAACAGCAAACGGATTGACCTTGCATTTCAGAATAGTCCAACAGATTCTCAAAAGCAACATAAGAGAGCACTGGCTGAACAGGTGAACTAAGGGAGCAACTGGCCAAACTCCTTTTAATGAAATTCCCCTGCAAAAAGCCTGTGACAACATTAATCGCTATGGCAGTAAAGAAAACCCCTTTTTCAATTCCAACAGAACATTCTAGAATCAATAGCTGTTGAAGCCTATCAATCCCTGACATGCACCTTTGTGCAGACATTGCACCCACCCTTGTAAACTTGACTACCTTATCTTTACTTGCCTTACACTTTCACAATTTAGGGGAAAGTTACTACAGCCATCTCCAACAGCTTCTCTCTCTATGGGACCATGGAATAGCTGCAGATGACTTGCACCTACAAAAGAATGGCATTAGATTAATTTGTTTTCCCACAAGTAGACAACTCGGAAGCTTTGGGATCAACTATCTCTAATTGTTATATTTTATATTAATATAAAAATGTTTAATTGTATCTAAGTATGTAAGCAACACATACTTGTTATTAGCATGTTTTGATAGTAGCATACGTCATGACATATATAAAATAAAAAACAAATAAAAAACCTACAATGTGAATATTTTTATAGATATGAAACATACTGCTTGCTTTTCATTTCCTATCTACTCTACAGCCAGTAGATGACAGAAGAAGGGTTTTGGCAATGTTCTCCTATAGAAAAATGCCAGAAACTGATGAACTCAAGTAAGACTTTTAATATTTCATCATTGGCTTGTTTGTTTGAACATGTTTTTTTAAAAATTGTTTCTAATAAACAAGTTGAATTAGCATTATGGTTAGTGTGATTGCTTAGTAACACCATGGTCTGTATTGCTGGGTGCCCATACAGGGGAGCAAAGAATAGTAACACTGTTGCCTACCATGCACATCGTAAGAGGCGACTAAGGAGGCTATAGTTCCGTCGCCCTGCTACTGAGTGAGTGCATGGTGCGACACTGTGAGCTGTGAATTTCACGTGGAATGCTTTTGCATCTGTCCGCGGTTGTTTTTAGCGTGAACTGCATGTTCAGAATGATGACGGCCAGTTGCTGGATTGACTGGTTTGCCTTTTCGGTTCACGAGTGCTTTTTTCAGGAGACTCCTGGGAGTTGTCGCTGTAGCTACAGAGTTCGTACTTTGTGCGGCGCTTTCGTTAGGTCGCCCTGTGGAAAGAGACCAAACCATATGGGATAAAATCCGGGTCAATGAAGTCTTTCTGGTGACTGCCATTTCCATCGACGATGAACTGTATTTTTCGTGGATGACTTTTGCGTTGGCATTCTGGCGGCGGCATTATGCACAGTGTACCTGTGCTGGCTGTTGGCTTGCCGACACTCCTGTCTATTCCATTGTTCACATAGGGCAGTGAGGAGCGTTTTGTTTGATATTCACTGACACGGGAACAGAGCAATATGGGGACGACCCGTTGCCGTGAAATTGGAACCGCGACTAACTAACTAACTAACTAACCATGGTCTGGAGTTCAATCCTCACTAGTGGTGGAATTCAACTGCTTGTGACTAGTGTTGCTCAAGGATTGACTCAGCCTAAACAAATGTATAATGTGTAGAAATTTTTAGGGAGGAAGGGCAGTGGTCATCCCACCTCATGTGATGTCACATATGTAAAGGCATAGCAGTTCAAATCCCAATGACTATCTGCTGTGGGATAGCATGTGCCCCATAAGAAAGAAACTTTCTTACATGCTGGATCAATGTCTGCTCAGGTCATTCTCCACAGGGCCTGACTTTATGGTAGCTCATTTGATACCAGATTGCAGAACTGATTCAGAACATCAATGTCATTGACTAGTTTCAGGTTTTCCTCTGAGCTAGGGAAGGAAGGCACTAAGTAAAGGGACTGGTCATCTCACCTTAATAAACTGTAACCTTGTATATGTGGAGTTCATCTGCTAGTGATGTAGTGTTATAAAAGTAAACAAGAAAAGGACCCTCCCTTCTCACATCTTGGTCCCCATTGCTCCATAACAACTCTGTTGGTGATATTCCTCCATGCTGCACTCCTAATTCATCCAGAATCGTGTATGTCTGTCTGCCCTGCCTTTTCTCCCACAGTTCTTTCCAGTCATCAGTGTTTTCCAGTACCTCTCTTCTCATTATATGACTATTTATCTCTTTTAATTTTACAAGGGGGCTTCAAATGAAAACCTTAAAAGTGTGATAGAAATTACAATAACCACGTCATTGTCTTGTAACCTGCCCATATTGTTGTTAATGATGTCAAGAGTGTTAAGCACATGACATCACGGTGCAGATGAACACACTGTCATAAGGACAGTTTAAAGATGGCCACCCCACTTTTGACATTTACCAAAGAACAGCAACGTTCTGTTATCCTTTTTTTTTTTGATTAGTGAAGGAGTGAAATCTATAGAAATTCATTGGCGAATGAAGGTCCAGTATGGCGTAGTCTTTGTTGGTCAGATTAATCAAATGTTATGTGGAAAAGGGGGGGGGGGGGAATGGCATGGTTGGGTGGTTAGGATTTATTTGTGGAAGTAGTGTATTTAATTCTGCAATGCTGTAGTTTGTGCTTATATTTGATATAACTGTTTGCTTATTTTTCATACACTTGTATTGAGTCTGTAGTTTGTTTTTAAACAATTGGATGGCTGAAAGGGGTACCTGGCTGAGTGGTTACAGTATCTGCCTAAGGCTCTGAGGGTACTAGGTTTGATCCCAGCTTAGGGCTTGGAATGTTTGCAAGAATCGGTGGTATCTAATGATATCACATGTCTCCCTGGTCTCTTGGGTAGTGAGATCAGGTGTCTAAAGGGCAAAGAGATCCTGTGTGCAGGTTGTGCACGTTAACAATCCCATGGAAGTTGGTAATCTCAAACAGTAGGCTGTATGACCACTGCCATGACAAAAATGTTGGGAAAGAAAACTTACCCATGGGTAGATGGAGCCCGTTATCTTGGATAGAATCTGTCCAGAGGAAGCAAAATTTACACAAATGCATATCAGAGAACATATTTCAACACGGAAGAACAGAGCAATGTACAATGCAGAATAGCCACTGATTCCTTGATGACAAATACCCACAGGACCTCTGGATCTGAGTCTACACAGATGGATCAGCACAAAATGCCGTTTGAAATGGAGGAGGGGGAGTGTATATAGAATACCCAAATGCTAGGGACACGTCCAGAATACCAACAGGAAAGTACTGCCATGACTATGATGCAGAAATCCAGCCAATCAAGATAGCAACAGAGAAATTACTAAATACTAGCTATGGTACACAACTTATGGTGCTATTGACAGATGCAAAATCAGTACTCGAGGCGCTCCTGTCTGGGAAATTGCCAATACTACGGCATATGGTCGCCATACAGTGGATTCCATCTCACTGCGGAGTATCCAGAAACGAGAGAGCTGATCGATTAGCTAGAGCAGGAGCAATTCAACAACCTGATGTACCTGTTGCATATCACCAAAAGAATAGTTACATAAACAAACACATACAGTATTGTTTGGCGCTCACAGAAGGAGAAGAAGGAAGTAGAGACTAGAGGACGCATTAGACAACATAAAATTTGAAAGCTATAGTTACCGACCGGGATCCGAACCTGTCGCCTCCAAATGATGACAGCGCCTCGCTGCAGGAACAAGTGTACTTTGACGCATGGTCCACTAGACACTCAAAAAAAAAGTGTCTTCATTAGTCATGTCTATCATACACATGAACCTACAACTATGGAACACGGACATAATTCATATCAAACCATTGAGATAGCACCATAGGTCTCATAATGTATATTAAACCAGCATAGGTCAAATAACAAACACACAAACACGTCGGTCCGTAATGCTGTGTCGAGTATATTAACAAACATTTAAAGAAGAGAAATGATTGGTCGGTTCTAATGCTGTACACATATTACACAGGAAATCAGTGGGGGAACCCGTTGAGGCCCCGAAACAGTTACATAACCAAAAGAATAGAATGATCAAATCAGTAAAAAAAAGCAGCCAAAACCTGCTCAAAACGACTACCACCTTTTGGATAGACCAGAACAAATCATTATTCTCTGCTTCAGAACAGGACACAATAGATTATGCAACCACATGTATACATAATCCCAAATTGCTGAATCAGCCATGTGCACATGTGGATTGACACTGCATACAGCAGATCACATACTCCAAGACTGCCCAAAATACGACATATCTAGGTATACCTTCTGGCCTAGAGAGACAACAGTGAAAGATAAACTCTATGGATCACTGAGTGAACTAAACAAGACAGTTAAATTCATACAAGAGACAACAATGCATTTTTAGAATTTCAAGCGAACGAAAGAAGAACAAAAAGGACACACTGACCCTAGTAGTGTATAACTAGTAGTAATGCAATTCCTCAAAAGAGGAATGAAGTAGTAGTAGTAGTATGATGGTATAATTCATTTAAGAAAAATTAATATTATATAGGAGCTCTAGATAGTTAGCCGGTCTCTCTGGCTGAGGGGTTACAACACTTTCTCTGTAATCCCGTTTATCACGCAGAGTCTCGTAGCAGGGCGAGAGCTGGGAGCGGTTCGACCCCCGCTGGTGACTTGCGGGATAACTGAGCCGGCCGCTCAGAAAGCAATGGCAAACTACTGAGTGTAATCTTGCCAAGAAATCAACATACAGCTGAAAGATGCTGATGTTGACAGCGATGTCCTGTAAAGGATATGCAAAAAAACATCTAGATAGTTAAGGTACTGAATTCTAATGGCTTGTGGTTTCAGCTTTGACAAGGGTGATACATTTATTGTACACAATGAATTAGAGAATGAGTGGTTATGGGTGACAGCTGAAAGGACAAAGGAGAGTGGACTTGTCCCAGCTCAGTTTGTAGAAGAATTGGTAAGATCATTTCTAATATTTATGTGTGTTCATACTTACTAGTTACAAGCTTTTATGTTGACACATTATTCCTCTTCTGGTAACTGATCTGAGACAGACATCTGTGACCATGGACTCTCCAATCCTCTCTATCATCTGATATTTTGATGAAGATGGTGTTGTTTATATTATTATTTGCTTAGCTGGTGTTGCTTGATGTTAATTTTGGTCAGCATGGCCGAATGAATCAACAACATGTGTTCTTAAACATCCGTTGTGCTGATACCAAGGTAAAGGGTTCAACCTCTACACCAGACAGTTGGACTAAAATGTTGACCTTGACAAGTCCTTGACTTGTGGACGTAAATTACAAGTACCTCTGAAGTCGGAGTGGGCTCGCCTGATGGCGAGGGACACTGGTAATAGGGAAAACTAATCCACACACAAAATTCAGAACAGCACTACTAGAAGTAGTGTGTATGGTTTGCTTGAGTTCAAAGCGAGCACCACAAAAAAATTATTATTTTCTGCCCAGCTGTTCTAGATTTCCACATATGTATTCGTCTGTCTCTTTTGCCTAGCATTTTCCCCACATAGAGCTAATTTATCTATTCCACCTTTTCAGGTGATGTGCTCAATAAATTTGTTTTCCTTATGAATTTTATGAGTGATCATGTAACACCTACAGCCCTCAATACTTCAACATTTGTTTTCTCTTTCCATGATATTCTAATTTTTCTCAAAAACCACATCCTCCAATTTCTTCAGAATGTTCTATGGACAAGAAAGAGGTGTCAGGTGCCTGTGGGACCAGGTGGAGAAAAAGGTGGAACAACAGACTGAGCACCTGTTTGTGGAGAGAATATGGTGAGGGATCGGGAGGCGCTCTGAACGAATCTCAGAACTTATAGGGAAGATAGAACTGTCAGTCAGGTGGCAGTTGGAACCATTAGCAGTATGACTCTTCGCTGTCTGTTGAATGAGGGGACAGAGCGCAAATGGGAATGTCCTGAGTGCAGTGATGTTGTTTTCTTAGCTCAATTCAACTCATTCAGAATGTTATTGCTTATTGTCCAGCTTTCATATTCATACAGAAGAACTGTTAACTGATAACTGTTAGGTAAATAGGTAAACTGATGTTTGTACACATGATATTTTGAGGAGTGTCTGGCCAAGTGGCTAGAATGCCAGTTATCCATTTGTGAGACCCGGGTCCAATTCCTCGTAAAAGTGATGGAGTTTTTCTGTTGGTGGAAAAAGCAAAACCCTAACCTGCACAGTTTGAGGCGACTGGACCAGCCAGACAGTCTTAATTCCTTAGACTTAAGACCCAACCCCCTTTCCCACACCACAGGTTATTATAGTCAGTAATGAGTTTTTCTGATGTTTTCATTTTCATGGGATTGCTCATTGTTATAAAAGAATCTTTGAATATGGTGATTATTTTATTTATCTCTGTGCTACATCTTTACCAGATGTTACTGTATAGTCTAGGTACTGAAAGCAATTCATCTACACAGTATAATGTTAAACTGAGTCAAGAACTGATATCACAGCACTTAGGACATTTCCCACACATGCTTCATCCTCATCTGCAACAGCCAGTGAGGAGTATAATGAATTCTATTTAATACTTGTGGTTATTGTATTTAGTATTGGCATGTAATTTTGAATAATATAGAAGTTTTCATGGACCGAAGTGGTTAGTTCTCAATATTATGAGAGACCTGTTGGAAACATTTATTGGTATTTTAAATGGTACAGGCAAAAATATCGTTAATAGATGTTTTCTTAATGTAATAACCTACCCCATAGTTCTTTCTCACTTGTACAGTCTTGTAATGGGGATCCCGTCGAAGCTCTTCCATACTTTCATGGATACATTACTAAAGAGGAAGCTGTAGATAAACTTATGAAAGGTCAGTAACACATTTTGCATGTTTTATTTCAACTATCTTGTTTGCACACACCAATTGAATATAAAGAATGACAAGAGGTGAACAAGTTCCTTGGTGAAGCCGTGGCTGAGAGGTCACCGTGTCTGATTCAGGCTCAGAAGATACTCAACTCGATCCTTCCATAGGGCTGGGCATTTATCCAAGAACCATTGGTATCTACTCACATTATTCCCCTGTTCTCTTCAGTTGTGAGATCGGATACCCAGCCTTCTAGGATAAGGGAAAAAAAAAAAAAAAAACAACCTGGAGGTCCAGTATGCAAGTTGTGCATGTTAAAAATCCCACAACAGTTTGAAATTCCAAAGAGTAGGCCATAAGCTGCCACCATTGCAAAAATTGTTAGGGGGAGTAAATCTACCCATGAGCCCGTAACCTTGGATGTAATCTGTTCACAGGAATTAAACCGTACACAGATGCATGCCGAAGTTGGACAAACTGACCTATGAGGTGCATAGCTAGGTGTGACACACTCCCCTCGAAAGAGGAACAAAGACTGTAACACTGCTCAAGTAACAATTTTTTATGTAAACCAAGTCAGTAAATTCAAATATTTGAGGCAAATATAACATCAGATGGAAGATGCCTGGCAGAGATTAAGAGCAGAATAAACCAAGCAAATGCTCCGTTTCAGAAAAAAAATATCTAACGTAATAAGTCACTTTCATTAAATGTTAGAAAAAGAGTACTGAAATTTTATATCAAACCTTTTCTGTTATATGGTAGTGAATCTTGGATAGTGAATGAATAAATTAGGAAGAGCTTTAAGGCATTTGAGGTATGGTTCTTTAGACAAATGTTGCGATACATTAAAAATTGCACTCTTGTTCCTTTATTTACTAGAAACCCACAATACTTTTGAAACTGCTGTCATATACCTATTATTCAATGGTATGAGTGGAGTTGGATGAGGGTTCGATGCTTGCTACAGATGGGAAAGATTGGCAACCTATTCCACCATGCACTCAGTCCTACAACATGTGATGGTCCTAACACTCACATACCCACATCTTCCTGCTGGACTTATTTCATCATTATCATCAAGTGTCATGCCAGTTGGCGTAGGCATTCATGATTCTCCACAGATCTCAATCCTTGGTTTTCTGGATCAACTCTGCTGATGATATTTCTCCATGCCACTGTCTCAATTTATCCAGCGTAATTTCTCTTGGTCTGCTTCTGCCTCTCTTCCCGATGATGTTTCCAGTTGTCACGATGTTCTCTAATGCCTCTCTTTTCATCACGAGACCAAAGACAGCCAAGTGCCGGATTCGTGTCTGTTATGATGGATGACACAATTGGGCCACGTGTCTACAGCAATGCCCAATGTCTGACATCTTGGTATTTGTCTAGGTTTAATGTTTATAATGGGCTCGTACAAAACCTTTATCACTCTCAGATCTCAGATGCACACAACAGAAAAGTCAGTCACGTCCTTAAACAATACAAGCATATTTATTGTTCCGCAGTACTACACGGGTCTGGCATAGACCGGCGGCTCCTACCGTTTCACGTTCTGCCTATGCCCAGCACACCATCTGCCAATATATAATGTCTTGCTTATCTAATCGTATGACGACTATCATTGCTACATCTGATCTGTCTGATGAGAATACATCTTAACTATTCAATGATTTACCAGTTAACACATTACTACTCAGCACTACTCACACATACTGTAGTAACCACCAGCTCTGGTCACGGCGTGCATCTGCCGGCCATTCTTGTTGAAGTGTTGTCACACCAGGGCCAGCTGTCTAGCCATCATGTTTGTGTTCATCAAGTGACAGCTTCTGTGCGTTGCTCCATCATTGCCGTCGTTCACAATAGACACAATCTTCACTCCACTGCATCTCAGATGTTTCCCATTCCTTTGGATACTTTCGAACACTGAAACACTTTCACAATTCTGTAAATCGATCTTCTCTTCTTCACGTCCCAGCGCCTACTGACCGACCCTTCTTTTCCGGTCTTCGCCTGGGCGCAGTCACGTGCCCCATTAGCTCCGCCCACTAATGTTACCGGCGTTCGCTTGCGTTTTTGAACTGTGTGTCAATAACATCTCTCTAGTTTCTACGATTGACACACTTGCTGTGTTTCGCGTATTCCATCTTATGGCAGTCTCTTTCTTATTGTTGTTTGTAATGTTCTAGTTTTATTAGCCTGTTTCAGGCAATTGTTAGTTGCTTTGGCATTTCAAGGAATTTGCAACATTCATCTCAGGAACCACATCTCTGTTGCAAGTTCTTCTACATTTTTTTTGTTATACCCACAATTCACTTTGACCAAGCTACTGAGCTGTTTACTGTAGTTTACCATGTAGTTGTTTGTAAACAATAACTGTTTACTTTAGTAAATGTAGTAACATTGCAGCTAGTGTACTTGCTTGCTAGCACAGAGAATCGAGTTCAATTCCTAGTGGAGGAGATTTTTGTAGTTTTGATAGCTCTGGAATTGATCCAGCTTCACAAATTTTGTACTAGAGATTTTTTTTTAAAGAAGAAGCAGCAAGAAAATGAACTGTTAACCTCACATCATAATACTATGACCTAGCATATTTGAAGCCAGGTCGTTTGACACCCTAACACAGTATCTGCTGTATGATTACTGCAATCTTTTAGTTTTAGCTTATGAACTTCATTTTAGTTTATTTGTTTTATTTTAGTGCTGTCTTAATAAACCAAATGACTACAGAAATCTCTCTCCATTTTGTTTGTTTCAGCTGGAGAAGGCAGTTATTTAGTTCGTCCTAGTGAAAACTCACCCGGTGACTATTCACTTTTTTTTCTGTGTGGGAAAGAGGTGAAAAGATTTCGTATAGAAAAGAAAGGACGTTATCTGCATCTCGGCGGTCGTAATTTTGAAACGTAAGTTTTAATTAGAACATTCATTGTTTGTTTAACTTTTAAGAATGTTTAGTCTCTCAGTGTTTATTAGTAAAGTTTTTGTTTGTAGTGTTTAAACATGTGTTATTCTTGATACATTAAGATAAGTTTATTATGATTAAACCAGAAGAATAGTAAAGGTAGAAAAGTAAAGGACCCTTTTATGTCTTGAGGTGCATTGGGTATATGAGGCTATCCTCATATTTTATGTCAATCAACATTTGTGCTAGCCCTATATTTTGATATGCCACTCAACAATTGTGCTAGCCCCATATTTTGATATGCCATTCAACAATTGTGCTAGCTCCATATTTTGATATGCCACTCAACATTTGTGCTAGCCCCATATTTTGATATGCCACTCAACAATTGTGCTAGCTCCATATTTTGATATGCCAATTGACATTTGTGCTAGCCCCATATTTTGATATGCCAATTGACATTTGTGCTAGCCCCATATTTTGATATGCCACTCAACAATTGTGCTAGCTCCATATTTTGATATGCCAATTGACATTTGTGCTAGCCCCATATTTTGATATGCCACTCAACAATTGTGCTAGCACCATATTTTGATACGCCAATCAACATTTGTGCTAGCCCCATATTTTGATACGCCAATCAGCATTTGTGCTAGCTCCATATTTTGATACGCCAATCAACATTTGAGCTAGCCCCAAATTTTTATATGCCACTCAACAATTGTGCTAGCACCATATTTTGATACGCCAATCAACATTTGTGCTAGCCCCATATTTTGATATGCCAATTGACATTTGTGCTAGCCCCATATTTTGATATGCCACTCAACAATTGTGCTAGCTCCATATTTTGATATGCCAATTGACATTTGTGCTAGCCCCATATTTTGATATGCCACTCAACAATTGTGCTAGCACCATATTTTGATACGCCAATCAACATTTGTGCTAGCCCCATATTTTGATACGCCAATCAACATTTGAGCTAGCCCCAAATTTTTATATGCCACTCAACAATTGTGCTAGCACCATATTTTGATACGCCAATCAACATTTGTGCTAGCCCCATATTTTGATACGCCAATCAGCATTTGTGCTAGCCCCATATTTTGATACGCCAATCAACATTTGTGCTAGCCACATATTTATATAAGCCACTCAACAATTGTGCTAGCTCCATATTTTGATACGCCAATCAACATTTGAGCTAGCCCCAAATTTTTATATGCCACTCAACACTTGTGCTAGCTCCATATTTTGATACGCCAATCAACATTTGAGCTAGCCCCAAATTTTTATATGCCGCTCAACAATTGTGCTAGCCCCATATTTTGATATGTCAGTCGGCACTTGCTGGCTGCCTTAAACCTAGAACATTTGCTGTTACCTATTTTAGGCTCGACCTGGGAGCCTAGGTTAGTTTTAAAAATCTTGCCTCAAAGGAGATTTAAATACTTGAACACAGAGTTGGCAGGCAAACCTTATCACCACTGCAGCTCCCAGTCAATATAAACAGGAAAACTACATTGTTGCAGTTCTGCTTAGAAATTTAGCTCTGTTTGAAAAAGACTATCAAAAGTTATACTTTGGTTTCTTATCAACAAATAATCACTTGTTCTCTAACAGTTTGGATGACATAATCAAAAGATACACTTCAGAGGAGATTGTAGAGGGCTCAAAGCTGGTATCTGCCGTGTGCAGAAATACTCGGGTAAGAACAACTATTTCTTTATACACACCCTTGCTCCTTCCTTTTACACTCTGTCGTGTACCAACTTATCACTCATTCACTTTTCACTTGCATCATTTCTAAAACTACTGCCAATTCATAATTCTCAAATCTGTTTGTCCATAACCTTGGTTAAAGATAAAGCACAGTTTCTATACCATCATGGCATACTGGGCATCTCATGCTTGGCACATATTAATAACCAAATGGCACGTGAGAAGAGGTGATGTGGTCACTGTCACGCCAGCCACTTTCTCAGAACATTTTCTGGTTTATTCCATGTACAGTGAGAATGATCTGATAGCTTGCCAACCAACCAACCATTTTCTGCCTTGTTCCACATGCAGAAAGGATGATCTAACAGATAACTAGTTAATTAATATTTTCTGGCTTGTTCCACATGCAATGATGAAGCTCTGACAGATAACTAGTTAATATATTCTGGCTTGTTCCACATGCAATGATGAAGATCTGACAGCTAGTTAATTAATTAACATATTCTGGCTTGTTCCACATGCAATGATGAAGATCTGACAGAAAACAAGTTAATTAACATTTTCTGGCTTGTTCCACATGCAGTGATGAAGATCTGACACATAACTAGTTAATAAATTAACATTTTCTGGCTTGTTCCAGCTTGTACTGGCTTGTTCCTTTGTGTCAGGTCTTAGTCAGATATGACTGAGCTACCGTATAACAGTAGACGGTACTACCTGCTTTCTGTTAGCGCCGAACGTTGGGCAGCGCTTACCAAACCCGACACCCCACATTGTGCCAATGGCTTCAGACGGAAGAGCGCAATTGGGAGGGTACAAGCCTTACCCTGGTGCGAGGAAATGCAAGCTAAAGACATAATGTCATAGCAGGGCAGACCAGGCCCTAAGCCTTGGTTGGCGGCTGGTCTAGGATCGAAGCTCCGACAGGCGGACAGTTAGAGCATTGCTTTGCTGATCCGGCAGCTTCTGCAGCTTGTCTTGTTCCAGATGTAGGGGTGTTACCTTTCCTCTGGAGTGAACTAGGCAGGCCAAGAGAGGGATCATGCTGCATGGGCAACACATGATCTCTATATTTTAGCCCAGGCAATAACTCCATCCCTGGTCTTAACTGATTAGGTCAGTCGTGAGGGTCTGTTCAAGGCACTAAAGAAGATTGGCTGCCCACCAACTCTTCTGTCCATTGTGGAATCGTTCCACACAGGCATGAAGGGTATAATCAAGTTTGATGGTGCAACGTCTGAAGAGTTTGAAATAAAGAGTGGAGTTAAGCAAGGTTGTGTACTAGCTCCCATCCTCTTTGGAATATACTTTTCACTTCTACTGAAATATGCCTTTCGTGATCAGGATGGTGGTATATACATTCACTCATGCTCAAATGGCGGCCTCTACAATGCTCAGAGATTGAAGGCCAAGACCAAAATTAGGAGGGTACTGATCAGAGAGTTGCTTTTTTGCAGATGATGCTGCAGTTACGACCCACTCTGAGGAAGAATTGCAATGTCTACTATCTGCATTCTCCAATGCTTGTTCTGAATTTGGGTTAACAATTAGCAAAAAGAAGACACAGATTATGTCACAAGGTGCACATGGGGTACCATCAATCTTTATTGACGACGCCGAACTAGAGATGGTAGACCATTTTACATATCTAGGATCAGTGGTAAATAGCAAATTATCCCTAGATCAGGAAATCAATATCCAGATTGGTAAGGCAGCAACAACAATGAAAAGGTTAAGAAAAAGTCTGGGAGAACAGGAAGCTTACTGCCAAAACAAAAGTCCTTGTCTATCAAGCCTGTGTCCTTAGTACTCTTCTTTATGGAAGTGAAACCTGGACAACTTACTCACACCAAGAGAAACGTTTAAACAGCTTTCATATGCGGTGTCTGCGAAGAATTCTTGGTATTAAGTGGCAAGACAAAATCACAAATACTGAAGTATTGGAAAGATTAGGTTGTGTGACAGTTTATTCCATGCTCAGTCTTCGTAGACTTAGATGGATATGACATCTTAGGAGAATGGATGATGGTAGTATACCAAAGGACATCTCTTTTGGTGAATTACAGATGGGTAACAGATCTCAGGGTCGGCCTCTACTACGATACAAAGATGTGTGTAAGCGGGACATGATTGATACAGGCATTGATGATGCACATTGGGAGCAAGTCGCCGCTGAACGTGTTGCATGGAGGGCAAACATCAGAAATGGAATAAAGACAAAAGAGAAAATTATTGCAAATAAGTCACACACCGAGCGTATGAGACGTAAGATGGTGCATGATGGTGGAAATGACCACGTGTTCACCTGCACCCACTGTGAACGGACATTTACAGCGCAAATTGGCCTTATCAGTCACACTCGCTACCGCCATAGGTAAAAGTTATTATGCCTTTTTAAAGCACAATCTATCGTCTGTGAAGACGGCAAGGTGCCAATGGATGGATGGAAATGGCTTGTTCCACATGCAATGAGGATGATCCAGCAGATAACTAGGTAATATTTTCTGGCTTGTTCCAGAAGGATGATGTGACAAACTAGCCAATTAACATTTTCTGCTACCATTTTTTGAAGCTGAGTTCAATGCTGGAGTCATGTCATCATAAAAATATCCCACCTCAAATTTCAGCCAAATGCCATGATATTGTAAACACATTGACCAACATAGCCTATTTAAAAGTCGCTTAAAAGTCGACAGGGTCGACTTCATTGCACCGGGTTTTATCCCATATGGCTTGGTCTCTTTCAGCAGCACGGAAAGCGTCGCACAAAGCACGAACTCCGTAGCTTTTAGCGACGACCCACAGGAGTCTCCGAAATATTTAACTCGTAAACCGAAGGGTGCGGCCCGGAATCGAACCCACAACCTTTGGAGCACGAGTCAAACGGCCTGACCACTTCGCCACAGAGACTCCCAACATAGCCTATTTACCTTTGTTTATCATGTGTACGCAATGTTTTGTATATGGTGATCGGTTTCTTGGTGTGTAAGAGAAGTAAATTATTTCTTTGTTAGCTCAATGACATTGATGACAGATTTGAAGCAGTTGATGGGACTGAAGAAATCTATTCATCGATACGCCAGAGTTCTGGTCCAAGTTTGCTGACACGCAGCAATGATCGTATAGATATGACAGGCTATCTCCACAAGCGAAGTAAATATGTGCTGTTTGTTTTCAGTCATTTCACTTGTGTGAGTGAATGCATGCGTGCTTGCCATCATCATCATCATCATCATCATCATCATCATCATCATCATCATCATCATCATCATCATCATCATCATCATCATCATCATCATCATCATCATCATCATCTTCATGTGTCTTGCCAGTTCGTGTGAACAGTCGTGACTTTACACAGTTGTCATTCACTAGCATTATGTATCAGTTCATGTGCTCATATCTTTCCATGCCACATTGCAAAACTATCCAGAATCTTCTCTTGTTACCTTCATCAATCCTTTTTCCATATTCTATATTTATTCTTTTGCCATTTTGCCAACACTGGTGAAAGTGTTAATAGACACAATTCATAATTTCGCAAAGCTGCGTTCAAAACACAGATTTGGCAGCAGACCGCCTCGTGTTGGTTTTCATGCAATGGTATGAATGCCAGTTATTCAGAAAGCAAACTACTGAACATAAAACTTGCTAAGACATCATAAACAGCCAAAAAATGCTGGGGTTGAATGTAAGGTCCTGTAAAGAATATGCAACTAACTTAACTTTTTGCCCGTTACCCTTATTTAAGGTATTGACCGTCAACAAACTCACGCCAGGTTGTCCTATCCCTAGCTATCCCATGCAGCTCTTGTCTGTCTTCCCACATTATTCATTTCTGTCTCTACTTCTGTCCATGTGGTTCTAAATCTCCTACTGTTTCTTCTGCCGTATGAATTCCAGACAAAGGCTTCTCTAGTTATACTGTTCTTGGGTTTTCTCAATGTATGCTCCATCAAGAACCAGCATCCTCTCTGATTTACTGGTATCCATCCAGCTCTCTCCACTAGCCCCACATTGGTGACTGCGGCATCACTCCAAATCCCTCCACTCTGCTCTGACCCTGTAGTTCTTCTGCAATTGTTCCAGTGACTTTCCGTGCCTCTGATCCACATAACACTAACCCAGTGCCAGATGAGGCCATATAAATGTCACAGTGGTTTGGAAAGAACAAGGATGGAATGCATGGTGCCTTGAAGTAGAGTCAGAGGTCGAGCACCACAAAGTTGGTCAGTGTTCAGAATGACAGGACACCTTTGACATGAAAATACATGAGGTAGAAGAACTGGCATTGAATCGACAAACTGTTCAATTGGCAGTGATCAGAGCCACATTCTGCAAAGGACCTGCTGCATGATAATGATATTTTAGCAATTCTCTTCTGATGATGTGGCCAGAAATATTGACAGTTTCCTTCTGTTTGTGATAAGTTTATTTTGTGTATTGGCCTTCTTCACAAAATCCAGATTTCTTATTTTGACTGCCCAAGTTATAATATTCTTAAGTAGAAACATATTTTTTTTGTTGCCTTTATGGAGTTGATGACCTCATCCAGAGTTCACAGTCACTGATTTGGTAGACTTAGACCTGTAGGCGAACTTAGATTTTTCATATTTTAATTAGCTTAGAAAATACTTTGGAATTCTGAGTCCTGGTTTTGTTTTCTTGTTTGCTTGTCCCGTATCTTTTCATTTGAGTGTCTGCTTAGGTGAACTTAGCTTAGGTAAATACTTTGTAATACAAAAAGTTCTGTAAATTGTATTAGCCATGAATATTGGCCAAATTTCACAAACACTTTGAAATATCAGTGCCAAATAATAGCCGCTCTCTTACTTTGAGTTAATTTAGGGACTCCATTTATTGATACTTTCTGTGTAAATACTGTAACACAAAGTTTAACTCATTCTTAGTTGTCAAGGGACTATATTAATTGGTTGCACACATGACCACTTCATCTGATATTTGCTAATGAGGAGTTTGACTGTGACAGTAATCCCCGTCTGTAATTCATCACGTTTTCTTGTTCTCTTCATTTTTAGGTGACAGAAAGAAGATTTGGAAGCCATTTTACTTTGTTTTAAATGGAACAGAGAAATATCTGTACTACATTGAGAATGACAAGGTAAGAAATACTACTTTTTAAGTGTCTTTAAAAAATCTTTGAATGAATAAGTTGCTTTGGTGAAGCTATACACATCCCCCCCCCCTTCATATCCTAATACAGGACATCGCTGTCAATACCAGCATTTTGCCGCTGTTGTTGATTTCTTGGCAAGATTACGCTCAGTAGTTTGCCATTGCTTTCTGAGAGGCCGGCTCACATATCCTGTAAGTAACGGGCGCAGCGATAACCACTATCGATTCTTGCGCAGCCGCATTTGCTCATCTGGATAAAAGGGATTACGGAGAAAGTTACAAACCCCTATACCAGGGAGACTATACACATTAACAAAACTAATATTTACAGCATTTATTTTTATTCCCCTGGGCATTGGGTTGGAGTCTGTCCACAATGACATACATAGAACCCTGCAGGATAGTCCCTCTAGCAATGGTACCAGGTCGGTAAGGAAGTCTCTACATCAAGCTCATGCTGAGCTTTTTCACAGCTGAAATGAGCTGAACAGTTTTGCTTCAGACGTAAGACTTAAAACATACTAGAGAATTCACTAACCAAACCAACCAACCATTAGCATTATTATGAAATTGTCATGGTACAGTAACTTTTCTAATGAAATGTTTTTATGCTTGAAAGACAATTTAACTGGTTAACTGAAGATATTTGTACAACTTGAGATGGATGATTACTTCAGTTCCATGGCCAGGAATCATGCGAAAAAATCCTGTAATGTATTGTTTTTTAAAAAGTTGCATGTCCTTCACACAACCTAGCATTAAACCCCAGAATTTTGGCAGTTCATGATTCCTGGGCAGGTTTTACGTTCAGTAGTTTGCCATTGCTTTCCAAATGACCGGCTCCTATACCTTTTTTGAAAAAAAACCAGCACAGCTGTGTTTCTAACCCGGGTATATGGGGTTACAAATCGCGTCCGTAATCCCTTCGCCATGGAAGGAAAATAAAACAGCTGAAGCTATTAGAACACTTTAAATCTATGTAGAGTTGAAGGAAAATGAACATCTCCTTCATCAGCTTCTCTAACCTAGAATGCTTTTAACTACAAGCACAGTCCGGTTTAATGTCTTATTACTTCCAATAATGTTGCTGCGCTCCTTGAGAATTAGCTCTTTGATCTCTTTCCTTACTATTGTTTTCACGGACATCCTCTTGATTTTTTTGTACTTCGGACATGCTCAGTATGTGACTTCTTTAAAATCTCAGTGTCATTCGTTCAACACGAACTTAAATACTTGGCATTTAGTATTGTTATATGTTTCAAAACACATATCACATTGTCAGCTGTTTGTGTTAGGTAAGTTTCAAGAAGGGAGCTGTTGCCTGCCGGCCTGGTGGTATGTGTTTAAATCCCCATTGAGGCAGAGATAAAAGTGCGACATGGGCTCCCAGGCTGCCTTAGCTTAAAATGGATACCAGAAAATGTCCTGGGAAGTAAAGGCAGCAGGCGTGAAATTGAGCACATCGTCAGTTGAGTGCCACCTGGTCTGTGAACATTTCGTTCATCCGGAGTGTTTTTTCAGATGTGATTGCGGTGTGTCTGTTATGCGCCCTTGGGCCGAAACCCGTAGGCCAACACATCGACTTTAGCGTGCTTTTTTGACCAGGTAGCATTCCTGGGAGACTCTCACTTTTGTGGTGCCGTCTACATCCATGCTGGCCAAGTTAGAACGGTCGAAGACAATGGTCATCCCTCAAAGGAAGGCAGGGACAGTCCATAGCATTTTCCGCCATCCAAGGTTGCTTCCATAGTTGCAGGGCCGACACATAACGCCCTGGTTCTGGGCTAGCCGAGGGAATCGTCACGTCCTGCTCATGGCTGCTTTAAATCCTCA
The DNA here is from genome assembly GCA_963921405.1 of Cepaea hortensis. Classification (NCBI taxonomy): domain Eukaryota; kingdom Metazoa; phylum Mollusca; class Gastropoda; order Stylommatophora; family Helicidae; genus Cepaea; species Cepaea hortensis. The sequence goes on from OY992878.1 coordinate 126,715,924, forward strand.
CTTCAATATATTGGTCATTTCGTTTGCCCCGGGTCATTCCCGCACAAACCAGACAGGTTTGCAGACGGCATCCACTCAGCGAGTTTTCGGACATGTGCTTGTCGTTGCGCCCGTCAGAGCTGTTCCAGGCACGACAGACATTCGGAAAACTACCTAGTCAGAGCTGTTCCGAACAAGAGCGGCATTAGGAAACTAGGTAGTCAGAGCTGTTCCTTGCACGAGAGACATTCGGACGAGACATTTCACTCGGACGTAAATGCGTAGTGTCAATTTTTAGTTTGCCACCCGTAGGACGACTTCCGGCTTCCGGCGGGCATTTTTTAATGAGGTTAGCCTTCCTCGGGTTTCGAGACTCTTGTTTCGGCTTCCACACAGCAAGCTTTCGCTTCGGGCTGCCACGTAATGGATTCGCAAGACAGGCGTTCCATTTCGTGTCAACGGGACAATTTTCCACCTTTGACTACACTCACTCCATGAGTGTGGTTACAGACTATCGGACGTCTGCGAGACATGCGACCGAGGTGTTTTTCCACCTTTTGTACTCACTCACGAGGTAGGCTACATGTGCTGCCGGCTCAGCACCTTACCTCCGTGCGTCTGTGGGCGAGTAACGGTCAGGCCCTTTCATCCGGGGATACCTCATATCCCCCAGCTAAGAGCCATCTAACGAATCTGCGCCGAGCATGTAGCGTTCTCAGCACATCATCACAATTTTGATGTAGGTTTGTGTCGGCCAGGCTCTCACTTCCGAGAGTTTATGGCTTAGAGACGTTCAGCCATACACCTCGGATGGGAGCCTTAGAGGTTATGCCCGGACTGAGATTTAGGGATCGTTTGCCTGATTTTGACTGCTATCCTCAGTCTTACCTGCAGAGCAGCAGGTTGTGTCTCTCTTAGTCTGGTCCCTATCCCACGAGCCGTCCGATATGTAGTTTTCACCCATCGGCAAGCACATGGGGTCGATGGGACACGCAAGCTCCCCCACCACGGCAAGGTGGAGACACATCGGGGGAGCCATCGACATTTGATAGGGCAGACATTTGAAAGATGCGTCGCCGGCACGTAAGGCCATGTGATCAGCACAAAGTTATCCAGAGTCACCAGTGGGAATGCCGCGCCCCGCGAAGGGCAACGACGATTGGTTTTGAACTAATAAAAGCGCTCTTTCCGCAAGGGTCGGAGCTTGGTAAGCATGTATTAGCTCTAGAATTGCCACAGTTATCCAAGTAGGATCGTGTCATCTAAGGAACCTCAACTGATTTAATGAGCCATTCGCGGTTTCACCGTGAGACAGTGTGAACTTAGACATGCATGGCTTAATCTTTGAGACAAGCATATGACTACTGGCAGGATCAACCAGATATCTATCGGACAGACGGACTATTCACGCACACGCAAGCCAAGAGTAGCATCGCTAAAGCGCGCCCTCCCGGTACAAGGTGATACATGCAAAACCACTGGACGCCTACCGACGAGCTTTCAAGCTACGCCGGCAGGACTGACCGAAAAAAAAAGCTATACCAGCTTACTGACTGCAGGCCCACTACTCATCGAGAGAGAGTGGGCGCTTATCGAGACTTTGTCGAACGGTCGTACAAATTTTGCTCTTTTGCCCGCTCAAACCACGACCCTGGCTGCACGATGCGGTTACATTCTTGAAACGCCTGCCTCGCTAACTCACGTTGGCTGGGAAGATCCCATTTTGGTGCACCTCACACAGCCATCCGAGACAACGAACGCTAGACGAGGAACTGATCTAGCGAACCAGACCAGCCCCACAAACATTGGGATAAAAGCATATACTCAGTTTGTCTCAAAGCATGGATCCGTTCTTTAATTTTATTTTTTACAAGCTTTATAAAGGGTGGATCATTAGAATACTCAGTAATATGTTATTACATTCCTACTGCCATTCTTTACAATTAATCTGAATAGTAATGTGTTTTAAAAAATAAAAGTTCAAAAGTGCTGTAATCACAGACAGTAGAGTTACGAACAGTTTTAAAATGTCTTCTAAATAGAAACAATGTTTAAAGGTCAGAATTTAAAAAAATGATTATTTTTTTAAGTCGCCAAAAGATGTCATGCCACTTGTTACTGCATTTTTAACATTCCGTACAGTGTTATTCTGTTGGATTTGGGAATATTGAATGATGAATGTTTATATGTTTGCATTAATTTATGTTTCCTCTTATATATTCATTTGTTCTGCTACCTGCCTTTTTGTTATTCATTTAAGGTTGCCAGCTTATTGATTTATTTTTGTTATAGCAGTGGTTTTAAGATTTATGGCATTATTAGCTGTTTCTCAAGACTTCCGGTCGCCAATATGGCGGTTAGGCGTTGAACCGTTTAGGCCTGTGACGTGTTTATGCATGCAACTACGGTTTGCAATAAAATTTTCCTCATGTTGGACTGGTAGTACATGGTTCCGTCGCCCTGCTACTGAGTGAGTGCGTGGGCGACACTGTGAGCTGTGAAATTCGCGGGGAATGCTTTTACATCTGTCCTGTACAGTGACCTGCATGTTCGGAACAATGGCTACTGGCTGTTGCTGAATAGACTCATTTGCCTTTTCGGTTCATTAGTGCATTTTTCAGGAGACTCCCGGGAGTCGGTGCTGAAGCGTGCTTTATGCGACACTTTTGGCAGGTCGCCCTGCGGTAAAAGACCGAGCCATGTGAGAAAACCCGGGTCAATGAGGCCTTTCTGGTGACTGCCAAGTCTATCGACGATGAACTGTGGTTTTCGTGGATTAATTTTGTGTTGGCATTCTGGCAGTGGCATTATGCACAGTGTACCTGTGCGGGCTTTTGGATTGCCGAGACTCCTGCCTATTCCACTTTTCACATTGGACAGAGGGGAGCATTTTGTGTGATATTCACTGGCACAGGAACGGAGCATAATGGGGACGACCTGTTGCTGTGAAGTTGGAACCTCGACTAACTAACCAACCAACCAACCAACCAACCAACCAACCAACCAACCAACCAACCAACCAAACAAACAAACAAACAAACAAACAAACAAACAAACAAAACTAAACTTAACAACTAAACTTAACAACTAAACTAAACTACACTCACTCACTCACTCACTCACTCACTCACTCACTCACGCACTCACACACTCTCACTCACTTACTTCTCAAGAATGATTTCATTGTGTTATTTTTGTTGTTCTTGACACTTTATTGGTTTACAGAAATCCAAACCCAAGGGAATCATAGACCTGAGCTACAGTGCCTTGTATCCTGTTCATGATAGTCTATTTGGAAGGTGAGCATTTCTTCAAATAAATTCTTCTTCTATCGTTCACATTCTTAAAATAAATTTAAAAAAAAGATATGGCAGATACAACCCAAGGGGTGTGAAGTGGTAGCCTTCACATATTTTAGGTTGACAGCATAATGAAATGAGGGTGACATTATTCCTTCCCAAAATATTCTGAAAATGGTCCGATAGCTGAACTGTTGTTTCGGCTAGACCACCATTTTACAGTAGTATTACATTTCTTCAGCCGACAAATATTTGATGAGTATGACTTCTTCTTTCTGTTAAACATTTTGAGAGGACTAAGAAGAAAAATACTGAATTCTACAAATTGTGAACATCGAAGTAATCTGTCTCATCATATCTTGGAAACTGGAATGTTAGTTGCATATTCTTTACAGGACACTGCATTCAACCCAACCATTTTTTGGCTGTTTGTGACTTCTTGGCAAGTTTACTTTCAGTAGTTTGCAGTTGCTTTCTGAATGACCGGCACTCATACCATTGTATGAAAACCAACACAAGGTGGTCTGCTGCCAAATCACCCGCAGTGGTGTTTCAGATGTAGTATGTGGGATTACAAATTGCGTCTGTAACCTCTTAACCACTGAGCCGGCTTGAATACCTTGGCCATATTAATTTCACAGTGGTTTAGGAAGAACGTAATGGAATATATGGTTCCTGGATTAAAAAGCAGGGCTTGACCAACACAGGGGTGGACACAGAATAGTAATGACACCCTGAACATGGAAGTGCTTGAGATAGGAAAACTGGTCAAAGACAAGGTCCTTGAGATAGGAAAACTGGTCAAAGATAAGAGTCCTTTTGGCAGGTTGTAATGAGAGTGACCTGCTGCAGTGGTCTTGCTAGATGATGGTGATGAACATAACATGAGAGGCCATTTGTTCTGTGTCACTCTTAACATCTTTTACTTTCCCAAATAAAATTTATGAATTGAGTTGACCCCAGTATGGTTATTTAAGCTCAGATCTTTGTATTGATAAACAGTAACCACTACTTTACCACAGACCATTTGTTGTCATTATGGGTAAATATTAAACACTTTATAAGCTATCTGATTAATCACCCCAATAGTCGAACAGCTTTCAGACTAATGGAAGTGTTTTCTTATTTCTCAGCTTTTCATAATTTTGTAAACAGTTTTTGGCACTTTTTTAGGTGAATCGCTTTTGTTGTTTTTTATGTAAATAAAATATTGGCAGTTTTTTTTGGTGTTGAAAATCTTTTTTGATTTTGTGGCAAAGTTATTATCTATTAGTAATGTTTAAGGAACTTTGGAAAATTCTTGCAGAATAAAAACTATGATTAAAGACCTTTAGCAGGAACTTGCTATGTGTGTGTGAAGTGTTAAGAACATTACATTTGGTAGGTCTAAATGCATGGACAACGAAGGCAGGCTTTAACTCTAATCTGACCATGCTGATGATATCATTTCAACCTTCAAATGATTCCACTACTATGATATAAGAGTGACACAGGTCCGCATGGCCAAATTGGTAAGAACGTGTGTTCTTAAATATCTGGTTTTCTGATGGCGAGGTAAGCGGTTCAACCCCTACACCGGACAGCTGGACTAAAATATTGACCTGTCGTCCTTGACGTGAGAACGTAAATTACAAGTACCTCTGAAGTCGGAGTAGGTTCGCCTGATGGCGAGGGACACTGTTAATAGGGAAAGCTAATCCACACGCAAAATTCATTCCATTACTACTATAAATAGTGTGTATGGACTACACTTGAGTTCAAAAAGCGAGCGAGCGCAAAAAAAAAAGAGTGACTAAACTGTACAAAAATAATTCTGCAAACTATTTTGAAAATACTGAAACATTTCTTTAACTTGTCATAATCCCCATTGATATGCCGCGACATCGTTACGCCCGCCAGGCGAACACCAGTTACTTACTCACAGGTTTCGCTGACGACAGAGAGAGCGACCGTCAGAGTCAAGCCAGTACAAGCGTGACGCATGCAATTCTCGCTGCGCTCGAATCCACAGGGCAAGGACTGTGAGTGGGAAACGGCAGACACGGCTAGGGGAATCAGACGAGACGGACGTGTATGAAAGCGGCTCTTGTGTTTCTGTGCCTGAATGTCGATTGCTTGTAGCTCTTGTGAGAAGATAGAAAGTCTGCATAGCTGTGGGTTTGAGTCTGTGAGTGCATTGATGTATTATGTATAGGTTGTGATATTCACCTTGTGATGGCCACATGCCGAATTAGACTGTGTTGCATGTGAAGTGTAAATAAAACCATCAAACTTAGTGTTACCGTGTGTCACGTTAAATCATTCTGTACTTTTGTATGTCTCGCATATGTTAGGTCCAGCGAGCCAGATTCATTAGATTGTGAGACCCTGACAAACTAGATAATTGATAGAATTGCCAGTAGTATGTTGTGTCATTGATTTAATTTAGCTGTGTTATACTCTAAATCTTTTTATCATGGGCACTTGTTACGGTAACACATATTTGGATCAGAAAGTGGAAGCTATAACTCTAGAACTGAAGAGGTTAAAGCAGTGATTACCAGATTTTTTTTCTAGACTGTCATATCCTTGCCTCCAATGCCACATTCCTTGTGCCTCCACACATAGAAACACAAACCTATATCTTAGTATTAATTAAATGTACGGCAAATTCAGAATCTCACCACTCCCGCATTCTTTTCACCATCCACATCCTTTTCACCATCCACATCCTTTTCACCATCCACACCAGTCTACTGCTGCTCACTTTGGTAACTACTGGATTAAAGAAACAACTGTCTGGTACAAAGAATTAATATAATGGTGAAGACTGAATGTATTCATGTAAAAACTAGCTGGGGACAAGTTGGGATTCAAGATAAGGTGTGTTTTTTTTACACTACAATTACATGTTGATTTACATGGCTTATTTTCAGACCAAATTGTTTCCAGATAGTCAGCAATTATGACAACAACAATGAACAAATATGTTACGTGTGTGCAGACAGCTCAGACCTGGCTCAGGTAGGCTTTTTTTAAGCTTGAATCTTGCAATCAAGAGTAGACATATCTACCATAGCGAAAGCTGCATCTTGAGTGTGAGAGACTGTGTGTGCGTCAGCATCTATTTATGTAGCAAGACCTCATGGTCCAAACCTTACTTGGACCCTTTTCTTTAGAATAATGAATACTTTCTTTAGATTTCAAGCAGTGAGGTAGAAAAGAAAATACAATAATACAACTAAATGTACGATACAGTTTGAGACTAATTAGGTCAGTATCTATTTAGGTAGCAAGATCCCATGGTTCAAACCTTACTTGTACCCTTTTCTTTAGATTATTGAATACTTTCTTCAGAATTCTTGTAGTGAGGTGGAAAAGAAAACACTGTAATACATTTAAATGTATGATACTGTTTGAGACTAATTAAATAAATGCAGCCAGTATTTTTAAAAATACCATAGATGGATGAATTTAAAATGTGACAAGGAGCCCGACAAATAAAAAATAACATACAAAACAGAATGTTTCTACTAGTGTTTTTAAATAAGCAAAAAGTAGAAAACAAGAATACTTATCTGGCAATAGAAATATCACATCTGAACGTCACATGCAAAAACATAAAAACAATAAGTTCAGGATATGAAACGGTATAAGGTAGAAGATAACGGAAGCGCAGGAAATTTATAATCATGAGTCTTCAAATATACATATATAATCTGAAAAAAAATGATATATTCATATTATAAACATCAATTACTATTTGGGTTGCTGTTTTAAATGTATTTTTGTTGCCAACTAAGTATCTTGTTTTTTTATTTCTTTGTTGAAAAATACTGGTTAAAAGGTTCCATATTTTACATTCATATGTCTTTGGTATCCGCCTAGTAACAGTCACTCCTACTTTTGGTACTTTAATGACTACTGAATGTTGTGTACATTTGAAACTGACACAGGTGGGAGTCTTCGTGGTGAAGTGGTCAAGCCGTTTAACTCGGGCTCTGAAGGTTGTGGGTTTGATTCCGGGCCGCGTCCTTCGGTTCACGAATTAAATTTATCGGAGACTCCTATGGGTCGTCGCTAGAGCTACGGAGTTCATGCTTTGTGCGACACTTTCCGCGCTGCGGAAATAGACCGAGCCATATGGGATAAAACTCGGTGCAATGAAGTCGACCCTGTCGACTTTTAAGCGACTTTTTTGAAACTGACATTTGATTGATTGCTGTTCTGGTGTTTCTTTAGAAATGCATATTATTCTGTGTTTTGCTTAGAAATGGATCCAGTTTCTCAAGCCTTACTGTGACAACTCTCGGGCTACAAAATCACAGCTGCACCACTCCATGCTCAAAGAGTTTCACAAACTTGAAGTCAGCATATTAGATGCCCACCGACTGCCACAGAAACACTTCAACCACCCATATTGTGTGCTGGCATTAAACAATGTCAAGGTTGGGCGCACAGATGTAGGAGAAGGCATCAATCCATTCTGGGCATCAGATTTCTTTTTAGAGTGAGTATTTCCTTATCTGATTTTAGTATTTCTGTATTGTCATTTGTTTATAAGAAATACATCTTTGTTTGAGTCTGTTTTGTTAGCATGTTCAAAATGCAGATTTTTATTTGTTTATTTTATCAGTCCTATTGGAAGCTGCAGTAGCATAGTTTAGGTATTTGATCCACATCAGGGCAGATTCAGATTTTTAAAAATGACCTGAGCTATCTGGTCGAGCCAGCCTAAAATAGGTACTAGAAAATGTCTTGGGAAGTAAAGGCAGCTGGTGTGATACGACCATATAACCCACTGAGTGTTGATTGGTCTTGAAAAATGAGATAGCACCATATGCCCAGTGTGCTTTTAAGTGTGTAAAAGGATCCTTTACTTACTTTACTTTATTAGGTCCGATTAGTTTTTTTGTTTTGTTAATGTTGCATATTTCTTACAGGATGTTGCAGTCAACATCAGCATTTTTCAGCTGCTGTTGATGTACTAGGCAAGTTTTTATGTTCAGTAGTTTGCCATTGCTTTCTGTACAACCGGCTCCCATACCAACACGTTATAACACAACGCGACACGGTCTGCTGCACAAGTAGGCCGCGGCTGCGTTTCGAACGCCTGGTAAGCGGCACATGAACCGTGTTCGCAAGCCTTTGAAAAACAAAAGAACTATAGTTTTAGTAATCCTTAAAGAATGCATTTTTTTTTTTACACACACACACACACGCATGCACGCACGCAAACACACACACAAAATATCGTTCCAGAGCTCTGTTCGTAACCCGAAACATTGAAATCAATGAAATAAAAATCGTTCCAGAGCTCTGTTCGTAACCCGAAACATTGAAATTAATGAAATAAAGACAATCCGTTTCAAGATGAAAGTATCGTTCGTTTTTATTAACATCTGGTCGTTTACCTGACAAAACGTAAAGAATACGCGTACTTCACGTATTAAATAAAGAGAAAGAAAACAACCAAATGAATTAAATGTAAAATAAAAAAAGATTTAGTCTATCTTTATTACCAAGAAAACAATCATGGGAAATTTGTCACTTTCTATGTTATTCTGAATCATTAGTTTCAGGAGTATCTTGTCGCCATTTCTTGGCAGCCGACTGGGAATCTTTCTGCACCAAGAAACTATCAAGTGAAATTTGCCACTTCCTTTGCTGGAGAATCTTTCTGAAGTGGGCCATCGTGTTATCATTCATCAGGTTTACTCCCCTGTTAGCAACAAGTTTGGATGATGGCTCACAATAAAGTCTTCGACGTCTGCCTACTTGCTGCAAATTTCTTTAATCCTGGCAGTTGAAATGGTCACTGACTCATCATCGGACGACTGCTCCTCCTTTAATGTCTTTAGCTGTTCATTCTGAAGATCCACAAGCTCATCTGTAGTACTGTTTGTACTGTATGAGATCATTTGTCTCCAACATTACACCTTGCTCTGTCTGTCTGCCTGCCTGCCTGCCTGCCTGCCTGCCTGTCTCTGTCTGTCTGTCTGTCTCTCTCTCTCTCTCTCTCTCTCTCTCTCTCTCTCTCTCTCTCTCTCTCTCTCTCTCTCTCTCTCTCTCTCTCGCCTCTCTCTCTCTCTCTCTCTCTCTATCATAACCCAAGGCACTGTTCGTTACCCGAGACATAAAACTTTCGAAGTTGTTGTTCGTAACCTGAATTGTTCATGACCTGAGGCTTTCGTAACCCGAGGTACCATACACACACACAAGTAAATGGGCATATTCTTAAACAAGTGAATTGGTACAGTTATCTCGGAACAGTCATAACATCTGATGGGAGATGCCTTGAGGAAATTAGAACAAGAATTGCCATTGCAAAGGTAGCCTTTTGCAAGATGAAAAACATACTGACCAATAAAAAGATAATCAATTGAAACGAGGAAAAGAGTATTGAAGTGCTACATAGTACCTGTACTTTTGTAAGGATGTGAAGCGTGGACAATGAGGACACAAGCTGAAAAACATCTGATGGCTGTGGAAATGTGGTTTCTGAGGAAAACGCAAAGAATACCATGGACATACAGAAAAACCAATGAACAAGTCCTTCAAGAAACAAATGAAGATCGTAAACTGATTAGAGACATTAGAGACATCAAACTTTTTTGGGCATGTTATGAAAAGAAATGAATTGGAGAACTTGATGACAACTGGCAAGATCGAAGGGAAGAGACCAAGGGGAAGACTGAGAAGTAAATACCTGGATGGCTTGGCCACATGGCATGGTCGAGGCAGAAACACGGAGCGTATCCACGACTCTGGTGATCGAGTGAGATGACAAAACATGACCGCCCATGCTAATTGGCATGGCACATGATGGATGGATGGATGTTTAAATATATTTGGAATGTCTATTTAATAAAGAGAACAATTTGTTTAGGTCTTGTGAAAGCAGGGTAGCCTACATATGTAGCTGTCTTTTTAACTTTAGTACAAGTCCAACTGATGTGCAGTTTCAGTAAAAAGCTCTAATTTTTAGTTATATTATTGGCATTTATTGTGTGTACTTCCTCAGTGATATCCCACCCACTGTTGAGTCTTTTACGGTCTCATTATACAACAAAACCAAGCGACTCAAAGACAAGGATCCAGAGATTGGTAATGAACTTTAACACTTAATTTTTGGCAATATATCATTGCAGTTTAAAGTTTTATGTAATGTTTCAGTATATAAATTGTTTTGTTAAACAACTATCATTGTATTTATTCTCCATCATTAGTGTGCGCCAGTGAAATTAAGAGGGCTCAATTTGTCTTTTATTTTGGTAGTTGTCGCTCTCTGACAGATAAATTGCCTACTGAACTAAAGACACTGTCCTATAGATGAGACTCAAGAAAATTCAAATAGAAAAGTACCAACGGTATGTCAGTGCATCCAGTGAAGACAAAACAAGATGATTGGCACTGGGATGAATTAAATTATAGCAGCTTTGTCCACCGGCTCTGTGGTGAAGGGGTTATGGATGTAATTTGTATTTCTGCTTACCATGTTCGAAACACAGCTGTTGGCGATTTGACAACAGACCACCTTTTGTTGGTTTTTATACAATGGTATGAGTGCTGGTTGTTCAGAAAGCAGTGTTAAACTACTGAAAGTAAACTTGCCAAGAAATCATAAACAGCCAAAAAATGCTGACGTCCTGTAAAGGATATACAACTAGCTTACTTTTTGTCCATCGCGGAAAAATACATTAAAGAGAACATCAAGCAGACATACCTATGAAGTCAAACACTTCTGAGGCCCACCCTGAACTTAGTGCACTGAGAGCAGGCCAGTGGTACCCTAAAAATCTGCATAACAATTAGTGATGTCACATCTGGATACTAGTATAATGAGTTGCAAAAGTGAACTTCTACGTTGAACATAATTAAGAAAGTCACTACTTCAGTAGTGTGAAAAGTAAAATAGTTATTTTAACAAGTTTGTATAGAAAGGTTTCATTTTACCTTCATGCAGTTTTACATATTGAGTAAATGAACAAAATTCGCTGTTGATATATTTACAATATTGAAGATAGAGGTGTTGAGTAATTAATTTCCATATGTCATTCAGCAACGGTGACAGTTCGACTTGCTGATTTGTCTGGGCAAAGCTTTATTGATGATACCTACAGCCTTCAGTCAGTGGCAGCAGTGAAAGGAGAAATGGGCTCTCTTCGGCTTAAATCTCGGTACCAGCATGAGATAATTATGCCTCAGGATGAATATACAAGCTTAAAGGAGGTTGGTTGTCAGTGTTAATTACTTTGTTGTTACTGTGAGAGTGTAGAGTAGAAGAATGGGTTTGTTATGTAGCTATCATGTATTCTAGAGATTATCATTAGATTTAGTGGTGAAGAAATGAGGGGAACATGTCATGCTTTGTCAGGTTATTCATTCTGAACACTGGAATGATGTATTTTAAAGGGACGCAGAGGTGTTTCCAAGGCACCAGGGCTGGGTTCTATACTGGCCAAGACCTATTGATGCGTCCTCGCCGAGCGTCCTGGGCAACAAGTCCCTTCGGAGTCCTGGCTAAAGTCAGTAGGATCGTTGATTCCTCCAAAGTCGGAGAGTGTCTGCCTGCACGGCGAGGAACCACCAGTCTGCACACCAATAAGCCAGACATGGGACAACGGATACTCGCGCAAACATCAGGTCATGTATTACATCACATTGATGTTGGACAACAGGATGTCGCGCTGGAGATCACAGCCAACGAGCACAAGCAATGTATTTTAAATATGTCATAATTTTCCAGTGTCTTGCCAACAGGTGTGGGTGATCATGCCTCTCCACAAATTAGATTTCCGGCGTCATGGATCAATTCATGTGTTGACACCCTTCCATGCCATGACACAAGACTGTCAAGAATCTTCTCATGCTGCCTTCCTTTATCTCTTTCCGCAAATATTTCCGGTTGTCACGTGTTCCAATTTTTGTCTTCTCATTATGTGGCCAAAAAACTTTAAATATGTCTAAATTAAATATGGCTTATGGTGGATTGACATTTGTTGAATGTCACTCCACCATACATCTAGCTTATTTAAATACATATATATTCAGTAGCATGTCCCTTGCAGAACTTCGTTCCCATAACAACCACCCGGAAAACTTCTTGGTCGTAAGTAAGATGTCCCGCGTCCGATACACCCATCTGGAGATCATCTGCCACATCCTGCACACATCTTCTCTTTGACCTTCTTCTTCTCTTCCCAGGTATATACCCTCTCCATGACTGTTCTCTCTAAACTTTCATGACGTTTCAAGTGACCAAAATATTTGTCTTCTTTTTTTTAATCATCTTTAGTAGCCAGCATTCATCAGAATTCAGCTCTTGTCATATAGATGCAATTCTTCTTTTCTGTATCCAAGATATTCTTAGAACCCATCAATAACATTTATATGCAAAGGCATTTATATTCTGTTCAGCTTGTTTAGTAAGTGCAATGAAACAGCCACAGAGCTTTTGTAAGCAAAAACTGCAAGCTTGACAAACAATTTCCACATAGTTTAAGATGTTGAATTACTGTTGTTATTTGTTAATGTAGTCACACGATGTGCTGTTTCATAGGTGTCCATTTTAGTTAAATGAACAGTTGGATGGGATGCCATAATACATAGCCATCCAGATTTAGTCCAATTGCATTTAGTTCTTAGGTTGGCTAAGTCTTAAAAATGGTATTCAAAGAATTGTCTGGGAAGAATTTGTGAAAGGTAATGGTTACTGTTAATCTCATAATACAATTACTTAGTATGTTTGAAGTCATGTGGTTAGGTAGAAATGCGTATAGATAGATGACTAAAGGATTCTTGGAATACGATCTGGAAAGTCATGGTGAGGTTAGCATGCAGCAATTAATCACTGCTGAGGTCAACGGATAGTAGTCAGTTCATATTCATAACAGAGAACTGAGGACAGTGAAAGTGCAGATAGATTGGTTCTGCGGTTATATCAGAAGGTTAATCAATGGCTCCAGCAGACAGTATGAATATCGTTAGAGAGTTGGGCAGAAATGAGGACTTTCAACTAAATGAATCAACTGTGGTAGTTAGAATGAAAGAATTTGAATTGAAGATCTCAGTAGTCAAAAAATATCACACCGAGCACATGAGCAACCTCATCAATCAATGGGAACTGGCATAATTAGTCCCTGACTGCTAATGAGTTTATTAGTGCAGAGGTTAGACCACCTATAGACATTTACAGTGTTGATATCTACAATGAACTAATCAGATTTCTGGATGAAAATATGTTACAGTAGTTTCTTTGCTATCATAACCAAATGGTGAGTAAAAGGATTATTTTCCAACCCATGTTTTTTATTGGGCATATGGTGCTATTCCATATTTTTATAGACCAGTCAGCAATTGATAGATGATATGGTCCATATCACGCCAACCACTTTTATTTCCTAAAATATTTCTTGGTACCCATTTCAGGCTGGGTCGACCTTGGAGCCCAGATGAATTTAAAGAAAAAAAAATCCTGTCTTCAAGGGGGATTTGAGCTGAATGGTAGCATTAGTTATTGATGTTGTTGATTGTGTTGATACTTGCAGTTGTTGCTGGATGATGGATTTGAGCACATAATGACACTGTCTCAAGTGACTGGTGAGAGTGAACGTGCCACTTTGGCTCATGCACTTCTGCAGATTTTCCGTCATGAACGCAAAGAAGCAGGTTTACTTTGTGCTCTTAATGATAAAGAGATTGAGAAAGAGGGTAAGTCATGATTGAGATATGGCTATGTAACCTCTTTGTCATTTTGGAAATACTTGTTGTCTTTGCATGCAATATTTCAGTTGTCTGTCAGATATTGTTGCTTCCCAGTTTTTTTGTTGTTGCAAAAGAATGATGATTTTTTATTTCTATGTTCTGCTTGTTAGGCTTCCTAATTATATTTTATGTTTATTTGTATTCGGTCTCAACTCTAGAAGTCACTCCTGTCTATAAGTACTGCTAGGTGTAGATTTTTATAGATTACAAAACACATACAAGATATGTCACAATGACTTAGAAAGAACACTACCGGAAATCATGGTTCCTGACAGAAGAGAGAGTGGTTAACTTACATGTTGGACACAGTACGATAAAGACACCCTACATAGGGCAATTCATTAGACAGGGAACTGGTGCCAGTGTTTTACCAGGGCCTATCAGGGAAGCCTGCCATGCATGTCATCAAGAGTGATTAAAGAGAATTGGGGTGGGGCTTGCTTTCCTGTCCGTAGAAAACTGCTGCAAAATCAAAACAACCATGAACAAGCATAAGGAAATACAGCTCTGCCAGCCAACATTAAAGGAGGCTTTCCTCCTTCAAATAAGTGTGATGCCTCATGTGATGCCTCATGTGTACATACTGGTATATATGTGTATAACACTTTTTGGCTTTGTGTCAGGAAATCAGTCATTTGTTGTTTTTTTCTTTATTAAGTAAAAGACCCTTTTACATGCTTTTAGGTGTATTGGGCGATTGATGCTAAACTCATATTTTTAAGAGACAAATCGACATTCCGGAGGTGATGTTGTCGATATCACGCCGACTGTGTTTAATTTTATTTTTTGGTGTGCGTTCGTTCGCTCGCTTTGAACTCATGCGTAGCCCATATATGTGCTACTACTTCTTGTAGATATGCTACCTTGAAATCGGCACACCGGAAGTTAAGAGCAAGTGCTCTTATGCATTCGGCCATGTTTTCTGCTGCTGATCGCCTTTATTTCCCAAGACATTTCGTGGTCCCCATTTTAGGTTGGGTGGAACTATCTTTAGTCTACCTTTATGTAATTTTGAACCTTGACCACCTGGCCAGTAGGCAAGAGTCTAGCCACTACTCTGCTATGGTTCCTACACTGCAGTGGCTTTTGTTTCGTTTGGGTACTTTAATTATTAAATAAGAGAAGACAGTTTTTTTTACCATGCCATGAGAAGAGAAAAACTGGAATACATTTAAATAAATTGTAGAATTAGTGAAGAAAAAAAAAACATGCATGAAAACAGTGAGTAAGGATATTAGAGACCCATGTATCAAGACGTGCGTGTGTGTATTCACACACACACACACACAAGGGGCATTCATTTGAAATCCGTTCATGCCGCACCGCGCGTAATTGCGTATGTTGAACATGTTCATGTCATAGTCATGTGATAAGTACTGACCAATGAATAAAAGAGCAAGTGCTTATCATCCCGTGATGCATAGGTTCTGTTTCTGACTGTTGAGAAAATGATCGGATTCCAAAATCTGTCCAAAGAAGCTCAAAGAGCGGTGATTCAGTGTCTTTCATTTGAAGGATGTCGACTAGTGGACATTCATCGAAGAATGCAGGCAGCGTACGGTAACAAATCTGTGTCGAAGACAACAGTGACAGACTGGGCACAAATGTTTCAGGAAGGACGTCAGTTCACGACAGATCTTTGATGGCCGGGTCAAGCGCATATTGTTGCAACAGAAAAAATCATCGCCAAAATTGATGCAGCAGTACAGATGAGCCATTGTCGAAGCATACGTTCGCTAGCGAAAGAATTTGATGTGTCAGTTGGGACAATTCAAAAGGTCGTTCGTAAGAAACTGCAATATCGGAAGGTGTGTTCACAATGGGTACCACAGATGTTGACCGACCACCAAAAAGAGGAACACATGGGATGGTGTTTGAACCACTTGCTGCGTTATAGAGTGGAGGGTGATGCATTTCTCTTCCACATAGTGGCAGGCAATGAATCATGGTGTCACCACATTGAGCTGAGCAGCAAAAGAGAGAGCATGCAATGGAAGCATGCTGCATCACCAAAAGCCAAAAAATTCAAGTTACAGGTTTCCACTGGTAAGGTTATGCTGAGCGCATTTTTTTTAACCATGGAGGGCTATTGTTGGCCGACTTTAAAGAATCTGGTGTCAACATCAACTCTACCCACTACTTGCAAACACTAGACAAGCTGCAAAAAGCCATCAAGAATAAATGACCCGACATGCTTTCTCGCGGTATGATTTTGTTGCACGATATTGCTCGTCCGCATGTTGCAAAGATTGTGCAGGAAGCATTAGCAAGGAAGAAGTGGGAAATTCTACAACATCCAGCCTATAGTTTTGATTTGTCACCATGTGATTTTCATTTGTTCAGACCTCTAAAATAGCTCTCAAGGGGCAATGATTTCACACAGATGCAGACGTAATGAACATGGTAAACACTTGGTTCAATGAGCAACCACAATTCTTTTTGTTCGCATTCGCCGCCTACCTAAGCAATGGCATGCTTGCCTGAATGCCTACGGCGACTTCTTCTGACCAACCCATGGTGCATAATTCATTCAAAATGAATGCTTTGTTTAATTCTACTACACCTGTTAATGTTTCTTTCATGCTTTTGTAATAAAACCATTGGAACGGGTTTCAAATGCACACCCCGAATATATATATATATATATATATATATATATATATATATATATATATATATATATATATATATATATATATATATATATATAATCAATTGAAAACTAGCTATATACTCATTTGTATCCTCACTGGTGCTAAGGAATTAATCCTGTTATTCTGTGCTGAGATTTTTCTTGTGTGGTCTGTGGATGGAGACTAGAGCATCTATAGAGATAATTGCAGTGAAAGTGAGCCTTATCCAAAACTAATATAAACCTAAGCCTCTAGATGAAGAAGAAATGTTAAATATTAGACTTCAGATACTTATTCCATTTTAGTTCTGTAATTAACTATTGCTTGTGTGTTACGAGACCCCAGTGGAAGCAAAGAATAGTAACACTGTTAACCCACCATGATGCCATAAGAGGCAGATGTCATAAGCAGAGACTTATTAGGTTGGCTTGAGACTGGCTACCTCATCTCATAGACATGTCTACAAAGATTTGGCATCAGTTGGTTGAGAACCTATGCTCCATAGGGAGAGGAAAGGCAGCAGAAGATGAACAATTGTTAAATATAAATCATTAACTCCTAGAGTTGTAAAAAACATAACTATATTTGCCAGGCAATAAATCATGCAATCTGTTGTTTGTGTCTTCATTACTCAAAATAACTATATTTTTCAACCAGAAATTTGTCCCTAATTTCAGCGATATTTTGTCACTTTTTCAACAAATCGTTTTTGTTACAAAATGTAAAAATTGTGGATGAAGTAGTGTTTATTATTTAATTCTTGATCTAACTGCATAATGTTTGGCACTGTCAGAAGATCAAGGTAGTATGAGTTAAGCTGTATGTATTAAACATTAAGCTGTCTGTGTCTTCAGTTTAGTTTTGTAATAATTAGACTTTAGCTTGTTAAAGATTTTACTGGGAAACTAAAAGCAGGCCTTTGTCATTGTGACCATATTAAGCCTCCTGTGTCATTCAGTTAAATAAATGTGGGCATGATTCCATGTCTCTAATCTGCTTTAGGAGCATGTAAAGTTGCATTACTTTCTTGTTTGCTAATTTTCGTGTTTATTTCTCAGATGAAGTGTCAACTTTGTTCAGGGCAGGCTCCCTTGCCACAACTTTGATGGTGCAATACATGAAAATGACATCATCTAATTTTGTTCACAAGGCAGTCAAGGAATCTGTGCAGAAAATAGTTGAACTTAAGCAGTCGTGTGAGGTGAATGATATGTCTTTGACTTCCTATTGTCTTTTTTTTTGGTTTTTTTTCCAACATTTTTCAGTTTCAGGAAGAAGTTCACAGCAATAGAAAAGGCTATTTCTTAGCCTGATATGGCTTACCTATAACTTATGGCTTGAAGGTCCATTAAAGAAAGGCATGGAAGAAACAATCCTTGGGTAATGATGAAGAAGTCAACCAAGAAATGCATTCATTGCCAAGACATGAAGAGACCTGTCAATGAAGACATGCAGCAGAGAACAGACATTGGCAAAGTATGGTAAGG
The DNA here is from genome assembly GCA_963921405.1 of Cepaea hortensis. Lineage (NCBI taxonomy): Eukaryota > Metazoa > Mollusca > Gastropoda > Stylommatophora > Helicidae > Cepaea > Cepaea hortensis. The sequence goes on from OY992878.1 coordinate 126,734,068, forward strand.
AAGCTTTAAAACCAGCCTAAGGACAGAACAACTGTATAATGATGAGGAGGGGGAAAATGTGAGAAGAGCATACAACCAGCCTAAGGACAGAACAACTGTATAATGATGAGGAGGGGGAAAATGTGAGAAGAGCATATAGCCAAGCCTCAGGACTCTGGCCTCTCACTTCTGGAAACATGGATAATTTCTAGCCTCACAAAAGCTAGTGGTATAGTGGTTAATGTGCTCTTTTCCCATCAATTTTGCCAGTTGTTATTAAGTTTTCAAATTTATTCCTGGTTGTCTACATCTCATTAAACAGTATATGAGAACTCAGAAAAGTTTTTATCAAACAGCAAATCCTCCCCTCCTTGAGAATAAATCCTGAGACCTCTGCAAACGTTTTCTGTAAACATCAGAGGTACAGAAAAAAAATTCCATAGCATAGTTTATGTATATTTTAGTGAGAAAATAATCTGAAAATGTCATTATACTACACAAATTAGAAGGTAATGCATGTTGCTTTCAATTTAATCTCCTTCAGCTTGATCCAAAGTTTTTGGAAAACTCGACAGACCAGCAATCAAATTCTGAGTTTTTCCTACGTCTCTTGACAGAAATCGTTGAATCTATTTTTTCCTCAATTGAGGCTTGTCCAATGTAAGTACTTTATAGAATGTGCCAAAAAAATTAAAAAGTCAATATGTTGATAGTAGTTTAGCATGTATGTCTTAATATAAATGTCTGTGCGAACATCTGTGTTTTAGATACGACAGAGAGAGTGATTGAGAATGTAGTTTTGATTGGTTTTTGATGAAATGATCACATTGCACACAACCATCTCCATAAACGCTCCAGTCTTGTCCCATAGATCACACAAGAATAATTTGAACGCTGTGCACAAACTGCACAGCACTGATGGGAATCCAGTTGCATGTATACCGGAGTCACACATTGTTTGAATATTCTTTTGTAAGTTTTCTAATTTTGAAATTTAGTCGAGGCAGTGGCCTGTTTGGCCTTCTCATTCCGATTTCCAACTGCCAAGGGAATTTTAATGTGTGTAGTGTGCACACAGGTCCTCTCGAGTTTTTTTGCCCTTATCCATGAAGGTTAGACATATGATCAACTACTCTAGTATTTTATTTTCTATATAATTCGTAGTCTACGCCGTGAATCAAAGCAGGCCTGCATGAATTAGAGGCAGACATCATACATCTAAGCCACTCCACCTCATAGAAAGAAAGTGATGATGAGTGAGCTAGGAAGAGTGAGACAGATTTATCTTGTGGAAATGTTGCCATATTAAACTGCATTTAAGACTGCTGGTAACAAATATGAGATACTAAGTTGGCAGTTTGTGTGGTATGTGTGGGTGTAAAAAACTAGCTTTGTGCATACATACTTATGTAAATGCATGTGGGAGTGTTTGTGTGTGCTTGCGTGTGTACATATGCATTCGTGTTCATACAAGTTCAGGTTTGATCCCCTTGGAGGTATCTTACTGATATTGGTTGGTTGATCAAGACAGTAATTATGCCAACATGAAATGTATGGTATCCTCTTGACCCAAGATAGAAAAGGAAAAACTATTAGGGGCGTTCATTTGAAACCCGTTCCAATGGCTTTATTACAATAGCATGAAAGAAACATTAACAGGTGTGGTAGAATTAAACAAAGCATTCATTTTGAATGAATTATCCACCATGGATTGGTCAGAAGAAGTCGCCGTAGGCATTCAGACAAGCATCCCATTGCTTAGGTAGGCCGCGAATGCCGTCCTCAAAAAACGATTGTGGTTGCTTATTGAACCAAGTGTTTACCGCGTTCATTACATCTGCATCTGTGTGAAATCATTCCTCCTTGAGAGCTTTTTTAGAGGTCCGAACAAATGAAAATCACATGGTGACGAATCAGGACTATAGGCTGGATGTTGCAGAATTTCCCACTTCTTCCGTGCTAAAGCTTCCTGCACAATCTTTGCAACATGCGGACGAGCATTATCATGCAACAAAATCACACCACGAGAAAGCATGCCGGGTCGTTTAATCTTGATGGCTTTTTGCAGCTTGTTTAGTGTTTGCAAGTAGTGGGTAGAGTTGATGTTGACACCAGGTTCTTTAAAGTCGGCCAGCAATAGCCCTTCATGGTCAAAGAATGCGCTCAGCATAACCTTACCCACAGAAACCTTAACTTGAATTGTTTGGCTTTTGGTGATCCAGCATGCTTCCATTGCATGCTCTCTCTTTTGCTGCTCGGCTCAAAGTGGTGACACCATGATTCATCGCCTGCCACTATGTGGAAGAGAAATGCATCACCCTCCACTCTGTAACACAGCAAGTGGTTCAAACACCATCCCATGCGTTCCTCATTTTGGTGGTCGGTCAACATCCGTGGTACCCACTGTGAACACACCTTGCGATATTGCAGTTTCTTACGAACGACCTTTTGAATTGTCCCAGTTGACACATCACATTCTTTTGCTAGCGAACGTATGCTTCAACAACGGTTCATCTGTACTGCTGCATCAATTTTGGTGATGGTTTTTTTCTGTTTGCAACAATATGCACTTGACCTGGCTGTTGAAGATCTGTCATGAACTGACGTGCTTTCCGAAACATTTGTGCCCAGTCTGTCACTGTTGTCTTCGACATACATTTGTTACAGTACGCTGCCTGCATTCTTTGATGAATGTCCACTGGTCGACATCCTTCAAATGAAAGAAACTGAAACACCGCTCTTTGAGCTTCTTTGGACTGATTTTGGATCAACGCGACCATTTTCTCAACAGTCAGAAACAGAACCTATGCATCTTGGGACAATAAGCACTTGCTCTTTTATTCATTGGTCAGTACTTATCACATGACTATGACATGATCATGTTCAACGTACGCAATTACGCGCAGTGCAGCACGAACGAATTTCAAATGAACGCTCCTTATAAAAGCTTGAATATTTTCATATACACATATAGTACTCTACAACCTGAGATAGAAGAGGAAAGACTAAATTTATTAATGTAAACATATGCATATATATCTCTACAACCCAAGATAAAAGAGGAAACACAATGCATGAATGAACACATATACATATATACCTTGAACACATGTGAACACATATAACTTTACAACCTGAGATAGAAAAGGAAAGACTGAATATATTAATGCACACAAAAAAAGTTAGTTGTATATCCTTTACAGGACGCAGCAAACTCCAACATTTTTTTCCAGTGCCATGATTTCTGGGCAAGTGTACTTTCAGTAGTTTGCCATTGCTTTCTGAATGACCGGCAACATACCATTGTATGGAAACCAACTCTAGGTGATCTGCTTCCAAATCACTCAGAGCTGTGTTTCAAACGCGGTATGCAGGATTATGTATGGCATTCATAACCCCTTTGCCACAGATGCAGCTCTATACACAAATGCATAATTAATATCTCTACAACCTGAGATAGAAGAGGCACAACTGAATGCATAAGTGAATCCATATACACATGTAGCCTCTCTACAATTCACAATAGAAGAAACACTGAATGCATACATCTACACATTACATGTATTGTATATCTACAACCCAATGCAGTAGAGGAGCAACATAATGCATGAGTGTACATATACACACAAATATAGTATCTTTACAACCAAAGAGTAGGTAGAAAATATTGAATGCCCAAAAGATAAAAGTACATATATACACCTTCACCACCCACATTATATTTTAATTGTTTTTGTTTTTTTCCTAATTTTTGTATCTAGGACATTGAGATATGTGTGCAACTGTTTACAAAAAAGAGCAAAAACAAAATGGCCCACAGATGACACGGTGAAAACACGTGTTGTAAGGTGAATCTGTATTTATTATATGTTTGTGTTTGTACTTTTATACAACAAATTTAATAAATATTTGTAATTATACTGCTATATGCATACTATATGTCAATTGAAAAAAAATAGAAGTTCAGAAAAATAAATATTTATGGTTTATAGACTACAAGAAAGCACTTGATAGGTTACAACATAAACGATTAATTACATGCCTTCAAGATATACGAAGACGATAGGACATCAGACTTATTAGTAACTTGTACTGGGAACAAGTGGCGTCGGATACAGAAATAATTAGTAGTCGCCCATAGAGTTAAGAAGAAGAGTACGGCAGGGATGCGTGTTGTCCCCAAGCCTCTTCAACTTATACATAGAAAGAATTTTTAAACAAGTCGAAATGCCTGGACCCCCGGGAAGGTTAACCCGGTCAACAAATGCCCGCAGAAGCCAGATGTGTCGGCCTAACGGCACAAGAACACAGCTCTGCTGTAAACAGGCACAACGCAATCACAACGCAGTCCGAAAAAAAATATATCTTCGGATGAACGCAGAAGAAGAAGAAGAAGAAGAAATGCCTGGACTTAACATCAATGAAAGAATTATAAACAATCTCCCGTATGCTGATAATACAGTATTACTAGCAGAAAGCAAGCAAGAGTTACAAAATCTAGTGGAACAAATAAACAGACATAGTGCAGAATGTGGCTTTGATATTAACATCCAAAAAACAAAAACTATGATAATTAGCAGTGAAACATGAATTTTAAAAAAAAAGGGAATGGCCCAAAAATGCCTTCAACAGCATGAAATCAGTGTTAACATCTAGAGAGATAAACAATGCATTAAAAATGAGAATTGTCAGATGTTATATATATTTAACACTACTATATGGCGTGGAAGCCTGGACATTTGTCAAAGTCTTGCTTAGGGCAAGAAGTATGGCTCGTATCTTGACAAGTGTGATACTAACTATGCTTATCAAATAACACGAGGCTAACAGCCGATAATATAATTCGCGCTATTTATTCGCGCACTGCACACATCAGAAACAATACAAGCTTCGCGCAATCTCAATTCACATTATCCAATAGATTATAAATGCAAGCAATCAATACATCAATTTAATAATACATCAATGCACTCCACTTACAAGTCACACAGACAGGCGTTCCATCTCCAACGTTCATACAGGCTAGCTCTCAAGACATGCATCAAACTCTCAAGCCGCTTTCACACGTCAGTCCGTAACGGCCACCAAGCCTAGTCTGGCTGGACTTTCAGCACACAACACAGTTCTGCTCGAGTCAGCCCGCGTGAGCCCTCAATGTTCACGCTGTGTTTCAGCTGACCGCCGACTGCTTAGTATCGCTGAGCGTTGATTGCCTGGCGTTGTTGAAGACGCCGCGTTATGGCTGTAGTGCTTATACTAGATCAGCGTTGCATTGTCGGGCGTTGGTACAGACAACGCGTTATACCAGTGGTTCTCAACCTTTTTTGGCCCATTCCCCCCTTCACCATATTTTCAGTCGCCATTCCCCCCCTTCCTGTCAAAAATTTGGCCCGTTCCCCCCTTCACCGTATTATCAGAACGTCATTCCCTCCCCCCCCCCCCCCTTTCATATTTCCTATCTAAAAATCCCCTCACCCCTACACAGTATACGTAAAAGTGGAAGGCAAATGTAATAGCATATACTAAAACAAGTCTAGACATCCACATAAAACATGATTTGTGGGTCTACTTACTTTATAAAATGAATTTTAGAAGGACGAGACATACATAACTGTAAAGTATGAAGGGAAAAACTATGTCAAGTAATCGGTTATTGTATTAACACGATCTTGAAATGGTCTTCATTCCCCCCCTGGAAACCCTGAAATTCCCCCCTGGGGGGGGAATTCCCCACCGGTTGAGAACCACTGCGTTATACACTCTGGGTGAGACTCTGACACATTGAACAAGTAATTAGAAAGTTGAATAGAGGCCCTGGAGATGTGAATATACAGAAGAATATGTCGTATTTCATAGAGAAAAAAAAATTAAATACAGAGGTTCTAGAAAAACGGAATGAAAAGAGAACTGATGACATAAATAATAAAGAGGCAAGTGAAATATTTTGGCTACGTTAAAAGACATAATACTCTTATAAAACCATACTGGAGGGAAACATTGAAGGCAAGCAAGAGGTGGACAATGATACAAGTGGGAAGATAACATCAAGAGATGGACGAACAGCAGTCTGACAGAATGTACAGTCAGGGCGAGAGACAGACGGTGTTGGAGATCCATTTCAGCCAACCTTCATTTTGGAGACAGCACCTGATTGATATTGAATTACATTGCCTTAATTATGCTTCTTTCCTGCCTTCTTTCTGTATTGCAAATACAATAGACCAGGACACAACTGATGTTACTTTGTGTTCTATCTTCACAACTATGCTGGTGTCTCTGTGCTGTTTCTTATTATGTTTTAAGATGTTCTGGATGCCTGTATGTTGTTTCTTGTTAAATTTAAGATGTTCTGGATGTCTGTATGTTGTTTCTTATGTTTAAGAGGTTCAGGATGTCTCTGTTGTTTCTTGTTATGTTTAAGAGGTTCTGGATGTCTCTGTTGTTTCTTGTCATGTTTAAGAGGTTCTGGATGTCTGTTGTTTCTTGTTATGTTTAAGAGGTTATGGATGTCTCTGTTGTTTCTTGTTATGTTTAAGAGGTTCTGAATGTCTCTGTTGTTTCTTGTTATGTTTAAGAGGTTCTGGTTGTCTCTGTTGTTTCTTGTTATGTTTAAGAGGTTCTGGATGTCTCTGTTGTTTCTTGTTATGTTTAAGAGGTTCTGGATGTCTCTGTTGTTTCTTGTTATGTTTAAGAGGTTCTGGTTGTCTCTGTCGTTTCTTGTTATGTTTCAGAGGTTCTGGTTGTCTCTGTTGTTTCTTGTTATGTTTAAGAGGTTCTGGATGTCTCTGTTGTTTCTTGTTATGTTTAAGAGGTTCTGGATGTCTCTGTTGTTTCTTGTTATGTTTAAGAGGTTCTGGTTGTCTCTGTTGTTTCTTGTTATGTTTAAGAGGTTCTGGTTGTCTCTGTTGTTTCTTGTTATGTTTAAGAGGTTCTGGATGTCTCTGTTGTTTCTTGTTATGTTTAAGAGGTTCTGGTTGTCTCTGTTGTTTCTTGTTATGTTTAAGAGGTTCTGGATGTCTCTGTTGTTTCTTGTTATGTTTAAGAGGTTCTGGATGTCTGTTGTTTCTTGTTATGTTTAAGAGGTTCTGGTTGTCTCTGTTGTTTCTTGTTATGTTTAAGAGGTTCTGGTTGTCTCTGTTGTTTCTTGATATATTTAAGAGGTTCTGGATGTCTCTATGGTGTCATCAGCATTTTTGTGAGCGCTATCAAGACAAGTCGCCTGAACAAGTCAAGAAGCCTGATACGGGGGAAAATGGCACGTAGCAAGAACACCAAAAGACACTTGGCATCCAAGATGTGCATTGTGGGAGCCGACAAGACTGTCGAGAAGATGAAAGTGGAGAGCCTGCCTGCGAGTTGCAAAGAACCTGAAACTACATTCACTACTGAAGCTACCACGAAGATTGACGACAGCCCACCACAGATAAGAACCAAAACAGCTGAGAAGGAGGAGAAAGACACCAGAGGCGAAAACACCGACTCAAAAACAGTCAGATGGGTTGTCAAGCGGATTCAAGTGGAGCTATCAGACGAACAAATCACGAAGCAGCTGCAAGAAAAAAATCTCCACCTCAGAATCTTGAAGGCGGAGCGGATCCTAACATACTCAAAGATCCCTACTACGCTGGCGGTGGTGACGACTGAAGGCAGCGAGATACCAGGCCAGGTGTCGATCAACAAGATAATACAACAGCCCGATAGGTTTATACCAAGAATCAACCAATGTTCAAGATGCCAGGGGGCCGGCCACAGTCGAACAATATGTCGCAGCAAGACTGAAATATGCCGATACTGCGCCGATCACCACGCCTTCAAGGAGTGTCCGCTGGCCAAGCTTCCGAGCTGACTTCCGAGCACCCAACAACAAAAGAAAGTGCGCTAATTGCCTGGGCAAGCATGGAGCAAGATACTTAGGCTGTCCGTACCTCCAAAGACACAGAGACGTGTTAAAGTTCACCATTACCATGAAGACACCATATAAGAAAACAATGCTGAGGTGCGAGACAGTCACTTGCATCACGCAAGATGAAAGAGCACAACTACAAAAGCCAGATCGACGAGTTAAAAAAACAAGTCAAGCTTCTGCCAACACCGGCACCGACCAGTGCCAGTGAAAAGCTGCTTGCTGAAATAAAGGAGATCCAGAAAAACATAAAACAAGAGATGGAGCACATGACCCAGACGGCAAAGAAGAATGGAGAGATCTTACAAGCAATAAAAGCCGAGAGAGAACTGCTAAGAACTGAAATGGATTCAACCCAGATTAATTCAACAAAAGACACGGAAAAGAACACAGAGAAGCCGCAAGATAAGATCAACAAGAAAACATCAAAAAGCTTATCAAGACACTTCATAAGAAAGGAGGCAAAAAGACACAGGATGGAGCCAAACCACAGACCAATCAGAAACAGCAAGCTGAAGCCAGCAGTCCAGCAACGATGCCCAAGCAGCTCAAGGGAAAACCAGAATCTCGCCAGCCACCTGAAGAAAGCCAAGAGGAGGTTATCGACATATGTGAAGATAACCGGAGCCAAGAAGAGAAAGACCAGGAAGCTGCCGACCAGGAGTGGGAGGATAAATACTTCGAGAGGGAAAAACACAGAAGAATACAACGCGGAATGTGAATCTACGCATCACAATACGACTCCAGACGTATCTATCCAGGCGATGAGGACTACCACTAAGCCAACACTGACAAACAAAATCACCAGAGGTGACTAGCACAAAGAATAGCCGCCGACCGATCCCCAAGCTGATGTCACAGACACAAACCAACATAACCAGTCCGAGATAGGACTCACTCTTAAGCACGCACAAGACAAGAAACAGGGTTACAACCACATAAACCTCGGATCTCAACAATAACCAAAGCTGAGGAGGCAGGTTAGGCGAGGCCGAATTTGGAATTTTTGTTTTGAAAATAGGATTTGGACTCTATGGTGTTTCTTATGTTTAAGAGATTCTGGGTGTCTGTGTTGTTTCTTGTTATGTTTAAGAGATTCTGAGTGTCTGTGTTGTTTCTTGTTATGTTTAAGAGATTCTGGGTGTCTGTGTTGTTTCTTGTTATGTTTAAGAGGTTCTGGGTGTCTGTGTTGTTTCTTGTTATGTTTAAGAGGTTCTGGATGTCTGTGTTGTTTCTTGTTATGTTTAAGAGGTTCTGGATGTCTGTTAATTTCTTATTTTTAAGGGGTTTTGGATGTCTTTATATTGTTTCTTATGTTTAAGAGGTTCTGTTTGTCCCTATGTTGATTCTTAATATTCAAGAGGTTCTGGATGTCTCTATGATGTTTCTTATGTTTAAGAGGTTCTGGGTGTCTCTATGTTGTTTCTTGTTATATTTAAAAGGTTCTGGGTGTCTCTATGTTGTTTCTTGTTATATTTTAGAGGTTCTGGATGTCTGTATGTTGTTTCCTGTTATATTTAAGAGGTTCTGGATGTCTGTATGTTGTTTCCTTTTATATTTAAGAGGCTCTTGATGTCTGTATTTTGTTTCTTGTTTATTTAAACGGTTCTGGATGTCTGTACGTTGTTTCTTATGATTAAGAGGTTCTGGGTGTCTCTATGTTGTTTCTTGTTATATTTAAAAGGTTCTGATTGTCTCTATGTTCTTTTTTGTTATATTTAAGAGGTTCTAGATGTCTGTATGTTGTTTCCTGTTATATTTAAGAGGTTCTGGATGCCTGTATGTTGTTTCCTGTTATATTTAAGAGGTTCTGGATGTCTGTATTTTGTTTCTTGTTTATTTAAGCGGTTCTGGATGTCTGTACGTTGTTTCATATGATTAACAGGTTCTGGGTGTCTGTATGTTGTTTCTTATGTTTAAGAGGTTCTGTGTGTCTATGTTGTATTCAGTTTGGTTGTTTCTACATCTTGTTTTAAAAAGGATTTTGTGCTTAAATTTCACTTTTTATCCAATGTGGTATTGCCAGTTGGTGCCTTAAATGTTCTTCTTTATATTGTAGGGTGTTAGATATATTTATCAAGCTTGTCTGATATTGACTTGTTTGGTATTCCCCCACTTTCCCATTAAGTCAGGTGAAAAATAAATTACCCTGGTTGACTAATAATGAAATTAATACAGGAAATGTCCTGGGCAGTAAAAGTGACAGGAGTAATATTGACCAATTTGCTGATTGGTTTATATTTACTACATATGCAATAAGCCTTAAGACCTGTAACAGGGTCTATTTTTTTAGTTGTTCAATTCTAAAGCAACAAAAATTTGTCTGTGCTCATTATTCAACATTTTGTAAGCAGCATTTCCATGTGACTGACATTAGATTTGTATCAGTACATTGTACAGTTGTGCAGATTGTTATATTATGCCATATTATTTTTTAAAATTTTCTATCCATTGCATAATATATATTTAATAGCTATGATATTAACATATTTTGTTTGGTATATTTCCCCAGTGGCTTTATTTTTCTTCGTCTTCTGTGTCCAGCTATTTTAAACCCCAAGTCTTTCAACTTAGTCTCAGGTAATTTATTTTGATTGATTTTAGTGTTGTGTTGAGCTGGTTAGTTTTATGCATATCATAGAAAAACCTGTAGAGGTTGAAACAGAAAAGTAATTTTCAACTTCATTAATGTTTCATAATTGATCAGATATGCTGTTTATTTGTGTAGCTAGTGTGATTTCTAGAGGGTGGAATCATACATCTCTGTAGGTAGTAATGTAAACAAGGATGGGGGACAGGTAAAGATATTAAAATAAGAATACAAAAGGAAGAGGATATTTTATAGCAGTCGCACTTTCTTGTGAAAGTCAAAGAAAGTTAATGTTAGTACCAATCTTAGAATGTTTAACTCTAACATTAAATCACTAGTGCTGTATGGACCAGAAACATGGAACATGACTAAAGAAACTAATTCATTCATTCATTCAGTAGCATGTCCTTTGCAGAACCTCACTCCCATAACAACCTTCCGGAAAACTTCTCGATCATAAGCAAGATGTCCCGCATCCGAAACACCCATCTGGAGATCATCCACCACATCCTGCACCCATCTTCTCTTTGGCCTTCCTCTTCCTCTTTTCCCAGGCATATACCCCTCCATTATTGTTCTCTCCAAACTTTCATGACTTTTCAAGTGACCCAAATCTTTCAATTTTCTCTGTTTTATTTTCTTTAATAGCCAACCCTCTTCAGTATTTAGCTCCTGAAGTATGGATTCATTTGTTCTTTTCTTCACCCAAGATATTCTTAGAACTCATCTATAACATTTATATTCAAAGGCGTTTATGCGTTGTTCAGCTTGTTTAGTAAGTGTCCAGGTCTCATAGGCGTTATGTTGCAATGGGAAAGATGCATGCTCATAAAAATCTAATTTTTGTAGTTCAGTCTGTCCAACTCCACAATTTATTCAGTTGTTTTAGTCTTTGAAGAACAATTGATAGTCGTCGTTTTATTTCTTTCATTGTGTCACCATTGTTGGTAATCAATGACCCAAGATATTCAAAATTTTCCACCACCTCCAATCTGTCCTCATTAACATATATTTCTTTCTCCACAATAGTTTTATCTGTATGCATTATCTTTGTTTTTGCTATGTTAAGATATAAGTTGTGATTTTAACTATTTCTTTGGGTTGAGGTTATTAAGTTTTCTATACCATTCTGTGATGTGGATAGCAATACTTTATCATCAGCATATTGAATCTCTGGTATTTCATGACCACTGATATTTAGGGCATCATATTGCTCCCTGTTTATATCATCTCTGACATTTCTCATTATATTTTCGGCATGCAGGCTAAACAAATAGGGTGACAGCACATAGCCCTGACGGACTCTTTGCTTGATGTCAAACCAATCTGATGTCTCGCCATCTATTCTAACCGCTGCTTGTTGGTTTAGATAGAGCATTTTTATGAGCTGTATTACATGTGGTGGAAAGCCCATATCCCTCATGATTTCCCAAAGTTTCTGATGTTGTACACAGTCAAATGCCTTTGAATAATCCACAAAACGTGAAAATAGGTTTACATTAAATTCTCTGCACTTCTCTATTATTAAACGCATGTTGAGTATGTGATCTCTTGTTCCTCTTCCTTGTCTAAATCCAGCTTGAACCACGTTAATCTCTTCTTCCATTTTCTTACGAAGTCTTCCTATTATGATTTTTAGTAGAATTTTACTTGCATGACTGATCAGGGCCACAGTTCTATAGTTGGTGCATAATTTCAGGTTGCCATTTTTTGGTATTGGAATGAAGATAGTTCTCTTCCAATCTTTTGGCCATTTACCATATTTCCATATCTTTTTATATAATGCGTGATAGATTTTGTATGCTTTTTTCTCCTCCCGCTTTAATTAGATCAGCTGGTATCTCATCACATCCTGGTGATTTACCATTCTTCAGGTTCTTTATTACCCATGCAATTTCATCTAATGAGGGTTCAGGTTCTGCCTCTGCTGTCATTGGTTCATGTATATCATTCATATCCTCACTAGAAACTACAAATATTCAATAATTGGTGCCTAAGCTGAATAGGACTAACATGGTATGACAAAATCACCAGTGTGAAACTAATAGAGAGAACTAAACACCAGTGTGAAACTAATAGAGAGAACTAAACACCAGTGTGAAACTAATAGAGAGAACTAAACACCAGTGTGAAACTAATAGAGAGAACTAAACACCAGTGAAACAAGAGGTGAGGAAAAGATGCTGGTGCTGGATGGGGAACACACTGAGAAAAGCTGATAATAGTTTAGACAGTCTGATGTCTATAACCCATAGGGCCAATGAAATGGAGGGAGACCTAAGAACATCAGGAGAATAGACTAATATGGGGAGGACATGGAGTATTCTGCAGGAGATTGCAACAGATAGGATGGTTTGGCATGTGCTTGTTGTGGACCTAATGTTCCATTGGGGGATAAAGAGCAAAAGTATAATTTATTGACTCATATGCTTAATTCTAAGCTTGACAGCTCTTTCATTGCTCATGACACCTACATTTGCTCTTGTTTGCATGAATGTACCCAGCTGGCCCCATCTATGTTTAGCCCATAATGAACAGAATAAAAGTTAGTAATCAGTGTCATCTTGGGTATGTCAGTTCTTGGAAGAGGATAGAAACCGTCCCATGTCTCAGTTCTGCAGTCATAGAAAGTTCTATTTGTCAGCAAAGTACCTTTATAATGTCCTAGATGTAGAACTTAACATGTGTGGGTGTAAGCGCACTAAGCCTGGCTACCTTTGCTGACAACAAGAAGAGAATAGGTTGTTTAATCTTCTTTTGGAATGTTTATGCTGTATGTGTCCTCCTACTCTTTCCTGGATAAATTGGATGCTTTTTTGCATTTCTTGTATGGAACTAAAGAGATCAACATTCACCGAAGTTTCAGTAGGTAACAAATGCACCTTAATGTGTTGTAGATCAGTCCTCCTTGGAGAATGTGCCCTGTAGTTAATCGCATTTGACCACACATGCTGTGTGTATACAGTCTGCATCAGCAGTAATGTCTTCTCGATAAAGTGGTTAATTTGTTCATGTTTTGAACTGTTGACACAGAGTCCAGTAGGCCGATTAAGATCTCCAGTATGTGTTCTTGTTGATTCAGCCTTGAAGTGTGCTATGCAGTTTGATGAGTATAACCATGGGCTCTATGTAAGAATCATCAGTTGTTAATTTGAGATAGACATGGCTGCATAGTTTGTGATATCTTCTGAATTGGGGAAAATAACAATGAATGTAAGTATTGTGTCATATTTTCAGTGTTAAGTAGTTTCTGTTGGTTTTGTTTGTTCTACTAAATTAAATATAACGTATATTATTTCAGAAAATCCATCAGAAACTGCAGCAAGAACACTCAAACTGGTAGCTAAAGTTCTACAGAACCTCGCCAATCTGGTTGACATGGGTCCAAAGGTGTGTTTCCTGACTTTCTTCTTGAGTATTTTCTATGTCATTAAGAGATTGTTCTATGGCTTTATAAAGCTCCCAGAATTTGCTTATTTATAATCAGAAACAATAAAATAATTTACACTATGTTAATTTAAAAATAGTTTCCTGGCAACTACACACTTTTGTGAACATCCAAACCACTGCTGCAAACATTCATAGAAACAGTTCAACCACTGCTGGAAACATACATGGAAACAGTTCAGTGAAACCACTCTGTTGTTTTGATAATGTCCTCAGCATCTCTGAATCACTGCTTTCAGTGACAGTTTGAAGCAAGGGAACAGGAAAGATGTTTTATGGTAGTTGCATTGAGTGTTGCGCGGTACTGCTTCCCAATTAAGTATTAATGACTGCTACTTGGATATTCATCATGAAATTTTTTTTCTTCTTTTTACGCTTGCTCGCTTTGAAATCAAACGTAGTCCATACACACTATTTATAATAGTGATGGACTGCATTTTGCATGTGGATTAGCTTTCCATATTAACTGTCCCTCGCCATCAGACGAACCCACTCCAACTTCAGAGGTACTTGTAATTTACATCCCCAAGTCAAGGACGATAGGTCAACATTTTAGTCCAGCTGTCCGGTGTAGGGGTTGAACTGCTTATCTAGGCATCAGCGCAACGGATGTTTAAGAACACACATTCTTACCCATTCGACCATACTGACCTACACCTTCATGGAAATGAAGTCACTCAAAAATTAAAGCAATGTTAATGTCTCTGAGGGTGATTTCTAAAACAAAACATATTTTACATTTATACGTTTAACCAAGGACATTATCAATTTTGATGATGCCACATGCACTACATTCAAACTTCTGTTACTTTGGTTTGAAAGTAAATGAGAATGTTTGATACTTAGTGTTGTTTCATAAAAGGTTATTACCATCTTGTAAAACTGATTTCCAATAAAATGGAAATCCACTTTAATGGGAACTTCTAGAACCTGATTTATAACAGGAGGAAAGCACTTGAGGGTCATAGTCTGGGTTGGCCTGCCCCTCATGAGAGTGTAAAGAAGACAAAAGAAGTCTAAGCATTAATAGAAAATAAAAGGCCAACTTCTTATAATCAGAAGTCTTCTGCTGTGCTTGCTTCATGGTGTTTATTATTCTACATGCTTATTATTATATGCATATATTAAATTATATATTATGCTTATTGTCACTCAGTCAATATATGTAGAATGGCATGTATTCTTCAGCACACCTTTGGCACTTGTGTAAAATGTCGACACTGTCTTCAAATACTCTCCTATAACTTAGGCATTGTCTTCATTAGCTCCCCTACAGGTGTCATACTACCTTTGAAATTTTTTCAAACTTAGAATAAATACATTCTTTGTAATTAATTGTCACTGATAGAAATGGGACATATTTTCATATACCCACTTCATTTCTTTTGTCGTTTATGAGTACCAGTCATTATCTTGTCTATTGAAGGTGACAGGTTAGGATCCCTTGTTCCACCTGCATTTAACTTTTTTGTTGTATAATAGTGTGTCCTCTTTCTGTGGGTGCCAATCAGTGCCTATGAATGTGTCTTATTAGTTTGATGGCCTCCAAGGTTCCCCAATGTTCACCATTAGCTTTTGTGTTGTTATATTAGCTGCTGTATTGTAAAGTTATTTGTAAAGGTATCAGTCTAGAGAATGAATTGTAGTTTTTGAGGATGTCACTTCTCTATAAATATAACTCACAAACTTACCCTTGGGGAATAAATATGATGGGTTCCCCTTACCTTCCACATATTTGCCATGAAAATACCTTTATGATCTTTGTAGTAAACTGATTAGAGAGACTATGTTATCATGTTTGATTTACAGTTTTATGCTTTAATAAGATTGATTTCTTGCTCTTATCACTTTTAATTCTTGAAATTTAAAATAGGAGGCATATATGGAAGTGATGCAGCCATTTGTTAAGAAGAACCGTGATAAAATGATTTTATACCTTGATGAGTTATCGGTAAGTTTTTGCTCTTTATATTGAAAAGATTTTTTCATTTTCCATGTAAGGTCCAAATATAGTAGATACCATCTCACTGTAGAGTAGCTGGAGAGAGCTGATTGACTAGCTAAGGAAGGAACAATAGAACAACAACCTGATGTACCTGTTACATACCACCTAAAGAAAAGAATCGTCAGATCAATCAGAAAGTCAACACAAGTCACGACGATTGCCATTTTATGGACAGACCAGAACAAATCATCATTCTGTGCCTCAGAAGACAATAAATTGCACAATCACATATATACAGGATTTAAGATTGATAAATCAGCCATGTGCACATGTGGATTGGAAGCACAGGCAGCAGATCACATACTCCAAGACTGTCCAGAATACAACATATCTCGGCAAACCTTCTGGCCTAGATCAACAACAGTAGAAGCTTCTGGCATATAGAAACAACAGTGGAAGACAAACTCTATGGACCAATGAGTGAACTAAAAAAGACAGTGAAATTCATACAAGAGACAACATTGCAATTATAGGCAAATTTCAAGCAAATGAAAAAAGAATAATTTGTCATTCTGGGAAATATTCTTTAAAAATTGGATCTCATTTCAAATTTCTCTTCTCCGTATAAGGATAACTTTCTATTCTTGAAAATTAGAAATTAATCAGACATATGCAATGACATCAGTTGTAGACAAGTAGCAGAGAAAATCAAAGATTAGAATGCCATCCAGATGCAGTCCTTGCAGGGCTAGATAAGTAGCAGAGTCATGACAGCATGGCTAACAACACAGTGACCTGAATAGTGTCCAGCGGAGGGTGTTTTGTCCTACTGCATGCAGCTCTGAGGTTGACCCAGCATAAGGTCAGCCTGTGCCAGAAATTTCTCTTGTAGGGAAAAGTATGTGAGAAAAGGAGCATGTCAACCCACATCATAATGCAGTGATCTAGTATATGTGAAGTTCTCTCTCTCTCTCTCTCTCTCTCTGTCTCTCTCTCTCTCTCTCTCTCTCTCTCTCTCTCTCTCTCTCTCTCTCTCTCTCTCTCTCTCTCTCTCTCTCTCTCTCTCTCTCTCTCTCTCTCTTCTCTCACTCTCTCTCTTTCTCTCAGTCTCTCTGTCTCTCTCTCCCCCTCTCCCCCTTGTCTTTATCTCTCTTTATCATCTCTATCATCCCCCTAGTCACCTCCTTTTCCCTCTCCCCCTTTCTCTCATTCATCTCTCTCCTCTCTCTCTCTCTGTCTCTCTCCCCACCTTTATCTCAGTTTCTGCCTTTCTCTCTTTTCACACCCACCGACGCATGGGACTAGTTTTACTCATCTTTCTAGAAAAGACACTGTGAGAACTAGATTTCTTCATGTTGTCAGTTGTTCATTATAAGTGTTTCCATTATCAGAATGTCCCAAAAGAGCCAGTGGTTCCTGATATTCTGCCATCAGATCCTGCACGGGAGCTTGCAACCATTCATCAGTTATGCGACAATCACCTTGATGCTCTGAAAGCACTCATAGCAACTCAGGTGGGCTGTTTTGTCTTCATCTAGCTTTTTAATGTTTTGGTAACATGTTTATATTTGGTGGCCTTACAGTAAGACACCTACCTGCCTATCTATCACATTAAAAGAGATAGATTCTAATCTTTGGTATGGCAGAGGATTTTAATTTAGTTAGTATTTAGGAGTAGGTGTGGCTGCAGGGTTTATTGTGCTTGCAATTACACCATTGCTTCAATGTACATAGCAACATAATTAATTAACAGCAATTCCTCATGTTTCAGAAGGATAATTCACATTTTATATTAGAAAATTCAAGAAGATTGATGCTGTATCAAACAGATTTAACATTAGACTTGAAATGAGCACAAAGAATCAACATAGGGTAAATTGCTAGAGCTAATAAATATACCTCACCTTTACTGTTGACACACATCTGTGCATTGAAGCAACATAGCTGTGCAGACAGTATATGCAGACTTAATAAGATGTAGCATTATAATAAGCCTGCTGGGAATATGTCAATCAGCTTTACAGAGGTGCACCGGCGATAAAGCAGGTTGCATGTCCTTTACTGGACATCACAATCAACCCCAGCATTTGTTGGCTGTATGTGATTTTCAAGGCAATTTTAAGTTCAGTAGGTTGCTATTGATTTCTGAATGATGCCTAATATATATATAAAAATAAAACAAAGATGTCTCTAATAACATTCGGAGAGTATGCAGCAGAAACTTCGGCACATGCGGGACTCCTGGCTGAGCAACAAAGCTGATGAAATTCAAGGCTTTGCTGACAGACACGATATGAAAAACTTCTACGACTCACTGAAAGCGCTCTATGGTCCTACGTCACCAGGCATAGTTCCCCTCAGTGCAGATGGGGGAACATTGGTCACTGATAAGAAAAAAATCCTTCAACGCTGGGCAGAGCATTTCAGCAACATCCTAAATGCAACTTCTTTCTTCGATGATGAAACTGTCAACTGCCTTCCTCAATTTGCATGACTTGCCAACCATAGTGGAAGTAAACAAAGTCATCCAGCAATTTTTCCAAGGCACCTGGTCCTGACTCCATCCCAGCAGAGATGTACAAGGCAGGTGGGCCAGTCCTAATAGAGCAGCTTCACCAAGTCTTTACAAACATATGGGTGAACGAGACCATGCCACAAGATTTCAAGGACGCGTCAATAGTCCACCTTTACAAACGTAAAGGAAACCGCCAATCCTGTGACAACCACCGAGGCATCTCCTTGCTCTCAATTGCAGGGAAGATACTTGCCAGAATTCTCCTCAATCACCTCACAGCCCATTTCAATCAAGGTCATCTTCCTGAGAGTCAATGTGGCTTCAGAAAAGAACGAGGAACTGATGACATGATTTTCGCTGCAAGGCAGCTGCAAGAGAAATGTCAGGAACAGAACTCCAAAATGTACTCCACTTTCATTGCCTTACCAAGGCTTTTGATACAGTCAGCAGAGAGGGACTGTGGAAGATTATTGCGAAATATGGCTGTCCTCAAAAGTTTGTCCAAATAGTGCGGCTATTTCATGATGGTATGCAGGCAAGAGTTCAGGAAAGTGGTGAATTGTCTGAGCCCTTTCGTGTCACCAATGGAGTGAAGCAAGGATGTGTCCTGGCACCAACACTGTTCAGCCTCATGTTTTCAGCTATGCTGACGAATGCCTTCGAGAGCAACGACATTGGAATAGACATCAGCTACCACATGGATGGAAAATTGTTCAATCTCAGAAGGCTGAAAGCTAAAACAAAACTACCTGCGACACCCTCAGAGAGCTCCTGTTTGCTGATGATTGTGCTCTATATGCCAACTCAGAGGCAGACATGCAACACAATGTTTCAGCTTTCTCATATGCCTGTGCCAACTTTAGGCTCAAAATTAACTTCCAGAAGACTGTAGTTATGTACCAGCCAGCTCCAGGGAATAATCACACCGTGCCGAATATCAAGGTAAATGATCATAGACTAAGTGTTGTGGACAAATTCAACTATCTTGGCAGCACTGTGTCACAAGCTGCCACAATTGATAACAAAGTGAATGCAAGAATCTCCTAGGCCTTTGGCAGACTGTGCAAGAATATATGGGACAGAAATGGAATAAGCCTGCAAACAAAGCTGAAAGTCTACAAAGCAATTGTATCATCCACACTGCTATATGCTTGTGAAACCTGGACTGTTTATCAGAGACACGCTAGGAAATTAAACCACTTCCACACAGTCTGCCTTAGGAAGCTATTGAAGATTAAATGGCAAGACAAGATAAGATCCCAGACACTGAAGTTCTAGAAAGAGTGTCCATGCCCAGTATCCACACTCTACTAATGAAGAATCAGATTCGCTGGGCTGGGCACTTAACTTACATGCCAGATCACAGGATCCCTAAAAAATTTTTTTTTACGGTGAACTGCGTTGTGGTAAACACTCCCAAGGCAGCCAGAGGAAACGCTTTAAAGACACTGAAAATTTCACTGAAAGCTTTTGAAATTCATCTTGACACCTAGGAGACTGCTGCCAAAGACCAAAATGTGTGTTGTACATCATTACATAAAGGTGCTGTCACTTGTGAAGCAACCAGAACTGCAAGAGCTGTGAAGAAAAGGCTGGACAGAAAAACCACTGCAGGAAATCCTCCGCCTGGAACATCAAGCATTCTTTGCCCACATTGTCAAAGAACATTTTGAGCCAAAATAGGCCTTATCAGCCATCTTAGAACTCACGGCTCCATATTTTCAACCCCACTGGATGAAATGAATGATATCATGAAGACTAATAGACTACAATGGCTGGGGCATATAGAAAGAATGGAAGATAATAGGGAAACAAAACTCGCTTACACTCAGGAAATAAATGACTGTAGACCCCGAGGTAGACCAAGAAGACGGTGGAGAGATAATATATATACAGACCTACAAGCACTTGGAATCAATGACCGGCAAGAGAAGGTCAACCAGAGAAACGAATGGAGATGGATTGTATCTGCAGCAAAGAACCTCAATGGCTCGGAAAGCTGAAGAAGAAGAAGAAGAATATATATATATATATATATATATATATATATATATATATATATATATATATATATATATATATATATGAGCTGACTAATTTTAATATTAAGATTTCACAGGTACATCAGTAGAAGCAAGATCATGGTAATATTAGTGAGTCAAGTTTACATTGTTTAGCCAACATTAGCAAACAGACATGTTAACTCTAAATACACAAGGACCACCCATGAATATCAGGTCGTTGAAGTTTAGAGTTAACTAGTGATATGAAGTTTACTCTGAGCTGCTTATGGTATGAAAGTAATACATTTCTCTCCACTTCTCTTCTTCAGACGTCAACAAAGAAAATAGTGGTTGTGACGGAGATGTTGACAAATCACAAGAAGCGATACATGGGGGACACGTGACATTGTCGATCAATTCTTCGTGCATGCCAGAACGTGCTCTATTCAACGGAGCTAAGGTTTAGGTTTATTAACCGTATATTTTCTGTGGCCCAGGAAGTGGTTCGCCAGCTAAGTCATATCAGACTGAGTTTGTTTGGGGATGCTGGTGATGTATTTGGAACACTCCTTCTACTGTCATCGTGGATATGCAGCATTCTATATCGGCTTACCTACTGGTTGATAATGATAATGTTGTTGCAGGTTATATAGCTGGCAATTGTATGTTTTGCCTTGTCAGGTGTTTCATGAAGTATAAGGTTTTAGATTATTCCTTCGCAGGACAGATTTGACAGGAGTGTGGATTTTCAGATGTGTCTACTGGAAGCATACAAAGCCACATAGCATTGTATTTCTTGGCTCATCATAAGCTATGTTTATTTTCCTATCATACAAAATCAATGGTGTGTTCAAATAAAATATTCAGACAGTGAAAGAGTCTGCATGTTAGGATGTTTAAATATGTTGATAGTAGAGATGAAGTAGGCAAGCTTCTATGTAAATGACACTGTCAAGTGCCTTCAGTGTAGTGTCATTCATCTCTTTAGTAGATGAAAACAGTGTTGCTAATGTTGACATTCTGTGTGGTTTCAGAAGAAAAGGTACGTTTTAGAAATTGAAATGGACAGATGTTGTGCCATAATATTGCGTATTGAATGTTCTTTTGAATGATTCAGAGATGCTCAACACAGACAACAGATGGCAAGTAAATGGGGATAGCTTGTGAACAGCAGTAACATAGATCTAATGTTGTTTGTGTAGATATGAAGCATTGGAGCCAGTTTAAATGCCGTGCTGAGAGCATGGACATGAGGCAAAGACCACAGCCAGTGTAAGCATTCCTTCACACAGAATCGAATCATCTTCTATAACATCATGTGTTTAGATACAGCTGTATGTGTCCATTTAATTAATTGCATTTATATGTTATTAAAGCAAGTTTGTTTATATGCTATCTGCAATCATGGCATTTCATTTGTCATAATGCATTACTAGTTTTTTTCAGTCCATACAGCTCTTTGTTCAGCTTAATTGTTGTTTGTATGTTGCAATTTTAAAAGTTAGTAAATGTCGTATTAGTCATATTTCCTCTAAGTGAGCTGTTTATACGTACATATAGGCATATTATTCTATTTTCAGACAAGATTTGTAAATAATAAGCAGTTTGATTCTCATTTCTCATATCACCACATATGCATATAAATATGTAGTTTTGAAGGTAGAAAATCGACAGTAATGATCTTGTAATAAGAAGGAGGCGGAGAGATGTTCTGTATAACATCCTTATAACCTTGACTGTTCTGATTTATTTAATGTTACTCTGAGGTGCAGAACCAGAGAAAATACTGTTTTTCTTTACAGGTGTCTTCCGTTTTATTTTGTGCCAGTGTTAGGAACCGCAGTAGCAAAGTGGTTAGTGTGCTTGTTTACCAAGACCATGATGTGGGTTCAACCCTTGACTGTGGCAGAATTCTTTTTTTTTTTTAAATCCAGTGCGGGGGTTAGCCTAGCCTCATAAAATGTATATGACAGTTTCCATAATTGTTTGGGGGGAATTGTTTGGGAAGAAGAGATGGTGAGAAAGGGAACGGGCCACCACATACCTAGAATATGTCAAGGCCTAACACTTCACATCCCAGTGGCAGTATCCGCCGTGGAACTTGTGTTTCAGAGACTGATTGTATCCGGCCACTTCTGTGTGTCATTTGAGAGATTTGAATTCTTGGCACGTACCTATACAGTGTTATCACTGTCTTATTGTCGTGAAGAACTTCTTTAGGTCAGACCAAGATATTGAAAAAAAGTGTGTTGGCTGCTTCTGAGATGGTACTGGAATCTGAATGAACTCAAAATATAACTAAGAAGATTGTATAAAGAAAAAAAACACAAGGCACAAGCCAATGTTTCAACTGTAGTTTGTCATTGGATGGGAAAAAAAAAAAACTGGATTACTTTTTAGGGATTAAGAGTCGGTCAGTTTTTCCAGCTATGATTCTTGTTTTTATTATTGTTCATTGATGAAGACTTTAGTTGAAACATTTGTTTGGATCTGCATTGTTTCCTTTCATTGAGCTTCTAGTTTTATTTTGTATTCAATCATACCCTGGACCAAAATATAAATAGTATATATAATATGTTTGTGCTGTAGTCAGGAATTTCTCATGTCTATGAAAGTGTTGCTGCAAGCTGTACTCCCTATTGCAGCAGTTGGATGTTTAACCTGGTCAACTTTCTGAACAGTCAAAGGGAAGACTGGTAAATGCTTAAACTGCTGTGCGGGACAAACTTGACATATAGTTCTGCATTGGTTTCCTTTTGTTGACTGATCTCATCATCCTGTGTCTAATTACCAGTTAACTCATCTGTTGATACTTACTTATAGGCATATTCATCCATTAGAAACACATGAAGTTAAATTACAGCCGTCAATTCTGGTTTGAAATGTATCTGGTTCTTGTCTATTGGAACATTTTATAAGAACAAAACTCTCCAAATATCTTTTCTTCAAGCATGATATATTTTGTCCTGAAATATAATTTTGTGGCATCATGCAACTTCATATAGAAATAATATCTTGCCTTGCAGTTTCCAGATTGTTCTTGTGTTATATTAATGCCACCATGTCTTACTGCTAGCTCCATCATGCAGTTCTCCAGTGATGACTTCACTTCCTCCAGCCATATTTCATGTTTACCACCATTGGTTTAGTCATTTGAGTTATGCACTTTCTGGAACTTGACCTTTCAATAGTACCAATGTCTATGATTGTGTCTGCTTTCTCATAGATTTCTTTGGAGTGTGTGTGTGTGTGTGTGGGGGGGGGGGGGGGGGGGGGCACACTGACTTCTTCTCAGAAGTCGCTGTTTAGATATTTTTGTCTAGTTGGTATGCTGGTTTTCTATCTACTTCTGTAGGTGCAGATAGTATTCAGGTGTTGTCCAAATAATGCCTTCTGTTGTAGGTATGAGCATGGGATTTGTCTGTATCACACCTGTCTGACAATGAATGGCAGTAATTGTCCATATTTTATCTCTAGATATGCTTATGGCAATTAGTAGTTGAGATCTACTCGATGGGCTCGAAGACAGTAGTGAAGAATGTGGCAGAAAATTTTATAGAATGGAGAGTTCTTCTTCTTCTTCTTCGTTCATCCGGAGTTTTTTTTCGGATGTGATTGCGTTGTGCCTGTTTACAGCAGAGCTGCGTTCTTGCGCCGTTAGGCCGACACATCCGACTTCTGCGGGCATTTGTTGACCGGGTTAACCTTCCCGGGGGAATGGAGAGTTCTCTTTCATTGACTCAACCATTGGAATATCATGTTGTTTGTATGAAGTTGGAATGGAATTTGCAGATTAATTCATTAATTTCTTAATTTGCAACAATATACAGTTGTAACTGTGAAGTAGATGTCTATAAACTATCTTAATCTGTTTTATGAAATCTTATGACGCGGTGAAAGTTTTAACATTCACCTTATACAAGAGTGTATCATTTTCTTGAAAACAAGCTTGTCATTTATGAATGATAATTTGATGCATGAATATTATTTGTACATTTGTATGCTTCAATTTTTACATTACTACAACAAGCTATCTTGTAGTTCTGTGTTAAGTGTTCCAGTTTGGTTTCATAGTTGTCATGTTATCTGTTGTCTTAATCAAGGATTAAGGCAGATTTACCTGGGCATTAGCAAAGAATGGCAGTTTTAAAATGTTTATCAGCGGTGGAAATCTAGATGTGAATAAACATCAAAAAGCTTGAATACTTAAATGTTTTCAAAATTTCAGATTCATATATATTCAGTAATTTTTTTGGGCGCTAGCTCGCTTTGAACTCAAGCGCAGTCCATAATACTACTTTAGTAGCACTGAACTGAATTTTGTGTGTGTTATTAGCTTTCCCTATTGCCATCAGGCAAACCCACTCAGGCTCCAGAGAAACTTGTAATTTACGCTCCCAAGTCAATGACGAGAAGTCAACATTTTAGTCCAATTGACCGGTATAGGGGTTGAACCCCTACATCAACATCAGCACACCAGATGTTTAAGATCACATACTCTTATCCATTCAGCCATGCTGACCTCTATTCAGTAATGTCATCTGAACTCATTGACTACCATGAATCATTGACATTTACAATGCCAGACTTCATGCAGTTCAGAAAATAATTAAAAATAAACTATAATTCATCCACATTTTTGTTATTTAAAAAAGTTACAATGTGACTACAGCTGAAATTTTAAATAGACATCTGATTGAAGATTTTTAAAAATGCATTATAAATAGCATATTTGTACAACTAGTAGTTAAAAAATGAGTAAGTGAACAGCATAGCATTTTTGTAATAAATGTCCATAATTTAACTGTTGCAATGCTTTTTTCTTCTTCTACTATTTCATCCGGAAAACAGATGACATAATGTAAACATGTTAATTAGCTGGGTGAAGTGAAAGTATCATGTTATACAAGTATAGGTTTTCAAACAAATTGCTTCAATGATTCCCTTTATACCGGTATGGGATAATCTTAGGCAAATATTGCTAGGACATAGCATGTCAGGTCGCATAATTTAGTCAGTTGTAATTCTGCTTTTGATTCTCCTAGACAAATCTTTCTGGTGCCCATTTTATTAAGCTTAGCTGACCTCAGGAACTTGTACTGGTTGGGAAACCTGTCACGGCTACTAGGAAGTGAACCCGGAACCACTTTGTTGGTTAACGAGTGCAGTCACCACTATTCTGCGGCAGCTCTTATGGCTTCCTATCAGATTGCTTGCACTGCAACTTATACAGAAGAGCTGAAACTCAAATATGCATGTGTATATTTCAGCAAGCATGATCGTGTAATTAAGTTACTTCTGTGAATTTGTCATGTGGTTTCGTTTCATTAACTCTTTTGTCAAGCAAGCTAATTAGTTTGTGTTTTTGATGTTGAAATACTAGTTATTCTTAGACGTCAATAGATTCGTTCTAGAATTGATTGCTGATTTAAATTTACTCGCTGCTGTAACATTTAAATGGGTCAGTGAAACTCACATGTATGAATTTGACATGCATCTCCTGAAATATTTAAATTCTGTATTTATAATCAGTAAACATAATGTGCTTTTTCCTACATGTTCTGTCTTTATACTCTGTACTAAATTTGTTTAATTGTACTGAGCAAATCTTATCCTCATAAACATGTTTTTTCCCACTGATCTGAATATTGTCTGTAGTTGTCTGTAAATGTGTTTTTGTTTCCATGAGGATATGGACAAAAATATACTAAATATGACTTTATTTCAGACAGTTCCGTCCACTATGTACTTTCCAAAGCTTCATTGATGTTTTTTGGCAATTCATGCCATAAAAATTGTCTTGTCATTATACAAAGTAATGCATGTTTTTCTGTAGTAAGTCAGTTGATGCAAAGTGAAGCTAGCTGCATCCAAACAAGCAACATAGATTGTCTGGAGAGAACAAGAAGTAATTTTTTTTTTTTTACAAGTAATATGAAAGAAGTATTGGCTTCCAAATCACCAAACAAGTATTGACTTATGTGCAGTAGGAAATCTGGCCAGTTCATTCACAATGAAAAGTAATTAGCATGTGTATTTATGCATGTGTATTTATATATATAAGAATTCTCTGTATAGGAGATCTTTGGGAATATGTTCATTCTCCATTCTAGATACGTGGCCCAGCCACCGGAGGTGTCTTTTCTTGAGGAGGGATTGCACTGGTAATATCCACTCTTTTAAGCACGTTTGTTTGTTATGTGATCTTTCCACGATATTTCCAGAATACATCTCAAACATCTCATGTGGAAGGAGTTCAACTTCCTTTCCTGACATGAGTACAAGGTCCAGGATTCAGACCCATAGAGTAGTGTGCTAACAACACATGTTTTGTATACTTGAATTTTGTACGCTCTGTTAGTCTATTGTTCTCCCAAACTCTCTTAGTTAGCCTGGAAAGTGTTGTGGCTGCCTTTCCAATGCGACTGTCGATTTCTGTCTCTAAGGAAAGGTTATCTGATATTATCGACCCCAAATACGCAAACTCATGGACAGCTTTCAGTTCGTAATTAGAAATTTTGATTGATGGAGGCATACCAGCATCTTGTTCCATCACCTGAGTTTTATTTATATCATGGTGAGCTCAAAGTCTCTGCAGGTGGCTGCAAAACGATCTATGCGCCGTTGCAGATTTCTTCTGCATGAGTAGTGATAGTGGCAAAGTATATGCTATTAAAATGATGTAAATACACCTGTATGTACTTTTTATTATCAATGAACATACCGGATTTCCTAATAAATAGAATGAAACAGTTTTCTTTTTACTACATATTGAGTTATAAAACTAGATTGAAAAACCACGATACATGTATTGACTGCACTCTTTGTAAAGGACATTTTATTTAGAATCTGCATCTAGCTGTATTGCCCATTTTGCACATAAATATGACTGTAGGGGAGAGTGTATGAAAGTTAAACAGGTTTCTCACATCAAAATACCCATATCATAATCCCAAGGAAATTGTCATCCAATGCTGACATCACAGCACTTTGTCATGCCCCTTGTGCCTTGTCTCCCTCGAAAGATGTTTAGGAGTACAGTAGTTCCATTGGCCAGTTGCTTATGCATGTATCAGCTTCTTCCTCTACCATGATCACCTCCTGTTAGTGCTGAATTTTATTTCTGATTCCATTAGTCACAGCTGCATGTAGTCATTTATTTGTGTTTCCTGGTGCAACAGGCGATCATTTATAGACAGACAGTATCATGACTCCCTTGCTCATCCTCAGTGGTTCACCTGGAAATGCCTATGAGCCCTTTCAGCCCTTTCATTTCCACATAACTGGCATGACCTGGAAAGTAGGGCCACTTCATCTGTTTATATAATCCAAAGGATGTTTGCTTATCAGAATCAAAATAAAACTGGGTCTGCACATCATGGACACTGGAGAAATAGACCTTAGCACCTGAAACAAAAATTATCCTGGGTGTCACTAGCAGTGGTACAAAATGCAAGTTTTATTTATTTTTTAATTTAAAAAAAAAGAATGCCAATCTAATGGATTTTTAGCCAGTCCTGAACTATTAGCAGTTACATTCAAAATACCACGTACAACCAAACAGAATAATTAGCTGTGGTTTTACTTGAATATGTATGCAACAATTTAAAAATCAGTGTCAATTCGGCCACTTTTAAGGAAATAAGTTACTGGAAACATCTGGCAATGTAGATTGAAGAAGCTGACATTTTTATGCAGTGGTAATTATGTGATATGTTGATTTTTGTGGTTCACTATGTGAGTTTACGAAGCGTTAACAGTCCTGATGTATAATATCAAATGTTATTTCTGGGAAAGCTACAGCAAAATGCTGAGTGTTCAGTATTATTTCTTTGTAGTAAAGTTAGCAGTGACATGTTGAGTGTGAAATGTTGTTCCTCTGTAAACAGTGAAATAGTGGAGGTAGAAAGTTATTTCTGAGTAAAACTGATGAAATGTTACTCCTGTGTAAAGGAATGACTACAGGAATTGACGTTCCCTCTGTTTCTTGTCCTGTCTCTGCTCCATCTGTCTGTCAGTCTCTTTTCTCTCCACTTCTCTCTCTGTCTCTCTTCCCCTTCCCCGAATCACTCGTTTTAGCTTAGTAATAGCATAATTAGTCATGTATCAACATTCATAAGTCCTAATAGATAATTATTGGAAAGTCAGTATGTACGGACAGTAATTTTCATAAAGTGCAATTATCTAAATGAAAGTGTATTTATTTTATGAATTTCTCTATGCTCATGATCATGTTGAAAAATGTAGATCTCTAATCTAGCTGTGACAAGACAGTTGAAAAATGTAGGTCTCCAATTCAGATGTGACACGACCAAGTTGTAAAATGTAGATCTATAATTCAGATGTGAAAAAAGAGTTGAAAAATGTAAATCTCAGATTGAGTTGAGACAAGACAGTTGAAAAATGTACATCTCTAATTTAGCTGTGACAAGATAGTTGAAAAACAGATCTTTAATTTAGCTGCAACAAGACAGTTAAAAATGTAGGTCTTTAATGAGCCTCAAAAAGACAGTTAAAAAATACAGGTCTCTAATTTAGATGTGACATGACCAAGTTGGAAAATATGGGGCTCATAATCAGCTGTGAGTTGGTGTAAGAAAAGGCAGCATGCATGGTAGCTATCACATGCATTCATAAATTAATATGTACATTCACCATTACTGGACTATTCCTATACTGTGTGGCCTGCTTGGAATTACTTGTACTTTTTTACATATAAAAAGAGTTGAAACATTGAAATATGCATGTAACAATCACAGTACACTACTTATAAACAAATGTTTTTGTTGTATAGACAGCCAGCATGCAATCCTATAGTCTTGGGTATCCGGAGTTGTTTTTCTCGATTTGCACTGTTGTCTTATATCATGCTTTTGTATTTGGTTAGACCGCCTGTGTGGCTCAGGGGCAGTGAACGCATTTCACATTTGCCATACCGAGTCGAAGATTCAAAATCAGCTGGAGATGATTGGGAAGCTGAGCGTTGATTTTGATGGTATGAATGTCAGTTCTTAGAAAGCAGTGGCAAACTGCTGAATGTAAAAATTGTGTGGCAAATCACAAACAGCTAATAAATGCTGGGCTTGATAGCGACGTCCTGTAAAGGACATGCAACTTAGCTCATGATAAGAGCTGCTTATGTAATGTGATTATAAAATCAGTACATGTTGATATGGGAAGGGTCTCTTAAGAGGAGTTAATAACAGTAATTGTCATTATTTCCAGTTGAATGGACTATTACAAAGTACTTTGTACACTGGTTTACTCAAAGGCTTGTCTAGCCCTGTAGTGGAAGTGTTTTGTCCAGTCTTTACAGTTCTGTAGTCCAAATAAAATATAAAATATGCCTATGAAGCTCGATCAAAGAAAAAACCCACAGATACAGAAAAATGTTTCCACCAGCCTTTGTAAAAAAATAAGAAAACAAAAAACAAAAAAAAACATGAAGAAACAAGAATGATTGACTCCAGATCTGAAAGTAATCCGATCAACACAAAAACTAGTTGCTTATGTTTACAATAATAATAATGGCCACAGTGGAAATGTGGCATGGAATCAGTTAATATGCACAAGTGAATGCAAGCTAGTGATTCAGTGTGTCTCTAGGTATGCATGCTAGCTGGAGTTACAGGGTACAAGGAAATGTAACATTGCCTGTTTTTCCTTAACACCATTTCTTGGTATCTTGTAATCCATTTCTCTCCATCAAGTGCCCACACTTACACGCATGCACACACAGACATCTCTTTAACAATACCCCACAGAGATATCTTTTTCTTAACCTCCATGCCATGTGGCACTGGTTTCATGTCTGTCCAGTCTTCTGTCTCGTGTACTGTCAATCATTTCTGATGCCGATGTTCCTAAGTGCCATAGTGTCAAACTGTCCAGCATCATCTCTGTTCCTCTTCCCTTCCCACTTTCCTGTTGTCATGAAGTCTTCCAGCTTTCCTCTTCTCATGATGAGCTGAAAGAATGTGGACTGTCTTCATGTGATCAAGTAACCAGTTCTCTTCTATAGTTAATTTCATTGAAGATATGTTCATTACTCTTTTGTTTTTTAAATCAACCCCCCCCCCCACCCACCCCCCCCACCCCACACACACACACACCCTTCTCTCTTCCTCCCTCCTCTCCCCCCCCCCCCCCCCCAATGGTTTTATCATTCTATTATAAAACCAGTCCATGATTCACTTCCATACACCGGGACTAGCTCAATGTAGCTTTTACAATCTTTTTTTTTTTTTAAACTTCCATTGACAATGATATATTGCACAAAATATTCATATTGTGAAATGCTGCCTTTGCTTGTCTTATTTTGTACACATAGCTTATTTAATTCTTCTTCCATTGAATTATATATTGTGCTGTTTCATGCTACATAAATTTATAACTACACAAACAACTAGAACAATAGAATATTAATAGAAATCGTTAGTTGAGCTGCAAGGAAACTAGTAGTATAAGTTATATACCTGTTTAGTAATGAGACATTATGAAACGAGAGTTGTAAGACTTTAGAAAGAACTTGCAGTATGACTCATGGGAAAATGCGTCAGTCAAGCATTCTTTGAAGCAAGTAACAATTTTTGATTGCAGCAGATTTTGAGTAATGGAAAATAATTAAACAAAGTAGTTTGTGAATCTACAAAGATTTAACATTGTGTTCACGATCAGTACAATAATAAATCAGAACCCCAACCAACTCAGTCTTGCTATCCTGTGCTATATTCGGCAGCTCCCAATGTCCACCCATATTATTAATGTCTGTTTCTAATCCTGTTCTCCATGTGTTTTAAGTCTCCCACTATTTTTTTCCTGTGGGTTCTAGGAGGACTTTCTTGTTATACTATTGAGTTTTCTCAATGCATGTCCTCTTGGTTTACTGAAATTTGTTTAGTTTTTTTGATGAGCTCAACACTTGTTTTTTTATTTTTTTTTTACTGGACAGGCACTAATGAATGAATAATTTATTAGTAATGTTTCTGATCTATACAGCGGTCCTGAATTGACCTTGGAGCTAAATTTTCTGTTTGGTGCTAAACTTTATTTATATTGATGTACACACATTTCCTAGTGCTATGAACTTTGCCTTCTATTTTATTATTTTAATATGAGGGGGCTTGAAATTAAAACTTTTAAATGGTTTTTTTTTGGGTGCTAACTATATTCAGAAAAAGTAAAGAACAAATGTGTCATTTTTCGATGTAATCACCATTGCATTCAATGGAAGTCCTCCAGCACCGATAACAACTACTTGGATTCCTGTAGAAAAATTGACTCTGAGGTAACTACCCGATGTACCTGACCCAGTCATGAACAGTCTGTCACAGAAGTCCTGCTGTTTTGAAACTTCCTACTCCTCTCAGACACTTGCTGGACTGACAGGCATGCATCACCATACTAGATCTTCATTCACCAATGTATTTCTATAGGTTTCACCCCTTCACTGATAAAAAAAATGGATAACAGAACTCTGTTTTTCTTTGGTGTATGTCAAAAGTGGGGCGACAAACTGTAAACTGTCTCTATAATGTCACAGTGTTTGTCTGCAATGTGATGTCACATGCTTAACACTCTACATCCTTAACAACAATATTGATATAGGTTACAAGACTGTGGCATGGTTCTTGTAATATCTATCACACTTTTAATGTTTTCATTTGAAGCCCCATCATATCGCTCTATCTGTTTGTTTATCTTGCGAGGGAAGAGCATCACACAGCTATGAACCTCTTAGGTCAGTATATCTGACTTCAGCATGTGTTTGATATAGTCTTTCCTCTCCCTGTTTGTAGACTAGTTTGTTGCCTGATGCAGTTATTTGTAAGTCATAGTAGTGCAGTGCTTCTAGTTTATACTACATTGAATTTGTTTTATACATTTATTGCAGCTCTGCAGGATCACAAAGTACTTGTTTGTTTAGCTGTTTTATGGCTACTCTTTGACAATATATATTGCATATTATCCACAATATTAAAGCAGAAAATTCATACTAAAAGATTGGTGTCAAAAATTTTTACCTACTGTTCCCTTCCTTTTTAGTTGTGGACATGATTTGTAAACAGTTTTTATACCATTGACTATACCATTGCAGTTTTAGCACATGTCAAAATATCTTGTTTTCTTTAGTAACCCACCAGAGTACCCCGTTTTATACTAAGGTCTAAAACTGTAAAAGTTTTAAAACATATATTCTATTGCATTTTTTTGTTCAACAGAAATGTAGTCACATGAAGTAAAGACAACACAGAATAGTCAATGCAACATGCACAACAAGCAACATTTAAAGTAGATTTGGTATTTTAGTAGACTATAAATAAGGCCAAGAATTTATTAAATATTCTTTGCAGAATTACAATCTCTTATTTTTTGTTATGTCCATCTAAGACTAGGACATGAAGGAAAATAAGAGATTGTAATTTTGAATGCCAGCAAAATTCTTGTGTGAATCGTCATGAAGAGGGTAGAATGGAAGTTAGAATATGAATAGCACAAGCAGGTTTTGCATTGACCACATCAAAATATCAGTGGTTTAGAAATAACATTATTTTATGGCAGGGGTCAACCAACATAGCAGTGTACGCAGAACATAGGAATGAGTCGTTTTGCAAGCTGTGATGAGAGTAACATTTTGCAAAGCATAATAGTATGTACAGGTCAAGTAGCTTGTTCTACTAGCCCGCCAGTAACATTGACATAGAAGAAATGAAAAGGAAAATAACAGTCAAGTTTCATTATTACATTGTAACATTCAAAATTGTAACTACCAAGGGATGTACATTTTATTTGTTTACTCAATTCTCTGTTATACTTTACTCACATTTTCAAAATGGACTCATTTCTACTGAATACATGAACATACCTCTTTGGCCCATTTCAGAAATCATATATAAATTACATATACTAAAGAAAAAGCATGGATTCTTGCCCATTTCATGAATTGGTTGTCTGTCTGTTTTCATGAAATGGACAAACAAAGAAACAGTTCACAAACTGGGTGGAAATGTGTCCAGTTCACGAATTTAATAGTTTTCATGATAATGCGTAACATTTACATAATTCAGTCTGAATCCCTCAGTTATGAAATGATTATCCATCAACATATAGCAAATTGTATCAAATTGCAGATATTTTATCTATTGTCTACACTGACAGCCTTTTCATGCCAGCTGAAATCCTTCAGGCCTTCCATTGCTTGTATAGGGACACTTTTCTAATAGTTTTAAAGTGGAATCAACTTTGATTTAGAAAATGGATTAGCTTGCAATTATAAATGTGTAACAGTTGATGTCATATCATGCGAAAACTAGGCCAAATGACTAGCTCTTCATATACTGCAAACCACTTTCAGTGTCTTGGAGATGGAGCTCTTTGTTTTTGAAGAATAAATCAAATGAATATCTTCTTACATTAAGTACTTCCATGTTTCATGCTTAAATGCTGCTGGATTTATGTTTGTTCATGCCAAAGCTCTGGAGGTGTTGCTACTCTAATTTCCAAAATGTGGATGTAGAATGTGATTTTTAAGTTGCGCACAATGAGATTAAGATCGAACCTGTTGGCTTAATTTCCTGATTTGTATTTGTGTACTAATCTTTTTAGCATTAAAAATATTTGTCACTCAGAGCAGTGTTGCCATTTATGGGCCAGACCATTTTGTTGTTTAAAAAATAGTGGAGAGTGGGTCATTTATTGTCCATTTCTTATTTGAAAGAAAACCAAGTATGGTATTCTAAGTGAAATGTTAGTCTTGACTGACACAGTCTGGGTACTGAATATTGTCTTTTGTAGCAGAGTTGTGCCAGTTTGATACAGCTCATGCTGTTGCTAGTCTTGATTTAGTTTAACAAATAAAAAGTTGACATGTTACATTTGTTCTTACATTTTGCTATTAATGTTAACATGTTACTACTAATATATATATGTTTGCCATGTTTCTAGTTCCAAGATAATGCTAACTAGCATCATATATGTTGAATAGATCTCAACAATCAGCATTTTGTATACTTTGGTTTTTTCTGCTAACATTTCTTTACAGTTCCTAATTTTGTGGTGCACTATGCTGGTGTGGTCCAATAGGGTTGCTGTTTTGATTGGAAGGTTACAGTTAACCCTTTACAGGGCAGACGCTTCTCTGTCTGTTTTTTAGCCCTGAACGGGCAAGATTTTTTCAGGTTCTGTAAAATTTTGGGTTGCGTTCGTAAAAACATCACAAATAAGGTATTAGTCAACCGATTTTAGTTAAATAAACAACACAATGAAGGGAAAAGCATGCAGAATATGTTACTCATGTGATTGTTGCCAGTAATCCATATATGAACACAAATATTTACAAAATACAGCATATTGTTTGTGATTTTCCGTCATCTATACGGCAATTTACAAACACATTTTCAGAATCATAATCACTTTCTTTAAAGTCCGACTCACGACTGCTAATGCAAAGTAACGCTTTTCACTGATATCTAGCTGCGATTAATAGTCAACTTTGTGCCCTTTAATGTCACTTAAATTGAACCTAGCGAAATCTCGGCTATCACTTGAAGAATCGCTGAAATCCATTTTGAAAAGCTAAGCATAAAAATCCCGAAAACTATCAAAAAAAGTCCGTAAAAGTCCATTCAAATTCATAGTAGGCGCTTACAAATGGCGGCCACGTTGTCAAGATATTGGCAAAAGCGAAAGTAGCCGTCGGAAGTGTCGGAAAGCCGAGAGATCGCGTTTTTATAATGCATCATAGTATCGGGTGCGTTCGGCCGATATGCTTATTTAAGTGACGTTCTGCCCTGTAAAGGGTTAAATCTTTGGATTATGGTTATGAATAAAGGCACTGCTATAGGAGTGATTATTTTCAATATCTTTATTATTAGTAAACAGACTGTTGTATAAGTTTTTAGTCAGGAATATGACCTGTAGAAACAGAATTTAGGACCTGCTGGTTTAGAGAATCTTTGGCATTTCACACCCACTTGACAGAATGAACTTTTAAATGCACTAATTCACACTGTCTTTGTTTGAGGAGGAATCACATCATCTTTCAAAGATCAAATTTGGAAGCTCATCCTTAATGCCTTGGTAGATCCAAACAGTAGTTTTAATCTAAACTTGTTTTTTTTTCAAGTCTTCATCTTCTACCATGAGATGTAGATATCTTGTAGTGTCTAGATGTTGGCATAGTTAAATATGGTCTGTCTTGCAGAATCCAGGGTTAATGTTACACCAAATGGGAGATGGAATCTGAAACTTTAAAAGTTATGTCTGCTACCACGGAGATGTAACATCTTTAAATGTTATTGTGTGAAATTCATTTGTGGCATGTTTACTATGCTCAGACACTGTAGAGAAGCACTTGCAATCTGTGTCTCATTGGATGTTACCTTACAGACTTCATCGTTATTAAAAACTTCTTCCAGAAACAATATGAAAACTATTGGTTGCTTGTTGGTAGTCCTTCTAAAATACAAATACATAAAATGCAAAGTTGGAAGAATTCTGCAATGAAAAATTATTTACTTTTATTTAGGAATTTAATTTATTACCTTCAAATGGTCTTTTTTTTTCTTCCTCATGAGTAATTCTTCTTGAAATAAATGTTTTTCCCCCTAGTAAATTACTGTAATGTGTGCGTCCTAACAATGTTTTATTTGATGCTCCTGTAAGACTTGTTTCCCCTGTAAATCAGCAGACTTGACTATTTATTGGCCTTGGTAGCCTTAAGTTGTTTGTATGATCATTTTCTGGGCTCTACTGTCAAATGAAATCATTTGATTGAATACACAACTTCAGTACTTTCCTTCAGAAAACTGAACATGCTTTTGTCACGTTAGGTTAACTGATTGATTTATGATGATTCTATTGTTTAATTGATGTCGACCAAATTTCTGGACTCATCTATACCAAAAATTGTATTTTTTACCTCACATAGTTTCCTGATAAATCATAATGCTGGTCACACCAGGATTGCCATATATACAACGAATTAAAGAAAATGTATTGGCCCTCTGAATCATTTAACTTGAAGCTGTATGAAACTGAAGTGGGTGCATTAGTATTATTGATAGAGAGCTGTACTGATAAATTCATAAGCCCGGTCTGTTTGACGCTTGCATTTGTCTCGCAAAGTGAAGTAAAGACTGGCCTCCGATTCTTCTGTGCATACAGGCCTATAACATCCGATGGCTCTATCACATCACAGAACCATAGCAGGAAACTACTTTGGGACTAAATTTTTTTTCTGTGGTATGGGAATGAAGAGGAACTCCCAAAAATCAGTCAAGTTCATCATAAGGACTTGCCTGACAGGTGTTACCACCACAGATACGATTGCAGGAAGATTTCTTCATGTCTTGCATTAAATTTGTCCTCGGTTGGGTCCACCTCCTGAGATCCACTAAAAAGCACTATCTCCACCACTTCGTCCAGTGTCACCTGAATTAAAACAACATGACTAGTGTTGGTTCAAGTCTTCTCAGGCATAGTACAGTCTAGTGCTAGAAGATTGCATATTGACTTTCATGTTGTGTAACATTTTGTTTTGTTGTTTTTGTTTTTGTTTTATGTTGAGCACTATCTTTCATGTTGTCCATTTAATCACATGTCCTTAGATGAAGAACAACACCAGCCTGCTGCAAAACAGTTCATTAAATCCTGTGCCATATTCTTGTTGCTTGACAAAATGCAGACTTTCCCGGTGATGCCCTGTGTTAGGAAGGATGCAACATTTCATGCGGTTGAAACAATACAAGCCATGTGTTAACTTGAGGTTCATATGTGATTTTTATGAGCGGCCTTATTCATCTGGGATCTGCTACAAAGGTTCCCACTGAGTTTTCACTAAGGGATCAAATGTTGCTGGCTGCCTTTGTCATTTATTTATCAAGAAATCAGCGACTGTTGGAAGTAGGTGGTTTCATCCATAATTCGTAAGGTCCTGTTGGCATAACTGACGTAACCGTGCATTTTTCTATCATTGGGGTTACATTATGTGGATCACTGGGCTGTACTCTTTCTGCCCAGCAATTACATTTCATGTAGACATGAAAAGGAATCACATTTGTTTCAGATAGTTTAACGGATTATTGTTTGTAGTTATTAAAAGCAAAAAAGACAGTATTTGTGCTTTAGTTTAATGGACAGTATTTTGATTAAATTTAATAATATTAGTAGATTTGCTTTATGTCTACAGTAAATACTATCAAATTCCATGCTAATGTAAGTTGTTTGAATGCTATTGGTCAGTTACAAACCAGAATATGACAGCATCAGCAAGCTAGATAGAAACCAAATGAACACAACAGTTCACTAGGAAGATCAATTTAAATACATATACACATAGATACAAGTTGAACATTTTGACTAATCTTTATCAACAAACAAAACTATATATATATATATATATATATATATATATATATATATATATATATATATATATATATATTAGAAAACTGAAATATCACAATTGTAGATAGGTAATCCACAGGTTACAATGAACACACAAACAAAGCCCTAAAGATACCAGCTGACCAGGACCTTCAGACTTAGAACAGGACACTGGACTCAGAGCACACCTTCACTGTATGGGTCAGCTACTTGCAGCTGTGGAACAAATTCCAGAACATATTCTACAAGACCGCCCAGAATGGAAATCTAGCCCACATGAGAGAGTCTACAAAACATTGTAAAAGGCCAGTGAAAACCTCCGACACACTTTTATGTTCATGATTCATTCCAGATTAGACACATAGCAAACATTGATCGCTGAAGGAGAAGGTCAGTTATTTTATACTCATTAAAAAGCGATCTAGTGATAATCTCAGACTAAGAGCAGGTCGTTGCAGACTTATACAACACATTTAACTAAACTTAAAATGGACATGCATGGCTATGTGGAAAAGGGGAAAACTGCTGATATGTTCATGGGGAGAAGGGAAACAATAGAACACATCCTTCAAGAATGTCAGATCTATGGGAGGTGCAGAGTGAAGGTATGGTCATCCTCAGCATAATGGGGGGAAAAATTGCGATGACAGAAGAAACCCTAGAGAAGCTTCCAGCCTTATAAGAGAGAGAGTATAGGTTATTTGGGTTTAGGTGAGGCTATAATATTGTCTTTTACATTAATTATTAATTTGTTAAGAAAATTGTTTGATTTGGTAGCTCTCAATTATCTTAAATGAAGATACACTTCTTCAGAGAACAAATAAGCACAAAATGTGACTATAGAACTCGATGGAAGGAAAAAAACAGAGACATACACAAATGTGTCAGCAAAAGTCTCTATCAGTGAACAAGGTATTAAAACAACACAAAATAAGAATGCTTAATTTGGGACCTGACGACCATAGCCTGGTCAGCACAAAAACAGAGAGAAACAATGCTTGTTTAAGATTTAATTAAACCAGTGTTTGGTAGTCTATTTGCTCCTATGCGCACATCCGTTATTATACATTTTCTGCATTCAGGGTGTACATTTTCTGGTCAAGCGCTGTGCTTTATGTAAATGTACTGTGTATAACTTTCATCACGTATGCATGTATTCATGTACAGTGCTGCATTATTTGATGGACACAAGCAATTCATATTCTGTAATATTTCACATTACGATTGTAAACATCAGGCCATTAAATACACTTTGTTTGGTTGTCACTAAGCACGGTTTCTGCCTTAATGGATGTCAGGTTTTCTCTCCCCCCACCCACCCATGGTTAAGGCAGGATTGCTCTTTCTCACTTGAGTTTTTATGTAATGTTAAAGCTTGAGAGTAAGCCATTTCAAAGTTTATTTTCCCACACTATATTGATTTTAAGCAAGGTTATATAAGGGATTGTTTAAAAATTATTCGTAGGACAAAACTAAATCAGAATCTTCATAAAGTGCATTCATTTTCCAGAGTTACCCATAAATATCAATTGGGGAACCCTTTGAGGCCACTAAGACATTTCATGAATAAACAGACATTTATTGTTTGGCACTCATAGAAGTAGAGCACCGAACAATACCTGTATGTTCATGTTCCAATGGTCTGTCATGTGCAGAACTTTGCCTCCATAATAGTCTTCTGAAATGTCCATGTGAAGCTGGATGTCCTGCCTCTGTTGCTGTAACTGTCAATTGTCTTGAATCCGCCTACCTTGTGTTCTTTTTTTATTCGTCTTCCTTGGTTCACTTCTCTCCATAATTATCTATTCTAGGTTTTCTTGTCTTTTACATGTCCGTGATATTTCAGTTTCCTTGTTTTTGGGGTCTTAGTAACTAGTCTCCCTCAGTACAGAGTTCTTGTTCGATAGATCTGTTTGTTCTCCTTTATATCCATTTAATACTCTTCTGTAACACTTTTCTCAAAGGCAGATATGTGTTTTTCGCCTGATTTGTTAAATATCCAAGTTTTGCAGCCACATATCGCTGTAGGAAATATGATCGCTCTTTTTATTTTGTTTTGTTCTGTATGTTCTATTCCGTAAAGGTTTTCATTGGTTTAATTTTTTTTTTCTATCCCTTAAGAGTGAATGAATAGGATAAAGACTAAAGACATTTGTGTAGTTTCATTGAAGCTTCATTGTGATCCTGTGTTACAGTTGGTTTCATGAAAGTATTTACTAATCATATGAATAAAAGAGCAATTCTTGTTGAATATTGATTGTCATGTTTTACTGTTATCATGCTGTATTGCATCATTGCTTTGTATTATTTGTAAAAGATGAACAGTTGTTTGGTAGCAGTTTCACTAGAGCTTATATACCCATTGCTTTGTTGTATTCTCCAATTATTGCTGTTATTTTTAAGAGGGGAAAGGCACGAGTGGTTAATGTATGGAAGGAGATTGTTTGAGTTTTTTTTTTAAATTGACGTGAATTGTTTTCTGATTCCAACAAATTTGTAAGCTATAAATATCCCATAATTATACCTTGTGGCAGCACTTTATTGAACAAGTATGTAATATGATTATGTAAGGGCGAAAGAGAGTGAGTGAGTGTTTCTCTGACAGTGTTCATTGTTACAATATATAATCTCATACATTTATTGTCAGTACAAAATATTAAATGATTACTCCTTAAAACAAATTGTAAACTAAATACACAACTGTTTGCTGGGCAGAATAGCATTTATATTGTTTCTATATCTTTAGGGCAACTTCAGAAATTGGAATCATTGTATACCTTGATATTATTTTTCTATGACAAACTATAATCAAAGCATTGAATAGCCAGTTTGTATAACATTTCAACTTGTATTGTCACATTGTCTCTGATTTATCATGCATTTAAACACTGCAGATAAATTATATAGATGACTGGGAATAATCTTGGCGTGTGGAGATTGGAATGTATGTAGAAAATCATTTTTTCTGATCGTCATAAAAGTGAAGTTTATGGTTGATTCACACACACACACCAGAGACATCTACAACATAACATAACAGGAAGTGAAAACAGTGAATTCCCTAAGTAAGTTTGAACACAGAAGCCACAAACAATATGTTGCACAGTTGATTGCCTGGCATATTTCGCTACATTTTATGAATCCTATTTCTGCTGAAATGTGTTACACACATTAGTTATTGATATTGTTCGAATATGGAGCTTACTTATCCCCACTGTTATTATAATCAAATGTGAATAACAAATGCTTCACATTCAACAACATCAATGACTTTGTGTGTTACATATGGAAGCCAAAATATCTATTCACTTAGTATGATATATAACACTTCAGTATGTACCTGACAGTATGCAGCATAATATGCCAGGCAGTAAATGTAGGGAAGTGTTAAGAATACTTGGTATTATGTGGCAAGACAAAATCACAAGAACTGAACTATTGGAAAGATCAGGCTGTGTGATGGTTTGTTCCATCCTCAGTCTTCGTAGACTTAGATGGCTAGGATACATTAGGAGGATGGATGATGGTAGAATATCATAGGACATCTTTTTTGGTGAATTACAGATGGGTAAGAGATCTCGAGGGTCGGCCTCTACTACGATACAAAGATGTGTGTAAGCGGGACATGATTGATACAGGCATTGATAATGCACACTGGGAGCAAGTCGCAGCCGAATGTGTTGCACGGAGGGCAAATATCACAAATGGAATAAAGACTAAGGAGAAAATGATTGCCGATAGGTCACACACTGATTGCGTGAGACGTAAGATGGTGCATGATGGTGAAAATGACCATTTGTTCGCATGCATCCATTGTGGACGAACATTTACAGTGTGAATTGGTCTGATCAGTCACATTCGCAACTGCCATGGGCTGTGGTTATTATGCCTTTTTGAAGCACAATGTAACAAACTATCGTCTGTCAAGACTACAAGGTAGGGAGTCTCCATGGTGAAGAGGTCAAGTCTGCCTCGCTCTCTGAAGGTTGTGGGTTCGTCTTTCAGTTCACGGGTGTATTTTACTCTGAGACTCCTGGGGGTCGTCGCCGGAGCTATGGAGTTCATGTGTTGTGCAACACTTTCGGCAGGCATTTGGGATAAAACCCAGTGCAATAAAGTCGATCCTCTCGACTTTTAAGACTTTTTATTTAAGACAGCAAGGTGCCAATGTAATGTTGATAATGTAAAGTTGTGGAGGGAATGAAGTGTTGGTAGTAACATAAACTGAGGAGGAATGCTAGTGAATGCATTAAACAATTTGTGTTTAGGTCAGCTTTTTTATGAACCAATCATGCCCTAGTTATTACTTTACCTCTCGGATTCCAAGCCATTGTTACTTAACACACAACATCTCTGTTATTATTTTAACTTATCTAATACATAACATGCATTGCTTTTAAAACAAGAACAACTCCAACACACAAAATTCTTGATAGCATTTTAAATGTATTTGATATAACAAACGGACTGTATACCTAGGTTGAATATTCCGCTTACAAAAATAGGATACAGTCTAACTCCATGTAAATAAATAACAGATTATTTCGTTTAACTTGTGCATTTCAGTTTACATCAAAATAATTATTCAGTCTGTGTGCATACATTAAATAATCAAAATAATTGCTTTCGTCAAGATCTAGGAGGAATCATGTTTGTAGGCATCAGTTAGAAGACTGGGA
Organism: Cepaea hortensis; assembly: GCA_963921405.1. Lineage (NCBI taxonomy): Eukaryota > Metazoa > Mollusca > Gastropoda > Stylommatophora > Helicidae > Cepaea > Cepaea hortensis. Next base: position 126,776,514 of record OY992878.1, read on the forward strand.
AATAGTTATTCCTGAATGCATATGATCCTGTCTTTTTAAACACCTTGGTGTCAGGTCCTTTATTTCATAACTTATGACATGAGTGCTTGTCTTCTTCCTCTGGAAAGCCTGTCATAACTTATGACATGAGTGCTTGTCTTCTTTCTCTGGAAAGCCTGTCATAACTTTTGACATGAGTGCTTGTCTTCTTTCTGTGGAAAGCCTGTCATAACTTATGACATGAGTGCTTGTCATCTTTCTCTCTTCTTTTTTTAAGACTAGACTTCTTTCTTTGGAAGCTGAACTGAGAAAAACTGCTTTATGCACTAACAATTTAAATGTTGGGTAAAATCTTAAAGCCCATATGGTTAACTGTTTATGTTACATGACTGTTCTGTTGTGGCCTTACAATATATCAGTGCTATTAAAACTAATGAAACAATCACATTAGAACAGTCATACTGTGTTGTATGCAATGGTAGCATCCTTTCTGGGCATTGGGTTGGAGTCTGTTGACAATGAAATACCTACAACCTGTCGGGGCAACATTACCAGGCCCATTCTCAACCAATCCATGTCATATCCTAAGATGCCCTTTCCATCCATCATGTGCTATGCCAGTAAGCGTGGGCAGTCATGTTTGGCATCTCACTCGATCACCAGAGTCATGGATCAGCTCCATGTTCCTGTCTCGACCATGCCACGTGGCCAAGCCATCCAGGTATTTACTTCTCGATCTTCCCCTTGGTCTCTTCCCTTCAATCTTGCCAGTCGTCACCAAGTTCTCCAAGTCATTTCACCCTTTCACAGATGTGAATTTCCAGTACTGGTCTTGTACACCCTTGCCCCATCTCTCTAAGTTCCTCTCTAAGTTTGGAGAAGTGAGAAGAGAGGGGAAAGTGAGCGATGCAACACAATCACTGCTGAGACTTTGAGACTGGATCGGGAGAGAAGTCACTCCAGCAACCTATTCTCTTAAATAGACAAGCTTGCTTCAGGGCTGAGATGACCTGAATGTCAGTGTATTGAAATTACAAGTTCCAATTCAGTCTTTTTTTTGGGTGCTTGCTCACTTTGAACTCAAGTGTAGTCTACATCTACACACACACTATTTATAGTAGAGATGGACTGAATTTTGCATGTGGATTAGCTTTCCTTATTAACAGTGTCCCGCGTCATCAGGCGAACCCACTCTGACTTCAGAGGTACTTGTAAATTACGTCCCCAAGTCAAGGACGACAGGTCAACATTTTAGTCCAGTTGTTCGGTGTAGGGGTTGAACCCCTTACCTTGATATCAGCACACCGGATGTTCAAGAACACACATTCTTATCCATTCGACCTGCGTTCAAGTTCAGTCTTCCTGAGGATTCAAACCAGCCATGCAGGGGTACTGTGACATGGTTATAACCAGGGAGATTGTACTGTGACATGGTTATAACAAGTGAGATTGTACCGTGACATTATTGCTAGTGGTGAAAATATGTTTACAACTTGTTAGATTGTACAGCGACATGGTTATTGCTAGTGGTGAAGACGTGTTTATAACCAACACAAGATTGCTTCAAACACGTCTTGCAGCCATAAAGACTTCACAACCACAAAGCACATACATAATATTTAGTCGAATAATAAAAACAACATTAACTATAAATCAAGAGCTTCTAAAGGTTTCATAGTAGAGTAGTTCTTACACAGGCTTACCAATATTGTGGTTTGGGATAAGTCCCCATCCATTGCAGTTTTTGTGTGTGGTCAAAGTAGTGTAGCTCTTGTTTGATCGTCTCATAAAATGGATACCAGCAATTTCTCAGGGAAAGTCAAGCCAACGAGGTTAATACTAACACCTGATCATCCACATACCATTCTCCTTCTTTTAGTCCATGATGTGTGGTATTGTTCATCATGTCTTGCTTTCTGTCTCATGTACTGCCAGTCATTTATTATACAGATATGTGGACCTGATCACCTGGTACTTAGTTTGCCTGAATGACTACATGTTTAGCTTACTTTTGTATTGCTGACAAGGACATTAAAGATAATACATACACTAGACAGGGAAAACTCACTATCTGATTAAATCAACTGTCTTCACGTTGAAAGTCCATGCCAGTAGATCATTAACATTTTCTGTCTCCGGCAAACATGGCACATTCTATAAATAAACACACATGTATTTTTTGGCGCTCATAGAAGAAGGAAGAAGAGACTAGAGGATGTATTAAACAACATAACAATGTTTATGTTGTCTAGTGCATCCTCTAGTCTCTACTTCTTTCTTCTACTTCTGTGAGCGCCTAACAATACATGTGTGTTTATTTATGAATCAGTGTCTCCCGGGAAGGTTAACCCGGTCAACAAATGCCCGCAGAAGTCGGATGTGTCGGCCTAACGGCGCAAGAACACAGCTCTGCTGTGGACAGGCACAACGCAATCACGTCCGAAAAAAAACTCCGGATGAACGAAGAAGAAGAAGAAGAATCAGTGTCTTAGTGGAAATGAATCAGTACAGTTATCTCGGAACAGTCATAACATCTGATGGGAGATGCCTTGAATAAATTAGAACAAGAATTGCCATTGCGAAGGTAGCCTTTTGCAAAATGAAAAACATACTAACCAATAAAAAGATATCAATTGAAACGAGAAAAAGAGTGTTGAAGTACTACATAGAACCTGTACTTTTGTATGGATGTGAAGCGTGAAAAACATTTGATGGCTACAGAAATGTGGATTCTAAGGAAAATGCAAAGAGTACCATCGACAGATAGAAAAACCAATGACCAAGTACTACAGGAGACAAATGAAAATCGTAGACTGATTAGAGACATTAGACGAATACAGTCAAAATATTTTGGACATGTTATGAGAAGAAATGGATTGGAGAACTTATTGACAACTGGCAAGATCGAGGGGAACAGACCAAGAGGAAGACTGAGAGGAAAATACCTGGATGGCTTGGCCACGTGGCATAGACGAGACAGGAACACTGAGATGATCCATGACTCTGGTGATCGAGTGAAATGGCGAGTCATGACTGCCCACGCTTTCCGGCATGGCACATGATTGATTGATTGAAGCGTGGACAATGAGCAAACAAGCTGAAAAACATCTGATGGCTGCAGAAATATGGTTTCTGAGGAGAATGCAAAGAATACCATGGACAGACAGAAAAACCAATGAACAAGTTCTTCAAGACACAAATGAAGATCGTAAACTGATTAGAGACATTAGACGTAGATAATCCAATCCCAATCCAGTCCCAAAGTCTCAGCAGTGATTGTGTTGCATCGCTCACTTTCCCCTCTCCAAACTTAGAGAGGGATGGGGCAAGGGTGTACAAAACCAGTACTGGAAATTCACATCTGTGAAAGGGTGATATGGCTTGGAGAACTTTGTGACAACTGGCAAGATCGAAGGGAAGAGACCAAGGGGAAGACTGAGAAATAAATACCTGGATGGCTTGGCCACATGGCATGGTCGAGACAGAAATTACGGAGCTCATCCACGACTCTGGTGATAGAGTCAGATGGCAAAACATGATCGCCCACGTTTATCAGCATGGCACATGATGGATGGATGGATGGTCTTAGTGGCCTCAAAGGGTTCACCAATTGATATTTCTGTGTAATATGGTACATTCTAACCTTCTCTTTCCTGTCCATCTTTTAGTTTTCTTCCAGTTTAAATAATGTCTTCCTCTTACAATCCTGCATTCCGATTCCCACAAATGTGGTTTTCAGCATGTCTTTTGTGTATACCTCACATTTTATTTGTTGAATCTTTATATTGTTTAATCATTTATTTCTGTTCATTTCTAGTTTTTGTAGTTCTTGACATGCCCTTTTGTGTTTGGATAATATTTGTGCCACTTGTGCATATCATTTCAATAGCACTGGTTCTTTCTTTCTTTCTTTCTTCTGCTTATTCAAAGTCCATGTCCATGAACCATACAATGTAAAGTATACTTAGCGCTGTATGACTGTTTTAACCAGCCAGATAGTTGGTTAAATATTTGCATGTTGTGAAATACAACTTTGGTCATTCTTATTCCTTTCTTGATTTGTTTCAAATCTGTCAAGATAGTATGCACTTGATCTTATTTGAGATTGTTTTCCCTAGTGTTTTTTGTTGTTGTTGGTTTCTGTATTTAAATTTAATTTTTAAAAACTTATTTATCAGTTAGTATATTTGTCAAGACACGCTGTTTACATCTCTTAGTCTAAAATTACAGACCAAAAGTAAGATCATCTTATTTGTAGTTACTGTCATAGGAATGTAATGTATATCTTCTTTGCCTGAAGTTCTTAAAGGTTTCTTCTCTGTCAGAAGCTCTTGTATGGATATTTTCTGTCTGAAACTCTTTAAGGGATTGAATCTTCTGTCTGAAGCTGTTGAAGGGATTGAATCTTTTGTCTGAAGCTCTTGAAGGGTTCTTCTCTGTCATAAGTTTTTGAATGGGTTTTGTTTCTCTCTGAAGCTCTTTAAGAGATTAAACCTTCTGTCTGAAGCTCTTGAAGGTATTGAATCATCTCTCTGATGCTTTCGAAGGGATTGAATCTTTTCTGTCTAAAGCTCTTCAAGGGATTGAATCTTCTCTCTGAATCTCATGAAGGGGTCTTCTGAAGCTTTTGAAGGGATGTTTTCTGACTGAAGCTCTTCAAAGGACTGAATCTTCTCTGTCTGAAGAAGCTCTTGAAGGGGTCTTCTGTTTGACGTTATGGGATCTTCTCTGTTCAAAGCTCTTGATGGGATCTTCTGTCTGAAGCTCTTGATAGGATTGGATCCTCTCTGTCTGTAGCTCTTGATGAGATCTTCTTTGTCTGAAGATCTTTGAAGGAATCTTCTTTGTCTGAAGATCTTTGAAGGAATCTTCCGTCTGAAGCTCTTGAAGAAATCTTCTGTCTGCGTGCCTATGAGCTGTAGCTGTTTCTTGGATGTCCACTGTTACTTTCTCCCTGCATTAATGCATCAAGTATTTTCAGAAGTATAGCTTCTGTCTCATATTTTTAACAGATCAAGACAGCATATCTGCATTTGTTTAATAGTTTTCTCTTTAACTGTTCATTTAGATGAACTTCCTGACACGTGTGTTAGGTATAGAACAAGTGCTTTGCTAAACAATATCAAGTTATGCAAAATAATCAGAGCTTTCATGATTAAACTTAGATGGTAATACATAAGCTGTTTATACATGCAAAATTGATTATCAAAAAAGCAGTCATGAAACGGTTTGTTTGCATGTGAAATTGACAGCCAAGACATTAATGAATTAGCTGTTTATATTTGTCAGTTGAAAAGTAAGTAGTCTGTTTCTCTTTGTCTGTTTGTCTCTCTTTCTTCCCCCCCCCCCCCCCCCCATTAATTTACTCTGTTCTCTCTCTATGCCTTTCTCTCCTTCTCATCTTCATCTCTTTGGTTAAACAGAAAAACGGACTTAGGAATAATGATTCCCTAGATTGTATCGGTATGTTACATTTAAGAAAAATAAACAAATCCTGTACCAAATACACAAATGTAACACTGTAAGAATTACACAGGCACAGTTTACAAACAAATGTCAACAGATTCAAATACACAAAATTCAAACAGCAAAGGTCAGTATGCCATGTTTTGTGGCAGAGGTCTCTTTCCTGTAGCCAGCATGAGATTGAACATGTGATCTTGTGTTTGTGGGAGAGTCTGAACTCACTTGACAGTCTGAACATGTGGTTTTGTGTTTGTGGGAGAGTCTGTACTCACTTGACAGTCTGAACATGTGGTCTTGTGTTTGTGGGAGAGTCTGTACTCACTTGACAGTCTGAACATGTGGTCTTGTGTTTGTGGGAGAGTCTGTACTCACTTGACAGTCTGAACATGTGGTCTTGTGTTTGTGGGAGAGTCTGTACTCACTTGACAGTCTGAACATGTGGTCTTGTGGGAGGGTTAGTACTCACTTGACAGTCTGAACATTTCTTGTGTTTGTGAGAGAGTCTGTACTCACTTGACAGTCTGAACATCTTGTGTTTGTGGGAGAGTCTGTACTCACTTGACAGTCTGAACATGTGGTCTTGTGTTTGTGGCAGAGTCTGTACTCACTTGACAGTCTGAACATTTCTTGTGTTTGTGGGAGAGACTGTACTCACTTGACAGTCTGAACATTTCTTGTGTTTGTGGGAGAGTCTGTACTCACTTGACAGTCTGAACATCTGGTCTTGTGGGAGGGTCTGTACTCATTTGACAGTCAGAATATGTGGTCTTGTGGGAGAGACTGTACTCACTTGATAGTCAGAACATTTCTTGTGTTTGTGGGAAAGACTGTACTCACTTGACAGTCTGAACATGTGGTCTTGTGGGAGAGTCTGTACTCACTTGACAGTCTGAACATGTGGTCTTGTGTTTGTGGGAGAGTCTGTACTCACTTGACAGTCTGAACATGTGGTCTTGTGTTTGTGGGAGAGTCTGTACTCACTTGACAGTCTGAACATGTGGTCTTGTGGGAGGGTTAGTACTCACTTGACAGTCTGAACATTTCTTGTGTTTGTGAGAGAGTCTGTACTCACTTGACAGTCTGAACATCTTGTGTTTGTGGGAGAGTCTGTACTCACTTGACAGTCTGAACATGTGGTCTTGTGTTTGTGGCAGAGTCTGTACTCACTTGACAGTCTGAACATTTCTTGTGTTTGTGGGAGAGACTGTACTCACTTGACAGTCTGAACATTTCTTGTGTTTGTGGGAGAGTCTGTACTCACTTGACAGTCTGAACATCTGGTCTTGTGGGAGGGTCTGTACTCATTTGACAGTCAGAATATGTGGTCTTGTGGGAGAGACTGTACTCACTTGATAGTCAGAACATTTCTTGTGTTTGTGGGAAAGACTGTACTCACTTGACAGTCTGAACATGTGGTCTTGTGGGAGAGTCTGTACTCACTTGACAGTCTGAACATGTGGTCTTGTGTTTGTGGGAGAGTCTGTACTCACTTGACAGTCTGAACATGTGGTCTTGTGTTTGTGGGAGAGTCTGTACTCACTTGACAGTCTGAACATGTGGTCTTGTGGGAGGGTTAGTACTCACTTGACAGTCTGAACATTTCTTGTGTTTGTGAGAGAGTCTGTACTCACTTGACAGTCTGAACATCTTGTGTTTGTGGGAGAGTCTGTACTCACTTGACAGTCTGAACATGTGGTCTTGTGTTTGTGGCAGAGTCTGTACTCACTTGACAGTCTGAACATTTCTTGTGTTTGTGGGAGAGACTGTACTCACTTGACAGTCTGAACATTTCTTGTGTTTGTGGGAGAGTCTGTACTCACTTGACAGTCTGAACATCTGGTCTTGTGGGAGGGTCTGTACTCATTTGACAGTCAGAATATGTGGTCTTGTGGGAGAGACTGTACTCACTTGATAGTCAGAACATTTCTTGTGTTTGTGGGAAAGACTGTACTCACTTGACAGTCTGAACATGTGGTCTTGTGGGAGAGTCTGTACTCACTTGACAGTCTGAACATGTGGTCTTGTGTTTGTGGGAGAGTCTGTACTCACTTGACAGTCTGAACATGTGGTCTTGTGTTTGTGGGAGAGTCTGTACTCACTTGACAGTCTGAACATGTGGTCTTGTGGGAGGGTTAGTACTCACTTGACAGTCTGAACATTTCTTGTGTTTGTGAGAGAGTCTGTACTCACTTGACAGTCTGAACATCTTGTGTTTGTGGGAGAGTCTGTACTCACTTGACAGTCTGAACATGTGGTCTTGTGTTTGTGGCAGAGTCTGTACTCACTTGACAGTCTGAACATTTCTTGTGTTTGTGGGAGAGACTGTACTCACTTGACAGTCTGAACATTTCTTGTGTTTGTGGGAGAGTCTGTACTCACTTGACAGTCTGAACATCTGGTCTTGTGGGAGGGTCTGTACTCATTTGACAGTCAGAATATGTGGTCTTGTGGGAGAGACTGTACTCACTTGATAGTCAGAACATTTCTTGTGTTTGTGGGAAAGACTGTACTCACTTGACAGTCTGAACATGTGGTCTTGTGGGAGAGTCTGTACTCACTTGACAGTCTGAACATGTGGTCTTGTGGGAGAGACTGTACTCACTTGACAGTCTGAACATTTTGTGTTTGTGGGAGAGTCTGTACTCACTTGGCAGTCAGAACATTTCTTGTGTTTGTGGGAGAGACTGTACTCACTTGACAGTCTGAACATTTTGTATTTGTGGGAGAGTTTGTACTCACTTGGCAGTCTGAACATGTGCCTTGTGTTTGTGGGAGAGACTACTCACTTGACATTCTGAATATGTGGCTTGTGTTTGTGGGAGAGACTACTCACTTGACAGTCTGAACATTTTGTATTTGTTGGAGAGTCTGTACTCAACTTGACAGTCTGAACATGTGGCTTGTGTTTGTGGGAGAGTCTGTAGTCACTTGACAGTCTGAACATGTCTTGTGTTTGTAGGAGAAAAAAAAGGTAGATTAACAGTTTGTAGGAGAATTTGTGTTCACTTGGCAGTCTAGCAGTATGTAAATATGGAAGGTCAGTGACTCTTCACTCAAAATCATGTTTATATATACCATTCATATATGCACATTGCAAGATCCATTAAATTTAAAAAATCATTAACAATTTCAGCACTGTTTTGTTGTAATTCAATGTATTAGTTCTTCATATTTTGTGCAAACAATAACTCCTGATGAATAATTTGGTGCCTCAGATCTTGCTGTATGCTGTTCTGGTGTTTATATTTGCAGCACAGAGTCGCACATATGCACTTTGATGTACGTTAAATGTATGTTTGTATTTACACCATGCTTTGAGATATTACACCTGGTCAGTGTGTTGTTGTCATTATTGTGCAGCACCAGCATACATTTGTAAATACCACATTTGATAGTAATACATCATTTACTAACAGCTTGTTTGTTGTGTCACTGTTGTTTGTCTGTGGCATTTTCCTGTTTGTTGTTAATTGAAGAAGTTAGTTAGTCGCAGTTCCAACTTCACGGAAAAGTGTCACCCCCCATAATAACACCCCGTTTCTGTGCCAGTGAATATCACACAAAATGCCCCTCACTGCCCCATGTGAAAAGTGCAACAGACAGCAGTACCGACAACCCTACAAGTTAAGTACATGCATAAGGCCACTGCCAACACATCAGCCTGCCACGAAAATTACAGTTCATCACCATTGGAAGGAGCAGGCACAAGAAGAACAGCAGCTTCACACACATTACTGCATAATGCAAAACTAGCTAGTTCAGCAAACCAGCTGAAGAAGTGAAGTGCTGAAATTATTCACCATCTGTGCACAAAGACTGATAGTGCATCAGTTTAAACACACAAGCCACAAACAATATATTGCAAGATTTATTGCCTGGCAAATATTGCTGCATCTAGTCAAGTGCATACTATGGTTATATATAATAAAAAGTGAATAATGAATTATACTTAGGCTGAAATACTTAAAACTCTTAATCACTTAAATTATTCGAATGTGGTGCAATACTGCCTCGGAATTATTGTAATGGATTCTAAAGTTATTACCATGTTCAGCCCCAAACCGCGTTGTGTGATTGAATATTCTCCTTGAATCTCAACCATCACGTGATGTGTTCTTGTCATCATCAAGTGCCGTGCCAGCTGGCGTAGGCGTTCATGACCCTCCACAGATCTCAGTATTTGGTTTTCTGGATCAACTCTGCTGATGATATTCCTCCATGCCACCGTCTCAATCCATCCAGCATCATTTCTCTTGGTCTGCCTCTGCCTCTCTTCCCCTTGATCTTTCCAGTTGTCACGATGTTCTCCAATGCTTCTCTTCTCATCACATGACCAAAGAAAGCTGTTTGTCTCTTTCTTATTGTTGTATACAGGGTTCTAGTTTAATTAGCCTCTTTCAGGCAATCGTTGTTAGTTACCCTGGCAGTCCAAGGAATTCGCAACATTCGTCTTAAAAACCACATCTCTGTTGATTCTAAGTTTTTCCTAATTTGTTCATTTCATTCCAAGATTTGCCGCCATACAGCGAATCTTGGAATGTAAATGACAGAATTGTGTTCTTGTACTTTCTATATTTAGCTGGACCAAACTAAGAAATCTGGCTTCTGCAGTGATCACTTACACTTGGTATTTAACCTGTTTGAAAGTCATGCGCTCATGATTATTCATATTATTTCCAAAATTGAGCATTTTCAATTTAGCGTTTGCTGTGAAACATTCTGGCACTAAAAGTTTAATTGTATAAATGTTACAAGCTATCTGTGATGCATTTTCAGATGTGGATGGAATGAGAGTAATGTCATCTGCTTCTAACTCAAGGTCCGAATCCAGCTGGAAACTTGTTTACAAATAAGGAAAACAATAATGGTAGTCTAGCCCTGAACTTTCCCGTGGGCATTGGGTTGGAGGCTGTTGTGAATGAAATACTGAACACTCGCGGAGGCAACAATACACGTCTGCCCAGCCTGGAGAGGGGGAGGGGAGCCAGTCCACCTGGATATGGTACTTTGATACCAGGTCTGGAGGAAAGTCTCTACACCAACCTCTCTTATAGTTGCAAGTTCCTTTCAGGGCTCAGATCAATCTTAATGCGAATGCATCAGACGTAAAATTTCCCCAGGAAGGTTAACAAATGCCCGCAGAAGTCAGATGTGTCGGCCTAACGGCGCAAGAACGCAGCTCTGCTGTAAACAGGCACAACGCAATCACGTCCGAAAAAAACAAAAACTCCAGATGAACGCAGAAGAAGAATAATGATTGATTGATTGATTTAGGAACCAACATCACAGCATTCGGGGCATTCCCATAAGCGTTCCGTCCCATCCTCAGAAGCCAGCGAAGAGTTCCAACCCCAATAGTACCAGCAGCAATCTGATTATATGTGAATCTCGCCTTTCCTCTAAGCGTCGAGCATCGGCCAGATCCCCTCGTCACTCCACGCTGTTGCATTCTTGCCAGACCATGGTGATCCATTTGCTTCTCCGAATTGTACACGTGCTCCCACAAGGCCGCAACCACGTCTGCCTTATGCATCAATACTCCACCAAGTTTTGCAGAGCCAGCCAATCTGTCTGCCTGTTCATTTCCCAACACACCAGCATGCCCCTGAGAAAATATCCAGACGATGCTTGCCACCCGTGACTTCTGAAGAGAAGCAAGCCACTCGGCACGAAGCTTGCCAGTCCTCACCATATTCAGCATGCTTTCTGAGTCAGTTACAATCACGATGTGTGTGTGTGTGTATCGTATTTTCCATCCAGCGGAAAGCTGCATTGACTGCCTCCACCTCCATTCTTAAGCTAGATGTTGTAATATCATATGCCAGGCTCTCCTGTACCAAACGTCGACCATTAGCCTTTGCCAAGAAACCCCAGGCACTTCTACTACCTCTCAACACCGAACCATCTGTGTAGATAATCACATCATCCGGGCGAGCATTATCCTTAATTAGTTGCTGGATTTCCACTTCCATGGCTCCTGCTGGCCATTCCCTGCACAATGTGATTATAACTCTGCATAAGTCTGACTACTCCGCTGGCACTCTGACCCACTCCTCTCCTCGCCTAATGTTCTCCAAGGGGCACACCTGTCTGATCGTATCCTCCGCCTGAGACATCCATGATTTCCCTCTTATCAGTCGCTGGCCCTTAACTGCATCCAGCGCCTCATGCAACCGGTGATCTGTGTCAGCAGCTACTCTGAGGTATGCCTTCGCCTGCATCACCTTGAGCCTACCAGCAACAGTCGGCAAACCAAGGATGTACCGCATATACACCACTGGGGTGTCTCTGGTGCATCCCAGAATGACCCGCATAGCCTCGTTCTGTATGCGCTCCAATCTCACCAGCGGAGTTACGTACAACTACCGACCTCCTGAATTGTGGGTAATGGGTTGGAGTATAGCCAAGGAACAAGGAAAAAGAAGGTGGGGAGGGTTGAAATAAGAGATAACAAGGTCCACAAATATATATAGTTTGTTGTATTCGTTGTTTCTGCAACATCTCAAACTACCCTATTTCTTATATATTGCCATATCCAGTGGTCGCCCCTATCTTTTCTACCCTAGCGTAGATGAAGCCCACAACCTTGAAAGAAACTGAAATACTCAGGCCATATGATACGTCACAGTGGGTTGGAAAACTGATGGAAGGCATGGTTCTTAAAAGAAGAAGCGGGTGTCGACTAATGCGGAGATGGACACCTTGGGCATGAGGGTGTATGAGGCAGAAGAAATGACAGAGATAGAGAAACTGTTCGGATAATGTTGAGAGCTATGTTCTGCAAAGGATATGTTCCATGATGATGACTTTGGCTGGGATGGCTAGAGGAAGTAAACGTGGAACACATGCATACTCAAGTCGGACACAATGACCACTGCACTGGTGTGTGACGCAGTCCTCTCGAAAGAGGAACTAATGAAAAGGGGACAGTTGTGTGTTTTCATCAGCTTACACGAGTCCACAATAAAGGATGAAAGATAGTTTACTTTCCATTACGTTATAATCTAGCTTTCAAACAATATCAGTTGCGTGTATGTGAAGTTTGGACATCTGAGGTTATTAGAATCAGAAATTGCACCAGGGACTGCACTTTTTCCTTTGCAGTCCGTTCTTTTTAAATATTCTAGATCATTATCCTGTTCAGTACTTCAGTCAAATAATACACTATCGGAATATCTGCCATAAAACAGATGCCCAGTCTCTGTTGCTGTCACGTATAAATTATCTGTCACATCTTGAATCTATCTACCTTGTGATGTAACTCTTCCGCGTCCCCTGTACACGTTCCATTATAATTTTTTTTTTTGCATATCCCTTACAGGACGTTGCATTCAACATCCAAATTTTTCAGCTGCTGTTGATATACTAACTAGGCAAGATTACGCTCAATAGTTTGCCACTGCTTTCTGAGCGACCGGCTCACATACCCCATAAGTTACAAACGCGGCGAGAACTGCTACCGATTCTCGCACAGGTTACGTTGCTCACGAGAATATAAGGAATTACGGAGAAAGACGTTAACCCCTAGGTCGGAGACCATCATAATTAAATAAATTATAATTTCTAGACAGGCTTGTCCTTTTTACATGATCAAATTAATGACAACAGATAAAGGAACTATGGCGACAGTTATTTACCAACGCAGAGAAATTACAGAAAGTGAGAAGTTTTAATTGTTACGTACTCTTGTTAACGGATGACGGAAATAGATGACAACAATTAAAAGAAAACCAAACATTGCTCTTCAAAGACTAAAACAAGCAATCAGTAGATTGGAACAGATAGAATAACAGAAGTGACAGCATGCATGATTCCTGTGGCATCATACAGGAGGGAAACTGGAATATTTAAGAAATCAACTGAAAGGCGCTTGTCCTCCTTTGAATTTTGGATTATAGTTGGCTAAAATAATGTTTGGGACTGAAATCAATCAATCAACAATGTGTCATGCCGGAAAGTGTGAGCGGTCATGACTCGCCATGTCACTCGATTACCAGAGTCATGGATCAGCTCAATGTTCCTGTCTCGTCCATGCCATGTGGCTAAGCCATCCAGGTATTTTCCTCATGGTCTGTTCCCTTCGATCTTGCCAGTTGTCACTAAGTTCTCCAATCCATTTCTTCTCATAACATGTCCAAAATTGTTTAACTGTCTACGTCTAATTTCTCTAATCAGTTTACGATGTTCATTTGTTTCCTGTAGTACTTGGTCATTGGTTTTTCTGTCTGTCCATGGTATTCTTTGCATTTTCCTCAGAAACCACATTTCTGCAGCCATCAGATGTTTTTCAGCTTGACTGCTCATTGTCCAAGTTTCACATCCATACAAAAGAACAGGCTCTATGTATCTCCTCAACACTCTTTTTCTCGTTTCAATTGACATCTTTTTATTGGTTAGAATGTTTTTCATCTTGCTAAAGGCTACTTTCGCCATGGCGATTCTTGTTCTAGTCTCTTCAAGGCATCTCCCATCAGATATAATGACTGTTCCTAGATAATTGTACCGATTCACTTGTTGAAGAATATTCCCATTTACTTGTATATTACATTGTATTTCGTTCTTCCTAGTGACGACCATAACCTGAGTCTTTATACAATTTAATTCTAACCCCAGTTGCTCACTGTGTACAACTGCATCTACTAATTGTTGCAGATCCTTCTCATTGTCTGCAATCAATACTGTATCATCTGCATATCTAATGTTATTGATGTTTCGTCCTCCAATGCTGATTCCATTTATATCTGAAAGTGTTGAAGTAAGTGTTTGTAAAGTCTCACTACACTTTGTATGTAGAACAAATCTGAAAAATGAAGTACATGATGTCATAAACAATGTACCCCGCAGTCCATCGTGAACAATATGCAGCGAATGGCTGTTGTATGCTGGGGTAATTTTTTGCACTCCAAACAGAATGGTGTTAGTTATCAGCGGAAGAAAGAATTTTGTTGGTTGAACAAGTGTTTTGAAATGGCGGTTGATACACATGGATGATTTTTCAAAGATGCAGAAAATGTTTGAGCTAAGGCAACACAAACAACAGATTGCACAATGTATTCCCGGGGAAACATTGCTCAGAATGTCTGACATGCCTCCTTCCATAGAATGAGTTCATGGACATAGCATACAGTAAGACTAACCCGTTCAAGAAATGGCGGGGAAAGATCAGATGTATGAGTAGAAAGGTGTAAATAAAATATTATGGTTATGCTGGAAACAGACAAAACACAAATCATCATGATGATGTGCCTCCAACTGCTGTAGGTGTTCATGTCTTTTCGCAGATCTCAGTCCTTGGTGTTCTGGATCAACTCTGCTGCTGATATTCCCCACGCTACTGTCTCAGTCCATTTCAAAAAGAGTCCTTTTGCACGTTCTATTACCACAATGTTCACAAGTTGTTGTTGATCTGTTGCATGTTGTTGATCTGTTGCATGTTGTTGATCTGTTGCACCCTCTATTACCACAATGTTCACAAGTTGTTGATCTGTTGCACCCTCTATTACCACAATGTTCACAAGTTGTTGATCTGTTGCACCCTCTATTACCACAATGTTCACAAGTTGTTGATCTGTTGCACCCTCTATTACCACAATGTTCACAAGTTGTTGATCTGTTGCACCCTCTATTACCACAATGTTCACAAGTTGTTGTTGATCTGTTGCACCCTCTATTACCACAATGTTCACAAGTTGATGATCTGTTGCACCCTCTATTACCACAATGTTCACAAGTTGATGATCTGTTGCACCCTCTATTACCACAATGTTCACAAGTTGTTGATCTGTTGCACCCTCTATTACCACAATGTTCACAAGTTGTTGTTGATCTGTTGCACCCTCTATTACCACAATGTTCACAAGTTGATGATCTGTTGCACCCTCTATTACCACAATGTTCACAAGTTGTTGTTGATCTGTTGCAGCCTCTATTACCACAATGTTCACAAGTTGATGATCTGTTGCACCCTCTATTACCACAATGTTCACAAGTTGTTGTTGATCTGTTGCACCCTCTATTACCACAATGTTCCCAAGTTGTTGTTGATCTGTTGCACCCTCTATTACCACAATGTTCCCAAGTTGTTGTTGATCTGTTGCACCCTCTATTACCACAATGTTCACAAGTTGTTGATCTGTTGCACCCTCTATTACCACAATGTTCCCAAGTTGTTGATCTGTTGCAGCCTCTATTACCACAATGTTCCCAAGTTGTTGTTGATCTGTTGCACCCTCTATTACCACAATGTTCCCAAGTTGTTGTTGATCTGTTGCACCCTCTATTACCACAATGTTCCCAAGTTGTTGTTGATCTGTTGCACCCTCTATTACCACAATGTTCACAAGTTGTTGTTGATCTGTTGCATGTTATTGATCTGTTGCATTTTCAGCCAACACTGTGTGATCTGTATAGTGTAGGTTGTTGAATAACCTTAAGCTCATATTTCTGGCCTCGCTTTGATCTCTCTCATGATTTCGCTAAAGAGAGAGATAGAGAGAAAGAGATCAGGCGACAAAACACTTCACTCCTCGCTTTATTTGTTCATTACTGCCCCCTTTATTAACACAACATAAGTAGGTTTGGACCAAACAAAAATGAAAGACGGAAAATGGGAAGTATGGGCGTGTCACAGTTATGGCAAGGTGTTAATGTGGTAGCAGACATGTAATGTAAATTTTTTTTTTTTGGTTGCATATCCCTTACAGGACATTACAGTCAACATCAGAATTTTTCAGCTGTTGTTGATGTACTAGGCAAGATTACGCTCAGTAGTTTGCCATTGATTTCTGAGCGACCGGCTCACATACTCTGTAAGTTACCAACACGGCGAGAACTGCCACCGATTCTTGCGCAGGTTACCTAACTTACAAGAATATACAGGATTACGGAGAAAGACGTTAACGCCCAGGCCAGGGAGACCGGCTGTAATATAATGCAATGGCAATATGTCGACAATATATATGCCTATGGCATATACAGGAAGTTGCTTAAAACGATTGATCATCCCATGACACTTCACCAGTTAACAACAATACTGGCCGAACGAGGAAGTTCACTTCAGTTCACAATATCACCTTTGCACTCCGGACACGCCCATTAGTGTTCTGACCTTCATAATAAATCCAGCAGCATACAGTGGTTAAACATGGTTTAACTAAATCATATATGGTGGGTGTACATTCTAATTTAGTTGTCATTCTGCGTAGAGAAATGTGCCCTTGTGGGCTAGATACGATGACAACTGATCACATATTGTAAAAGTGTGCCGACTTCGGATTTCGACTAAAATAGGACATAAGCTAATAATATCCAAAGTAAACCTTCATGTGCTACTGTTATTGATAGCATTCAGATTGCTACCCTAGAAGACAAAAGAAGAAAGAGAAGACCAGCGCAAGGCGGTCTGCTTCCAAATCACTCACAGCTGTGTTACGAATGCAGTATGTGAGATTGTGAATTGCTTTCATAACCCCTTCACCAGAGCTGGCTTGTCAAGGATGCCTTTATCAAATTCATAAACTGGTAAAGATAATATCGTACCTCACCTAGTTTTTAAATGAATCTGTCTATGATTGAAGGACTTATCAGTGGTCGTCTATCATTTGTTTATCATGCTGTCCATTGAAAAATACGGTTGCTTAAAGACGGTTACGGGGGTTCAAAATTCTATGTTTGATTTGTTTTTAATCAGCATAACCCAGTAGAGCTATGGGATCTACCCAGCTGAATAAAATGTATACTTAAATGTGACCATTGTCATTCTCATACCATCACACTGCTGCTGATGGATCATAAAGATATGAAACTAATGCAACACCTCCCAAAATATGCCAATTAATGGCATGCAAAAAGGACAGCTTTAAATATGTTTAAAATGGTAAAACAACAACCATAGAGCAGCTGTGACTACTTTCAATATGTTAAAAATGATAAAACAACAAGCCATACAGCTGCTGTTTATGAATACACCAAAGAAGTCAAAACATTTGATAAAAATTTGTAATTCTGTTTTTTGAAAATTAAATTTTACAGAAAAAAAAAATATGAACAGTTCAACAATTGTCATGTATGCTGCATTATAAAAGTGTAAAACATAATGCAGCATTAGAGATCATTACAACAATAAATAGTTGTCATATACATGTGTACAAACAAGCATGACAAACTAAATGAAAACAGTTCCACCTTTGTAAGGCAATTTCAGTTCTTATAAACTCTTTTATAACTGTTAAACAACAAATCTTAATAAAGAAAATGAAATAAAATATCTATCAATGAGTATCATAGCTTTCCAAACATACTTATAATGCTATTTATAAGAAAACAGAAGTTTCTACTGTGCAAAGTTTAATTTGATTATCTGCAACAAATGGCAATATAGTTTAAATTAACGTGAAGAAAATAAACCAATGCGTGTGCTAGAAAGATATTGTGGTGGTTTTGGTCGTGCTGTCTTATATCAGATATAAAAAGTGTACCAGCCATTAGATTTAAAGAAGAAGCTCTCGTGATCAATCATCAGTGTTCTTGTATTCACATGTGAACATTGTTGATGATCATAGCATTTTAAAATATGAAAACTACAAACAGACATGGACAAAGACCAGAACAAGTTATTGTTCTGCACCTCACAGCCACATGTATATAAAGTTGAAGAGTGGCAAGTCAGCCATGTGTACATGTGGCTTTCATGCTCTCAAATTTAAATCCCTAACCACTTCAAATAGACATGCAATTCAAGGATCTCACCTATCTTCTAGACTGCTCATAATCATCATCTAAGAGCCTTAGCAATGTCTACATTAGTCATCTAAGAGCCATAACAATGTGTATGTTAGTTACATAAAAAAATCACAGCTTAATAAATAATTGATAGTGACAATAGGCATGACTGTTATTGAGCTGTTACTGAAAACAAATGAACACAAAATATAACGGGAAAGCTCGACAATATGAAAAACACTTACAGATACAAACTCCCATGTCCACCAATAATTTTATCAATGGGGAAAAAATTACTTAGCTGGGAAACTCATATATCACAATCACAATTAAGTAATCCATGCATCTCAAGAAAATAATTAAGCTTTTTATTCAGATCTGTAGTCCATGCATCTCAGTGAAATAATTAATTTTACTCAGACCAGGGGATTACTTAGTTTTGATATTTAAGTTTCCGAGGTGAGTTGTTTTATTTTCTCATGAACAGGCTTGTGGACTGGCTGTTGCTGCTCCCTTGGGGGGTGAACTACTTTATGACAAGGCTGACAGGGAAAAGGCTCTCTGGGACCTAGTGGAAAGTTCAGCAAAATAGACAGGCACCACACTTGAAGATGCTGATTCTGTGGGGAGTGAGCGACAGGTCTGGATGACATTCAATGCATGGCGGGAAAATGCCAGCAGACGTTTAATCAGGCTGTCATTGTTACCATCAGTATGGGAACTCTTCCTGGCCAGTGAAGAAGGGAATGAAACATCTTTGGGAACATCCTGAGTGCAATGAACTCATATCTGTTCCACAGAGAGTTCAGCCAATGAACTCATACCTGTACCGCACAAGGTTCAGCCAACTAGTACTCCTGTGTAAAATATTCACATATACTGATTTGAACTTATACCTGTTTTCTCATACATTAATAAATACTCTGGTTGAAACGCTTGCTTGTACGAGGGATGGTCAATAAGTAATGCCTCCTAATACTTTATCAGTTTGCAATTTATTTATTTAGCGGGATTCCTCAAACATTCCTCTGCACTGGGTATCACTACCATCCTGTTTCAGCCACTGGTTGTGCAACAGTAATGGTTTAAAAATGGACACCAAAGAAGTTTGGTTAAAGCAACGCAATGTCATAAAATTCCTTAATGCTGAAGACGAGATCCCGATTTGCATCTACGAACGTTTGAGTATTGTTTATGGAGATTCAACAGTGGGTGTTAGCAATGTCCGATGTTGGGTACGTCATTGTGATGAAGCTGAAGTAGGTCAATCCTCATTGGCTAATGCAAAGCGGACTGGCCGTCTGTTAACCGCATTGACTCCACACAACATCCATTGAGTTGATGAAATCATTCGTGGTGACCGTCAGATAACACTGGATGAACTGTATTCCATGTTGTCGATTAGTAAAGGCAATGCATACACCATCAACAAAGACCTATGTTATTAAAAAATGTGTGCAGGGTGGCATCAACTCATTGAATGTTGTGTGTAGTCAATGTGGTTAAGGGGCGGCCAGTCTGCTTTGTGTCAGCCTGTGAGGATTGACCTACTTCAGTTTCATCACAACAAACCCAACATTGGACAGTGCTGAGTCTCCATAAACAATACTCAAACGTTCATGGATGCAAATCGGGGTCGCTCCTTCAGCATTGAGGAATCCTGTGACATTACGTTGCTTTTTTGCTTTTCTTTGGTGGTCATTTTTAAACCGTTACTCTTGCGCAATCAGTGGCTTAAACAGGTTGGTAGTGATACAGTGCAGAGGAGTGTTTGAGAAATCCCGCTTATATATATATATATATATATATATATATATATATATATATATATATATATATGTGTGTGTCTTTTCTTTTGCCGAGCTTTCCAGTTATTTTTGAGTTCAATCATTTTCTGAATAAACAAATCCCACCTGTGACTAACATTATCATCTTATGACTGAATAAGTGTGATATGCATTAACATGGTGAACACAGCAACTAACATTTACAAAGCTCATAAACAGCTTCACATGTACTTATTGGCACTCACAGATGTGGAAGAAAGAAGTAGAGATTAGAAGACACATTAGACAACATTCAAATTGAAAGCTGCAGCTACCATACAGGCTAAACAAGATTACTTCGACGCTTGACCACAAGACAGCTGTTGGAAGTACACTTGTTTCTGCAGCAATGTGCTGTCATCATTTAGAGGTAACAGGTTTGAATCCCAGTATAGTAACTTTTAATTTGTAGGTTGTGTAGTGTCCCAATCTATACTTCTTTCTTCTGCTTCTATGAATGCTAATACATTTTTGTATGAGGCTGTCTTATTGACTGCAGAGGGTTCAGCCAATTGGTACTTCTGTGTATAACATTTATATATACTCATATACTGAAACTGGAATGGTGCTTAACTAACAAATGTTCCCTTCATATAAATGTAATCATATGGAAATATTAATTTTCAAACTGTATTTAACATCACACATTTTCTTACAACTTAACTGCTAAACAAATCCAATGTCAATCACTGGGGAACCTTTGTAATAACGAGAAATAAATAAATTCACAACTAGTTTAGTTTAGTCGATGGATCAACATCACGGCACACAGGTGTAACCCATAAGTGCTCCATTCTACTCCTAACTCAAGCTCGATAATTCACAACTATTGAACCGTACTCATAAAATATAAGGACATTCACACACCTTGAGGCAAAGTTAGTATATGTTGCTGGCTTCATATTGAAACAGACGAATCAGCACTTGATGTGTGATGTCGTCAACATCACGCTGCCTGTCCTGACTTTCCAAGACATTTTCCTGGTACCATTTTAGGCTCTGTTGACTCGAGCCCCAAGACCGATTTGACAAAATGTGCCCCGATGGGGACTTGAACACATGACCACTGGGTTGGAAGGCAAGTGCTCTAGACACTGCATCATATCTCCCTGAAGCATACAAGATCTGCAGTGTTCATCTTTTCCATGAGAACCCATCAATACCATAAGTTTATTCCTCATGTCACACAAAACCAATAATGCTTGCAAATTTGGATGTGGCATTTGGAATGAGACTAGCTTTGCTATTCCATCCTGTGATGGATAAACTAATCACATATGTAAAAACTACTGACAACAGTATTGGCAACAACAATTAATTATGTTGTTGAACACAAATGAATGCTTAGATTGTGTAATGTCACTTTTGCATGCTGTGAGGCGTAAATAGGAATATTGTGCTAGCTTCATACTTGTGTAGACTAATCAGCACTTAATGAGCTTCATATTTGTGTAGACTAATCAGCACTTAATGAGTGATGTGGTCAGCACCACAAGGCCGCCTTATTTCCCAGGAAATGTCCCTGGTACCCATTTTAGGCTTGGTTGACTTGGGAGAGAGGGGTCACTTATAAAAAAAGTGTCTCGATGGAGATTCAAACCCTTGACCAACAAGCAGATAAGCTGTTTTCCCATGAGATGCCAATCAGCACCTGTAAGTTTATTCCTCATGTAAAACACCATTCAAGAGATCATATGATAATGCTTCTAACCTAGATGTAGCTCTGGAATAAAACTATATTTGCTATTTCTTCTGGTGAAGGATAAACTGCTTGCATATATACAAACTATTGCAATAACAATTAGTTATGTTGCTGAACACAAAAGAACACATGATTTATGTTTTTGGGCACAAAAGAACACATAGTTTGTGGTATAGAACACATGGTTAGTGGTATAGAGCACACAAGAACACATGGTTAATGGTATAGAACACATGGATAATGTAAGATATACAAAAATCACATGGTTTATGTTGATGGACACAAAAGAACATTTTTATGCTGTTAGAGACAACAAAAAAACACATGGTTTGTGTTGTAGAGCACAAAAGAACACACAGTATATATTATTAGACACACACACAAAGAAACACATGGCTTGTGTAAATAAGTAACATTTTAATAATGCACCACAATAAATGAGAAAAAAAGACATTTCCGAAAGAAGGTAAACCAATAGAATGTGTAAACTGACAACTTCCAGCTGATATTTCATTTGAAAAGATACATTTAAACAAAGTGAGATTAACTTTGGCAAGCAGTAAAAATGCAGTGAATAATAAGAAAAGCACTAAGTGGAGAATATCGGTTTCAGAAAGACATGGTCACAAATACTGGAGGACTTTGTAGTGACAAGGCCAGCAAAAATAATAAAATACTCACATTATGACTTAATAATATGTAAATGTAAAATAAATGTGTGGGTTTGGTTAGTACAACACACACTTCTTTATATAAGTAAACAATGACCAGAGTAAAGGCTGATGAAAGTAGAATATAATACACAACATTAAGAAAGAAGTGTCATAAAGGTTAAACAAAAAAATTAGTTGCATGTCCTTTACAGGACATGGCAGTCAACTCCAGCATTTTTTGGCTGTGATTTACCAGGCAATGTTTACTGTCAGAAGTTTTCCATTGCTTTCTAAATGACCGACACCATGTCATCGAAATCAACACTCAGCGACCTGGTTCCAAATTGTCTGCAGCTGATTTCGAACCCTGGACTCGGTATATCGGGTAATTGTGAAATGCGTTCACTGCCACTAAGAAACCGCATAATGATAAAATCAATTAAAAACTTTGACTGTCAATTAGTTAGAGGCTATCTATCACTAAAACATTTGCTGTCTACTTCACTGTTATAATCCTATATAAACAAAAATATACACAAAATATATAACAACTATCCCTGAGGGAGAGCAGGAATTTCATATCCTGGTTGGCAGATTAGTGAATCTTCTGGGGGAAAAAGCCTATCAAGTCAGAGGCATTGGCAATTAGATGATCTCAATCTTGAAATGGGCTTAACATCTATTGGAGTAAGACTTGTGTAAAGACTTTCCTTCTGACCCATTACCACTCAACCTGGTACCACAGTAACTTCTCCATGGCGGCTTACTTTCAGAGCTCTCCTTCTCTCTTCAAGCTGAGAAACCAGTGGGATGTGAAAGATTGGTTAATGAAACTTCACATCTACGGAGAGGCATGCTAGGATGAAACCAGATCTTGATTCAACACAACACATACTGGCCAGCTGGGGTAGGCAATGTTTCCTTCATAGGTCTGAGACATTACATTGTCAACAATTCAACCCCATCACTAGCGGAGAGAAATTCACATCTAAAATGTGTGACACTATTGTAGAAAATTCTTTCTTTTATGAAGAATCCACACAGCTCAGACCATGACAGAATCAGATCTGGATGAGCAAGAGGTGGCATAATCTCTATGCCACTCAGCCCTGTCTGGTAGTTAATGAGTTGAAGAATACTCCGACAAGGCAGAGAGGAGATTCATGACCAAGATTCCGAGATTCATGGCTGAGATTCAAAGATTCGTGGAGAAGATTTACTGAGGAGATTCACGAAGAAATTTCATGAAGAAGATGTATTGAGGAGATTCAAACTGACAGGTGGGTTAGCAGTTAGAAAATATGCTCTTCCATATTGTACAAAATGAACTCAGTAAGTACTTTTCTCCACCATTTACAATTTTTGTACAAATAAATTATAACAACATTTTTTTTCTGACCCAGACATTTGTTACTTTAAAGTAATAAAATAATTATCAGCAGGTCTGAAAATAATAAATCTTGAATAGAATGAGTTAAAATAAGTTAACATAGCAACTGACTGGGAAATAAAAATGTTAACTATGTTATAATGCACTGTAGGCGACAGACACATCTTACCAAGTTTAAAAAATAAACTGGAGAATTACTCGTAAATTTTAACCCTGGATACAATATCAAATATTGACTTATATGGTCTTGATGGTGACATAGTTTTCAGGTATGTATGAAACCAATGATGATTAGCAAATGCTACAGAAAGAGGATCATAGTTATTTTCTTTTATACTTTTGAACTTTAAATTTCTGCAAGCATTAACTTGCAGCTTGGTGAGTTTGCTCTCATCGCTACATATTGTGAACATGTATTTTAGTTTTGCAGGATCAATGGTTGGGTAAAAGTATTCAGAAGGTGTTACATAGACGCCATCTTTGTCATCAACAGGAAGAGGATTTTGTGACTTAAACTGCCGATACATCATTGTGACAAAGTGAGGACCTGTGCTGTCTAAATAATGCCACATGATTGAAAATGAAAGTAAATTATCAACTAACAGCTTAATAAACGGATGCCCTTTACGACATCCAATCAAAGCATTGATTAGAAGTTGTTCAAAGTTTGTATCAATAATAGGGTGTTCATAAGGCTCTTGACCAATAAAACATGAATATTTCAGCGTGAGAGGGTTTAGAGATGACAGAGCTTCTATATCCATATCAACATAAACTCCACCGTACTCATACAGAACAATATAACGTAAGGCATCTGCCCGCCGTATTGGCTCTGTATACCCATCATACATGTCCAACAAATGGGAATATTTATCTTTAATGAGTTCCCTTGCACTCTCGTCAGTCCACAGCCAGTACTCCCAATCTGGGTGCTTCTCTAGCCAAGACTTTATCCATGTTTCAAACTCTGGAGGTATATGTGTGTCCTTCCATGTCTGATGAATTATTTTAGGTATCCGAGGGACTCCATCTGAAGGGAATGTTTCTCTTTCTCGGATGCCTACAGGAACAAAGTTTTTGGGGATTTTGATGCCAAGATTATGAAAATAGGTTTGATCTACTTCTGCTTCCCACTTGAGAATGTAGTGCAGACCCACAAAAAAGGCACATCCACACAAAAGAGCAATTAAACGGGTGCTCCTTTTCCGGGTTTTGAAAATATTGAAGAAGAATAATCTGTGTAGCAGTCCCATCTGCAATGAAACAAAGAAAAATCAATTAATAAAGCAGAACCATGATCAGATGCATTATAAATTCTAAGAAATGTAATGGAAAAAGAAGAAAATGATCTCGCATGATTTAAAGCTAAGTTAGAAGGAGGAGTTATTGATGAAGGTGAAAAATAAATATTTAAATTACTCAGTGGCGGTTTTTGTTTCACCGAGAAAGATTTGTTTATATTATTATTTCTCTCTCTCTTACACTCTCTCTCATGGACACACACACACTCTCTCACATACACCCTTACTTGAAACATATATATACATTACACCAAGAAGGGGAGATTCAACATTTTTTCTTAAGAAAATAATATAAATGTATATATTCTAGGTGGCAGTATGTTACCAGGGCCGTTAATAGAAGAAAGAATAGTAACACTGTAATATACAAAGCATGTCATAAGAGACAACTGAGAGCTGATGTGGGACGGGCTACATCACCTCATTTTAAATTAAAAATTTAGTTGCATGTCCTTCACAGGATGTAGCAGTCAACCACAGCATTTTGGCTGTTTGTGATTCCTGGGCAAAATTTATGTTCAGGAGTTTGCCATTGCTCAATGAACGACCGGCACCTATACCTTTTTCGAAAAAACAAACAGTATCACTCTGTATTGAACCCGGGTATAGGGGATTACGAATCGCGTCCATAACACCTTTGCCATGGAGACCAGTCAATCACCCCCATAGACAACTTTAGCTACACAATCCGTCCAATCACGAACAAGTATAGTCTAAAGATACAGACAAAAGAATAACCAACCAACAAAGATAAAAGGAGACTCTTCTAGAAGAGGTGTGACACGATGCTGAGAAAGCTGCAAGAAGCTTGGATCGTCCACTTATCTCCTCTAATCTAGGAAATTACCAGAACTGGCACCTGGAATGTTAGAACTATGTATGAACTGGGCAGAATACTGACCTTCCTCTGGTTCAGGAAAAGACACAAGGTGGAACAATTGGCATATTATCAGATTATAATTTTTAGGATTATGTGACGCAATATGGAATGGAGCAGGCAAAAAGCTTCTAAGCACAGGTGAATCAATGCTGTTCGTTCTCAGGCTTTACAGATAAAATGCCCCTCAAAGTGAAGGATTGGCCCTAGGTACCTAAACAGTAAACAGGCAGAGAAAGCGAGAAAGCACAGATAGAGTATACATCTTCCTTTAACATGATTTAACACAATATTCGACTAATTCGTAGGCTGCATACTCTCCTGACATGGATCCTTGTGATGTTTGGATGTTTACAAATTGAAACATGCTGCTGGAAAGAACCTGCGTTGAGTTATTAGAAAGAAATAGAAGACATTTTACGCACTGTACTCCATTCTCAGAGTTCTTCACTTCCAACAATAGCAGGACTGCTATAAGAAGTGTGTACAGTTCCAAAGAGAACGCATTGAAGGGGATTACGGTGAAAGAGGATTAGGTGAGTAATGACGATGAAGAAAGTACTGAAAGTGAAAGTTGTGATGTGATACTTTTTAAAACTTTTTAAGTTTTTGAGCAGGCTCAGGAGACCAAACAGGAGGGGAAGTTTAAGGCTGGCAAGCATGACGCAGGCAACAATCAGTGGCATGCTAACATTAAGAGATGAAGGACAGTAAGCAGTATGTTACAGTGTATCAATAGAGCTAAGTCAGATGCAGTTCAGAAGTGCTTTAGATGGAGATCTATTGCAGCCAACATGAACATTTGTGGAGGTCATCTGACATCTCAGAGAACGGTCGCAACACATGATGGAGTGATTATCAAATTTTGAGAAGAAAAAATGTGCAGAAAGTTCAGCATTCGTGTGAACTACAATAATGTAGTTCAAGAAAATGCTAGCCTGTTGAAATAAAATTAATATTCTTTGGAAAAAAGTGCCATTTGTTAGTTACACCTGAAGTCTCACTGTTTGTCCCGGAAACTTGGACACTCATTCACAACAACGCTTTCTTTCCCATGGTTGTTTCCCTTGGTTCAACTTTAACCTCTCTTACGGGAAACCTTGATCATGGTCGTGATTACAGATATTCGCTTAGTTGAGCGAGGTTCTGTAAAGGACATGTTCTGTTGTTTGCCCATCAAGAATGATGGTGACCATTCATTTCATCCAGTGGGGTTGAAAGTATGGAGCCGTGAATTCTAAGATGGCTGATAAGGTATATTTTGGCTCGAAATGTTCTTTTACAATGTGAGCAAAGAATGCTTGACGTTCCGGGAGAAGGGTCTCTTGCAGTAGTTTTTCTGTCCATCTTCACGGCTCTTGCGGTCCTGTTTGCTTCAAAAGTGACTGCACCCTTGCGTAATGATAATTGATATACGCCACGAATTTCGGTCTTCGGCAGCAGATCCCCAAGTGTCACTTTGAATTCCAAAAGCTTTTAATGAGATCTTCAGAGTGTCTTTTAAAGCGTTTCCTCTGGCCGCCTTGGGAGCGTTTACCACAGCACAGCTGGCCGTAATAAATTCGTTTAGGGAGCCTGTGATCTGGCATGCGAGTCAAGTGACCAGGCCAGCAAATCTGATTGTTCATTAGCAGAGAGTGGATACTGGGCATGGGCGCTCTTTCTAGGACTTCATTGTCTGGGATCTTGTCTTGCCATTTAATCTTCAGTAGCTTTCTAAGGCAGTCTGTGTGGAAGTGGGTTTAATTTTCTAGAAGCTTAGTTTATTTGGAAGTAAACAATGGTTGTGTAAGGGGAACCGCAGTAAGAGTGTCTTGGGAAGTTTATTTGGAAGCAAACAATGGTTGTGTAAGGGGAACCGTAGTAAGAGTGTCTTGGGAGGTTTATTTGGAAGCAAACAATGGTTGTGTAAGGGGAACCGCGGTAAGAGTGTCTTGGGAAGTTTATTTGGAAGCAAACAATGGTTGTGTAAGGGGAACCGCAGTAAGAGTGTCTTGGGAAGTAAAGGCGGCTGGCGTGATACTGACCAAACTAGTCTATAAAAATATGGGTCTAGTACTGCATGCCCGATGCGCCTTAAGGCGTGTATGTATAGGGTTACCAAATGTGTAAGAATAACAATAACAGTAACAGTCTCTAGCAATAGTGACATTAATGTCAGTGTGGTAGATACATTTTATTATCGCTTGCCAATATTTTAACGTACAATGAATATACGAAGGTCGTTCAGAACGTCGAGCACCACATCATTTTTATCAGCTAATAATGAAGACAGAAGCATGACACTTTGCACACTTCAAATATGGCATATGTTGAGTGTGTGCACCACATTGCAACCCAACTGGAAAAAAATAATATGGCTGCCCTAAACCGTTGAAATGGAGCGTGTTAGCAACTTGCGTTATAAGCAGCAAACTGTGATATAATTTCTCGTTACAGAGAAAGAAACTGTTGTGAACATTCCCAAGCGTTTATTTGATGTATATGCAGGGTTTGCATTCGACAGGATTACAGTCACTCGCTGGGTTCTGAGAATTAAAAAAAATAATAATCAGGAAATGGAGACGGAGCTACTTGATCGGCCGCGCTGTGGACGTCCCACCACAACCAACAACGCAGAAATGCTGAAATGCGCTGAGGGCATTATTCTTAATGATAGGCGAAACACGACCCAAAAATTCGTCTTACAGCTGTCATTCAGCAATGCTACTGCAAATGCAGTTTTAAAAACTCTCGTATCTTGTAAGGTTTGCGCAAGATGGGTTCCTCGAAGCCTCACAGATGACCACCGATTGCAAAGGAAAGCAATTTCTTCTGAATTGTTGGAACGTTTCGATACTGATGGAGATAACTTTTTTGGCTAAGATCGTTACAGGTAACGACACCTGGGCACATCATATTGAACCTGAGACAAAAAGACAGTCAATGGAGTGGCATCATCCGCAATCACTATGGAGAAAGACATTCAAGATAAGCTTCAACTGGAAAGATCATGATCACTGTCTTTTGGGACACTGAAAGTGTGACTATTTGGTATGCTATGCCAAGAGGAGTGAGAGTCAATTCCTAAAACATTAAAAAAGCTTAATCAACGTTTTCTCAGAGTTCGGGTGCACAAGAATTCAACAGACCTGCTTCTCCTTCACGACAATCTGCGCCATCACACAAGGCTGGCAACAGGAAAAGCAATCACCAAATTGCGTTGGATTTTACTACCCTATGAACCCTATAAATAATCCCGATATGGCACCCTCTGATTTTCATCTATTTGGTCTTCCTCCGAAGTCGGAGAGTGTCTGCCTGTACGGCGAGGAACCACCAGTCTGCACACAGATAAGTCAGACATGGAACAACGGATACTCACGCAAAACTCAGGTCCTGTATGACATCACACTGATGTTGGACAACAGGATGCCTTCATCCGACATACATGACTTCGCGCTGGAGCTCAAGCCAACGAACACAAGCAAGCAAGCATCTATTTGGTCCACTTACAGATGCACTCCGTTGGACAAGGTTCGAAGATGATGCAGGAGTGATTCATGCAGCGAAGAAATGGCTACATGGTCAAGACAATTATTTCCGAGAAGGTTTCATGTGGTGAGCCATGCTCAAACCTGGCAGGATTTAACCATCTCATCACAAAATACAGTCTTTCTTGATGGCCTGCATTCTATTTATTTACCCTATCTCTAACATTATCCTGTGGTGAGGGTGTAGCGAATACGATTCGCAATCCCGCATACGGCGTTCGAAATAAGCTGCAGGCGATTTGAAAGCAGACCGTCTTGTGTTTTTTTTTGTTTTTTTTTTAAACAATAGTATGAACGTCGG
Organism: Cepaea hortensis; assembly: GCA_963921405.1. Classification (NCBI taxonomy): domain Eukaryota; kingdom Metazoa; phylum Mollusca; class Gastropoda; order Stylommatophora; family Helicidae; genus Cepaea; species Cepaea hortensis. The sequence continues at coordinate 126,806,262 of OY992878.1, forward strand.
GCGTCTACAAAGCAATGCAAACTACTGGACACAAACTTGCCCAGAAAATCATAAACGCCCTTAAAGGACACGCAACCACTTTTTCTAACACTGGCATTTAGTCAGTGCTTCTCATACATTTGTGTCAAAATTCCAAAGCATTTGTATTTTTAGTTGCAGGCCTATGGGGCGGCTTGCCGAGTGGCTAGAACGCCGGAGTTTCCTTCGGGAGATTAGGGTTCGATCGTAAGGTGTGGGATTTTTTTTTTCTGTCGGGGGCAAAAAGAAAATCGTAACCTGTACAGTTCATGGCGACTGCACTAGCCACGCGGCCTTAATTCCTAAGGCTCAAAAACCCCTCTCCCATACACCGCAAGGTACAATATTGGCAGTAAATGGCAGTTATATATATATATATATATATATATATATATATATATATATATATATATATATATATATATATATATATATATATATATATATATATATATATATATCTATCTTATATATAAAAGGCAATCTCCGTCCATCTGTATGTATGTATGTATGTATGTATGTATGTATGTATGTATGTATGTATGTATGTATGTATGTATGTATGTATGTATGTATGTATGTATGTATGTATGTATGTATGTATGTATGTATGTCCTTTATACGTTCGCGAACGGCCCATCCGATTGAGATAAAATTTTCTACACGCCTTCCTTTCATTCCAGAGCTGCCAACTGTGATATTTTGTTAGTGTGAAATCACCTGCTTACTCAGTATTATTTCATTTTTCATTTTTCATCATAATTTCATATATCTCAGGGGACCTAACTCTGTAAAAGTTATTTCAAGGGGCATAACTTTCCTGTATAACTTATAGTCATATTGTGGCATCGTTTTCAAAGATTTATAAACTCTTTGTCCATAGTTATGTACCGGCATATGAGTTATAATAAATAATGATACAATGTGTAAGGCGTTTTCAAAGTTTTCATAAAAATAATGCACAATGCATAACATTGTAACTCATCTTTTTTTGCTTAAGAAGTTACTGTAGTCATGCAGGTGATTAGAAAGAGTTTTCATTAAGAATAATGGATGGTGTGTGGAAGGACATTCTTTTAAGTTACTTTTTTTGTTGTATGAATTTAATGAGACGCTACCCGCCAGGAGCTGGGCGAAGCCACGCCGGGTCAGATAGATAGACAGACCCACCTTTTCCTTCTTCTGCTGATGCTGCTGCCGCCGCTCCATTTACCAAAGTTAATTGTTGGGGAAGATGTAAAGATCTTTCAAGTGCTCTTTCTAATGCTTTTTGTAAGTTGGTCTTCGTTTATCTAAGGTTGTTCTAACAGCAACCAATAAATGATTAGACAGACAGGCAGACAGACAGACAGAGAGGGAGGGACGGACAGACAGGCAGACAGACAGTCGGGAACGGGAACTTATATGAGTACTTATATGAATTAAATGAGATGCTCGCCATCAGGGGCTGGGCGAAGCCGGGCCGGATCAGACAGACAGACAGACAGACAGACAGACAGACATATAGACAGACAGACAGACAGATAGATAGTCGGGAACGGGAACGGGAGCTTATATGACTACTTATATGAATTAAATGAGATGCTCCACACCAGGAGTTGGGCGATGCCGGGCCGGGTCAGACAGACAGACAGACAGACAGAAAGACAGACAGACAGACAGACAGACAGACAGACAGACAGACAGACAGACAGGCAGGCAGGCAGACAGACAGACAGACAGACAGACAGACAGTCGGTAACGGGAACGAGAACTTATATGACTACTTATATGAATTAAATGAGATGCTCCCCACCAGGGCCTGGGCGAAGCCGGGCCGGGTCAGCTAGTATCTTATACATAAAAAAGGATGTGTGTGTGTATGTCCTTTATGCGTTCGCGAACGGCCCATCCGATTGAGATGAAATTTTCTATCCGTCTTCCTTTCATTCCAGCGCAGCCAACTGTGATATTTTTTTAGTGTGAAATCAGCTGCTTACTTAATATTATTTAATTTTTCATTTTTCATTAGAATTTCTGCACAGCGAGGGGACTTAACTCTGTAAAAGTTATTTCAAGGGGCATAACTTTCAATAAATTTTCTTTATACCTTATAGTCATATTATTGCATCGTTTTCAAAGATTTATAAACTATTTGTCTATAGTTATGTACCGGCATATGAGTTATAATAAATAATGATACAATCTTTAAGGCATTTTCAAAGTTTTCATAAAAATAATGCATAATGCATAACATTGTAACTCATCTTTTTATGCTTACGAAGTTACCTACAGTCATGCAGATGATTAGAAACGGTAATCATTAGAAATAATGGATGGTGTGTGGAAGGACATTCTTTTAAGTTACTTTATTTTGTAGTAGTGCGCCTGGTCTGGTCGGGGGCCGGGATCCAAACCACCTCACATAAGCATCACTTTAAATGTGGGCCCTGTGGACCACTGTGGGCAATAGCTCACAGTGGGACTAAAGGTCCACGCCAAAAAACAGGGGGAGGCTGGGAACCAGCTAGTCTGGGATGACCCTCAACCCCCCCCCCCCAAAAAAAAATAAATAAATAAATTACTTTATTTTGTGTTATGAATTTAATGAGACGCTACCCGCCAGGAGCTGGGCGAAGCCACGCCGGGCCAGATAGATAGACAGACCCACCTTTTCGCTGCAGTTATCTACAGGCATATGCGTTATAATCCTCCTCCTCCTCCTCCTCCTCCTCCTCCTCCTCCTACCCTCTTCCTCTTCCCCTCCCCCTCTCCTTCCTCCTCCTCCCTATTTCTCCTCCTCCTCCCTCCTCCTCCTACCTCCTCGCCCTCCTCCCTCCTCCTAATCACTCCTCTTCCTCCTCCCTTCTCCTCCTCTCTACTCCTACTCCCTCTTCCTCCTACGACCCCCTCTCATCCCTCCTCCTCCTTCTCCTCCCTTTTTCTCCCTCCTCCTCCTCCTCCCCTTACTCCTCCCTCCTCCTCCTCCCTCCTCCTCCCTCCTCATCCTCTCTCCTCCTCCTCCCTCTACCTCCTCCCTCCACATCCCTCCTCCTCCCTCCTCCTCCTCCCTCCTCCTCTCTCCTCCTCCCTCCTCCGCCTCCTCCCTCCTCCTCTTCCCTCCTCCTCCTCCATCTCCCTCTCCTCCTCCCTCTCCTCCTCCTGCGTTCTTCTCCTCCCTCATCCTCCCTCCTCCTTCTCCTTCCTCCTCCCTCTTCCTCCTCCCTCTTCCTCCTCCTCCCTACTCCTCCTCCCCTCCTCCTTCCTCTTCCTCCTCCTCCCTCCTCCCCTCCTCCTTGCTCTCCTCCTCCTAATCACTCCTCCTCCCTTCTCCTCCTCTCTTCTTCCTCCTCCTCCCTCCTTCCCCCTCATCCTCCCTCCTCCTCCTCCCTCCTCTTCCCTTCTCCCCTCCTCCTCCTACCTCCTTACTTATCTCCCTCCTCCTCCCTCCTCCTCCTCCCTCCTCCTCCTCCCTCCTCTTCTCTCCTCCTCCTCTCTCCTCCTCCTCCTCCCTCTACCTCCTTCCTCCTCCTCCCTCCACCTCTTCTCTCCTCCTCCTAATCCCTCCTCCTTCCTCCCTACTCCTACTCCTCCCTCCTCTTCCTTCCTCCTCCTCTCTCCGCCTATCTCTTCCTCCCTCCTCCTCCCTCCTCCACCTCCCTCTTCCTCCTCCCAGCTTCTACTCCTCCTTTTTCTTCTTCTTCTGCTGCTGCTGCCGCCGCTCCATTTACCCAAGTTAATTGTTGGGGAAGATGTAAAGATCTTTCAAGTGCTCTTTCTAATGCTTTTTGTAAGTTGGTCTTCGTTTATCTAAGGTTGTTCTAACTGCAACCAATAAATGATTACACAGACAGACAGACAGACAGACAGACAGACAGACAGACAGACAGAGAGGGAGGGAGGGACAGACAGACAGACAGACAGTCGGGAACGGGAACTTATATGACTACTTATATGAATTAAATGAGATGCTCCCCATCAGGGGCTGGGCGAAGCCGGGCCGGATCAGACAGACAGACAGACAGATAGACAGACAGATAGATAGTCGGGAACGGGAGCTTATATGACTACTTATATGAATTAAATGAGATGCCCCACACCAGGAGCTGGGTGATGCCGGGCCGGGTCAGACAGACAGACAGTCAGTCAGGCAGACAGACAGACAGACAGACAGACAGACAGACAGACAGACAGATAGTCGGTAACGTAAACGAGAACTTATATGACTACTTATATGAATTAAATGAGATGCTCCCCACCAGGGCCTGGGCGAAGCCGGGCCGGGTCTGCTAGTATCTTATATATAAAAAAGGATGTGGGTGTGTATGTCCTTTATGCGTTCGCGAACGGCCCATCCGATTGAGATGAAATTTTCTATACGTCTTCCTTTCATTCCAGCGCAGCCAAATGTGATATTTTTTAGTGTGAAATCGGCTGCTTACTTAATATTATTTAATTTTTCAATTTTCATTGTAATTTATATACAGCGAGGGGACTTAACTCTGTAAAAGTTATTTCAAGGGGCATAACTTTTAATAACATTGCTGTATAACCTATAGTCATATTGTTGCATAGTTTTCAAAGATTTATAAACTCTTTGTCTGTAGTTATGTACCGGCGTATGAGTTATAATAAATAATGATACAATCTTTAAGGCATTTTCAAAGTTTTCATAAAAATAATGCATAATGCATAACATTGTAACTCATCTTTTTATGCTTACGAAGTTACCTACAGTCATGCCTGTGATTAGAAACGGTTTTCATTAGAAATAATGGATGGTGTGTGGAAGGACATTCTTTTAAGTTACTTTATTTTGTTGTATGAATTTAATGAGACGCTACCCGCCAGGAGCTGGGCGAAGCCACGCCGGGTCAGATAGATAGACAGACCCACCTTTTCGCTGCAGTTATCTACAGGCATATGCGTTATAATCCTCCTCCTCCTCCTACCCTCTTCCCCTCCCCCTCTCCTTCCTCCTCTTCCCTCTTTCTCCTCCTCCTCCCTCCTCCTACCTCCTCGCCCTCCTCCCTCCTCCTAATCACTCCTCTTCCTTCCTCCTCCCTTCTCCTCCTCCCACCTCCTCCCTCCTTCTCCCTCCTCCTCCTACGTCCCCCCTCTCATCCCCCCTCCTCCCTCCTCCTCCTTCTCCTCCCTTTTTCTCCCTCCTCCTCCTCCCCTTACTCCTCCCTCCTCCTCCCTCTCCTCCTCCCTCCTCATCTCTCTTCCTCTCTCCTCCTCCTCCCTCCTCATCCTCTCTCCTCCTCCTCCCTCTACCTCCTTCATCCTCCTCCCTCCACATCCCTCCTCCTCCCTCCTCCTCCTCCCTCTACGTCCTCCCTCCTCCTACCTCCTCCGCCTCCTCCCTCCTCCTCTTCTCTCCTCATCCTCCATCTCCCTCTCCTCCTCCCTCTCCTCCTCCTGCGTTCTTCTCCTCCCTCATCCTCCCTCCTCCTTCTCCTTCCTCCTCCCTCTTCCTCCTCCTCCCAACTTCTCCTCCCCTCCTCCTCCCTCCTCCCCCTCCTCCTTGCTCTCCTCCTCCTCCTCCTAATCACTCCTCCTCCCTTCTCCTGCTCTCTTCTTCCTCCTCCTCCCTCCTCCTCCTCCCTCCTCCTTCACCCTCCTCCTCCCCTCCTCCTCCCTCCCCCTTATCTCCCTCCTCCCTTATCTCCTTCCTCCCTTATCTCCCTCCTCCCTCCTCCTCCTCCCTCCTCCTCCTCCCTCCTCCTCCCTCCTCCTCCCTCCTCTTCTCTCCTCCTCCTCCTTTCTCCTCCTCTCTCCTCCTCCTCCCTCTACCTCCTTCCTCCTCCTCCCTCCACCTCTTCTCTCCTCCTCCTAATCCCTCCTCCTTCCTCCCTACTCCTACTCCTCCCTCCTCTTCCTTCCTCCTCCTCTCTCCGCCTATCTCTTCCTCCCTCCTCCTCCTCCCTCCTCCTTCCTCCTCCACCTCCCTCTTACTCCTCCTTTTTCTTCTTCTTCTGCTGCTGCCGCCGCTCCATTTACCCAAGTTAATTGTTGGGGAAGATGTAAAGATCTTTCAAGTGCTCTTTCTAATGCTTTTTGTAAGTTGGTCTTCGTTTATCTAAGGTTGTTCTAACTGCAACCAATAAATGATTACACAGACAGACAGACAGACAGACAGACAGACAGACAGATAGTCGGTAACGTAAACGAGAACTTATATGACTACTTATATGAATTAAATGAGATGCTCCCCACCAGGGACTGGGCGAAGCCGGGCCGGGTCTGCTAGTGTATATATATATATATATATATATATATATATATATATATATATATATATATATATATATATAAAGATATATATATATATATATAAAGTCATACTGTTGAGTCATACTGGGAAAATATTTTGCAAAATTCTTGAAAAAAGATTACGAACTACTTTAGAACCCCAACTAAGCGAGACACAACTTGGATTAAGGAAAAATAAAGGATGCACAGATGCCATTTTTGCTCTTAGACAACTTATAGAAAAATCAATTGAATTCAATGAAACACTCTACTTAGCCTTTGTCGACCAAGAAAATGCATTCGATAGAGTAGATAGAAACAAGCTGTGGGAAATCCTTAAACAATATGGAGTGAGTACACATTTAACAAACCTATGTAGAAGTTTATACAACAACAGTGAATGCATAGTGAGAGCAACTGGAGGACACTCAGAACCCTTCACCATAAGATCTGGAGTACGACAAGGTTGTGTCATGTCCCCTCTCTTGTTCATAACATATATAGACAACATATGTAAAGAAACCAGCCAAGCAGAGACAGCAAGAATACCGCATGACGAGAACACAGAAGAAGAACCATCTGCAAATCTAACCATTAGAGAACTCCTGTTTGCGGATGACCAAGCACTAATAGCAAAATCAGAAGCTGAATTACAAGACCACATGAATAGTATAAACGAAACGTGTAGGGAACATAACATGAAAATTAGCACAAGCAAAACAGTGTAATGACAATAACTAAAGAAGAAGAAGAAACAACAATTCACCTAAACGAACATCCCTTGAAACAAGTAAAGAGTTTCAAGTACCTAGGAAGTATAATATCATCACATGGCAGATCAGAAGACGAGATGGAAAATAGGTGCAATAAGGCAAATAAACTCATTGGACAAATGGCACCAACACTAAAGAACAAACATGTATCAATAACTACTAAGAAAGCACTTTACAACACAATCTTCCTACCAACTCTGTGCTACCAATGCCAAACCTGGACAATGACAGAAAAAGAGAACAGAAAAATCACAACAACAGAAATGAGGTTCATGAGAAGAATACTCAACGTATCAAGAAGAGATAAGATCAGAAATGAAGAAATCAGGACTAAAGTTGGGGTTAAGGCAGCACTATATTTTATTAGAAAGCAGCAAGTCAAATGGTTTGGCCATGCAAGTAGGTTACCAGTCAACAGCATACCACAACAAGCAATGATGTACAGACCAGATGGAAACAGAGGAAGAGGCCGACCACGTAAACGTTGGACGGAGGGAAAAGCAGAGTCCATGGGAATATCGATATATGAAGCCCATAATCGGGCACTTTCACGAAGTTTATACTTCACCTCGACACCGCAAGGTACAAGAGGAACATGATGAGATGAGATGAGATATATAAAATGAACCCTAGATGTTGAGAATTTAAAACTTTCCAATTCTTCTAGTGTTGTTTCATTTATTTTGATGTCATTTGCCTCTTGTTACCTATAACTATTTACAGGCGTCTTGCCATTTTTCCTGTGTTAATTTCCATCCGCAATCTAGTCCTGGCATGGCTCGCTCTCAAAACTATTTTCCGTTAGCGATGTCGAGATACCGCCTTCCCGGCATATGACGCCATCATCTGCCACGTTCAGTATCAGTGCACGTTGGCAGTCGGAAATATCCGTTTATGACATTTTTTTTTAAACAGCCATAATAAAGCAACCAACAGATCAGCATGGCCGAATGGTTAAGAGAACTCGCTCTTAAAACTTCAAATTTGCTGATGTCAAGGTATCGGGTACTGTCCGTACACCAGTCAGAAGAACTAAAATGTTGATTTCCCTTCCTTGACCTGGGGACGCAAATTACAATCAATCAATCAATCATGTGCCATGCCGGAAAGCGTGGGCGGTCATGTCTCGCCATTTCACTCGATCACCAGTGTCGTGGATCAGCTCAGTGTTCCTGTCTCGTCCATGCCATGTGGCCAAGCCATCCAGGTATTTTCCTCTCGGTCTTCCTCTTGGTCTGTTCCCTTCGATCTTGCCAGTTGTCACTGAGTTCTCCAATCCATTTCTTCTCATAACATGTCCAAACAATTTTGACTGTCTACGTCTAATTTCTCTAATCAGTTTACGTTGTTCATTTGTCTCCTGTAGTACTTGGTCATTGGTTTTTCTGTCTGTCCATGGTATTCTTTGCATTCTCCTCAGAAACCACATTTCTGCAGCCATCAGATGCTTTTCAGCTTGACTGTTCATTGTCCAAGTTTCACATCCATACACAAGAACAGGCTCTATGTATCCCCTCAACACTCTTTTTCTCGTTTCAATTGACATCTTTTTATTGGTCAGAATGTTTTTCACCTTGCTAAAGGCTACTTTCGCCATGGCGATTCTTGTTCTAATCTCTTCAAGAAATCTCCCATCAGATGTTATAACTGTTCCAAGATAATTGTACCGATTCACTTGTTGAAGAATATTTCCATTTACTTGTATATTACTTTGAGGCACTTCTTCCTTCCTACTGACGACCATAACCTGAGTCTTTTTACAATTTAATTCTAACCCCAGCTGCTCACTGTGTACAACAACCGCATCTACTAATTGTTGCAGGTCCTGCGGATTGTCTGCAATTAATACTGTATCATCTGCATATCTAATGTTATTGATGTTTCGTCCTCCAATGCTGATTCCATTTATATCCTCTACATTTCTGAAAATATTTTCACTGTACAGGGAAAAAAGATCTGGAGACATTACACATCCCTGCCTAACACCTCTCTTAATTGGCTGATACTGTCCCACTTCATTATCAATCCTTATTGCAGCTTGTTTCCAATATATGTTTTTTATAAGTCTAATGTCTTTCCCATCAATTTGTAGATCTGCTAGCATATCCACCATGCTGACATGTCTAACGCTATCAAAAGCCTTTGTATAGTCGATAAAGCAAAGATGTATATCCTTGTTTACTTCTATAGCACGTTCAATAACTGTTCGCAGCATATACACAGCATTTACTGTTCCCTTTCCTTCTACAAACCCGCATTGTTCTTCCCCTATTTCAGGTTGTATCTTCTTCCTCATTCTTTGCATGATAATTCTTAGCAAAATCTTTGTGATGTGACTCATTATACTAATTGTTCTGTGTTGATCACATTCCAAGGTTCCTGATTTCTTTGGGATTGCAATAAATATAGAGTTACATAAATCAGGAGGTATATCTCCAGTATCATATAATGTGTTCAGCAGTCTGGTGACTTGCTCTAGTCCAAATTCTTCTAAAGCAAATTACAAGTACTTCAGAAATCGGATTGGGTTCGCCCGATAGCCAGGGACACTGGCATTAGGTAAAGCTAATCCACACGCGAAAATCAGTCCAGTGCACCAGAAGTAGTTGCACGGGTATGGACTACGCCTGAGTTCAAAGCGAGAGAACACCCCCCCCCCCCCCCCCCCCCCTAAAAAATAATTATTAAAAAAACCCAGTAAAAATGCGAGCAATAATTAAATAAACATAAATTCCAATTTTAAAACAAAAATGTAAAACTCCACCGGTCATGTAATATAATCTTTTTTTAAATGGCGTAAGTAAAACAGATTAGTAAGATTAGTTTCCTGGAGCGTATTCTGCTATGAAAATGTTACTACGAATGGCGTTGAGCAAGCAATGCACCACATCGTTGTTCTCAGAGGTTGTTTATTCAAACAGCTTGACATTTATCACAATATACATGGATATGTCATGTAAACATCAATACTTTCAACCGAATCCCCATAAACTTGTAATAGCTTTATACCAGCGCGATATAGATGATTTTAGTTGTCAACTATTATGTTTATTTCAGAACATATGAACAGGACGGCCTGAACTAGAATGGGAATTAGAGTGTGACTGATATTATCCGTGGCGAAATTTTGTGTAAACTTTTGACCGATATTTAAATGACGCCAGTTTAATGGTTTACGAACATAGCAACCATCATTCGAGCCCAATGACCGTACTCATATTTATAATATTTTCACGTATTGGGATACTTTGCGTTGTTTTTGCAAATTTGAAAATTTTACAAATGGAAGTCTCCGTGGCGAAGTGATCAAGCCGTGTGACACGGGCTTCGAAGGTTGTGGGTTCGATTCAGGGCCACGTCCTTCGGTTCAAGAAGGTATTTTTTTTCGGAGACTCTTGGGGGTCGACGCTGGAACTATGGAATTCGTGCTTTGTGCGACGCTTTCAACAGTTCTCTATGGAAAGAGACTGAACCATATGGGAGAAAAACCCGGCGCAATGAAATCGACTTTTAAGTGACGTTTTTTGCAAATTATAGTCGTGATTTTATGGTAAGGGAGAGCGTTATACTTTCTTTCATTTTGTTGCTGTTGTATTCTCTAGCTTTTCTCCTCTATGTTTCAAGAGCTCAGATACAATTTCACATATATCTGATGCCTCTCCTTCTTTTAGTGAGTGTACATCTCTGATTTCCTTAAATACCACTGGTCCCCATTTAGGCTGGGCCGAACTGGGAACCCCAGTCAATTATAACAACTCGAACCCACAACCCCATTCTCTCTCTCTCTCTCTCTCTCTCTCTCTCTCTCTCTCTCTCTCTCTCTCTCTCCCTCTCTCTCTCTCTCTCCCTAATCCGGATAGAACCCATAGCACCCGGACCAGAAAGCGAGCCTCTATCCAATACACTACAGCAGCTATCGACGACCCCCAGTTATCGAAAAAGTTACACTTGTGAAAATGAACGAGTACAGAAACGAACCTACTATCTTCGGAGCGAGCAGATTGCGGCATGACTTCTTCGCCACGGAGACCCTTGAACATGAACTATCTCACTTCATCGTCCATTCTGGATAAAGGAGAGTAGATGTTTATGAAACATGAACAAGAGCTATCTCACCGCATCGTCCATTCTGGATAAAAGAGAACAGGGTCTAGGAAACTTGAACATCAACTATCTCACCGCATTGTCCATTCTGAATACAAGAGAGCAGACAGGGTCTAGAAAACTTGAATATGAACTATGACGCCGCTTGGTTCATTCTGAATAAAAGAGAGCAGACAGGGTCTTGTGCCTGAGGAATTAAGGCTGTGCAGGTTAGAGTTTTCTTTTTGCCCCTGACAGAAAAAAAAACAACAACAACATCCACATCTTACCGAGGATTCGAACCGGGATCTCCTAAAGGACAACCATGTATTCTAGCCACTCGACCAGTCGCTCCTCGGCAAACAACGTGAAACGTAAATTCGCGGCTATAGATGGAAATGTGTAGTCTATGACCTCGCCTCAGAGGCATACCGTGTTCGAAACACAGCTGCAGGCGATTTGGTAGCAGACCGCCTTGCGTTGGGCTTTTACGAAATGGTATAGATGCCGATCGTTTAGAAGGCAATGGCAAACCACTGAACGTAAACTTGCCAAAAGATCACAGCAGCAAAAAATACTGGTGTTCACTGCGACGTCCTGTAAAGGATTTGCAACTAACTAACATACGGGAGTGCGGGGGAATGAACAGGCTTATAGGGTGGCAGGGAATGCACCTCTTGGTGGTAGATTACCTTTAGGCAAGGGAGTGGTGGTCGTGCGCCCGTGGAACCAGGTGAAGAAGGTGGGGGAACAGATTGAGAACCCGTATGTGGAAAGAATGAGATTGCGTTGGATCGACAGAGGGTCTGGAAGAATCTCAAAACTGAGAAGGAAGATCAGGAGAACTTTCAATCAGATAGTGGTGGGAACGATTAGTAGTAAGGTTCTTTACTGGCTGTTGAACGTGGGGACGGAGCACGTATGGAAATGTCCTGAGTGCAGTGATGTCAGTTCTTAGCTCAGCTCAACTCAACTCAACTCTTGGGTATGTATGAATGCCATCATCATCATGTAGGAAGTTACTTGCAGAACGTCCCCTCCCCATGGCCTGGCGAGAAGCATCCTCACGCCCAAAGTGCCTGCAGTAAGCCTTGCCCGTCTTCGTGCTGGTCTAATTCGGCCTATTCTTTCCGGAACCATGCCTCCCATGACTGAATGTGGCCAGTGTTTCAGTTTCGGAAACATAACGATACTCGATGAATGTTGTTCCACTAAGCATTGACTCACAAATCAAAACAGAAAACAAACTGTGCACCAGTTGTATGCCAGCCACACGTTTAATTTAGGCCTTAAACATTATGGGATTTTCTAACTTAGGAACAAATCGCTCTGTCATAGAATTCGCTTTCACAAAAGACAATCTTGAACAGTACTTTGCACGTAACATGCTTTTGTTAGTTTTCATAAGAAGCCCAAAGGTAAGAAAAAATACCCAAACTTTAGCCTATAAACTATTTCCTGAATATGGAACGGAACTATCTTGACCATAAAAGGAAAGAACATTTCCCAGCGGAGACATTTGCTTTACTATCACTAGTGAATGGAAACTACAACCTGTAGCGACGACCTGATTGTCCCGTGGGAATTCTTAGAAAGCAGTAGTATCCTGACCCGAGGTTGATAATCTAGCCTCTTCCTTTAGGCGTAAGGTATGAGCAATAGCAGGTGTATGTATACACGGAGTTCTGGTGCACCACTTGTTCGCGATGGTCGTTGTTAAAGTAAACAAAACAGCAGTTGCCTAACTGTGTGGGCGTGTCGTTTTGCTCGTGCGAGATGGCTGTATATGTGGCGGGAAGATTCCTAGACAGGTAATCTTGGCACTGGACAGAACAGAATTAAAAAAAAAAAAAAACACCCGAGAATGATATAAGTAGAAAGATCTTTGAATAACGAAGACACAAATAGATTGCACGATTTATTGCCTGGCATATTTCGCTGCAGCTCGCCAGGTACATACTGCAGAATTCACACAACGTAAAGCAAAATAACTAGATAAATTCTTCAACCTGAAATATACACACGTTCACACAGTAATGTCAATTGTCTACCACGGTAATTTTAAGCTGACTATCATGTCTTTCTGTTTGCACAAAACTGGTCTGTGTAGATTCTGCTAACTTTAACAAGCTGAATCCAGAAATATCTTTGTCTGGAATCTACAGAGCAAGAAGACACAGAGGAAGACCTACAAACACACGCAGAAGAAAAGCCGAGACAAATGAAGAATATGGGAAGGGCGTGAAGGCAGCTCCGTGGGATAGCTAAAGGGAGATATGGGACAGCAGAATCCAGGGAAGGTTAACCCGGTCAACAAATGCTCGCAGAAGTCGGATGTGTCGACCGAAAGGTGCTTTGCTGTAAACAGGCACAACGCAGTTACGTCCCAAAAATATTCCGGATGACCGCAGAAGAAGAAGAAGGACAGCAGAAGAAGAATTATATCATGTGGATTAAAATGTTGCATTTCCATTTTAGGACGTTGCGATAATCGAAGCCCGAGGATGACTTACTAGGCAATTTTACGTTGAGTGGCTTGCCAATGACAGCAAAGACAGAATCTGAACCCTCATTAGATGAAATTGCATGGGCAATAAAGTACCCGAGGAATGGTAAATCACCTGGATGTGATGAGATACCAGCTGAACTAATTAAAGCGGGAGGAGAGGAAAGCATACACATTTATCACGCATTATGTAGAAAGATATGGAAATATGGTATTTGGCCAAAAAGATTGGAAGAGAACTATCTTCATTCCAATACCAACAAAAAGGTGGGGGGGGGGGGGGAAACCTGAAATTATGCACCAACTATAGAACTGTTGCCCTGATCAGTCATGCAAGTAAAATTCTACTAACAATCATAATGGGAGGACTTCGTAAGAAAATGGAAGAAGAAATTAACGTGGTTCAAGTTGGATTTAGACAAGGAAGAGGAGCAAGAGATCACATTCTCAACATGCGTTTAATAATAGAGAAGTGCAGAGAATTTAATGAAAACCTTTTCTCATGTTTTGTGGATTATTCAAAGGCATTTGATTGTGTACAGCATCAGAAACTTTGGAAAATCATGAGGAATATGGGCTTTCCATCACATGTAACACAACCCATAAGAATGCTCTATCTAGACCAATAATCAGCGGTTAGAATAGATGGCGAGACATCAGATTGGTTTGACATCAAGCTAGGAGTCCGTCAGAGACGTGTACTGCCCCCCTATTTGTTTAACCTATATGCCGAAAATATAATGAGAAATGTTAGAGATGATATAAACAGGGAGCTATATGATGCCCTCAATATCGGTGGTCATGACATACCAGAGATTCGGTATGCTGATGATACTGTATTCCTATACACAACACAGAATGGTATGGAAAACCTAATATCCTCAACCCAATCGAATAGTGAAAGTCACAACTTATATCATAACATAGCAAAAACAACGATAATGCATACAGATAAAACTACTGTGGAGAAAGAAATATATGTTACTGTGGAAAAATTGGAGGTGGTGGAAAATTTCGAATATCTTGGGTCATTGATTACCAACAACGGTGATACAATGAAATAAATTAAACGACGATTATCAATTGCTCTTCAAAGACTAAAACAACTGAATAAGTTATGGAGTGGGACAGACAGAACTACACAAATTAGATTTTTAAGAGCATGCATCTTTCCCATTGCAACATACGCCTGTGAGACCTGGACACTTACTAAACAAGCTGAACAGCGCATAAATGCCTTTGAATATAAATGTTATAGACGAGTTCTAAGAATATCTTGGGTAAAGAAAAGAACAAATGCATCCATACTTCAAGAGCTGAATATTGAAGAAGGTTGGCCATTAAAGAGGATAAAACAAAGAAAATTGAAATAGTTCTATCACTTGAAACGCCACGAAAGTTTGGAGAGAACAATAATGGTGGGGTATATGCCTGGGAAGAGAAGAAGAGGAAGGCCAAAGATTGAACGAAGGGTTGAACTTCCAACCCATGCCGTCAGCTCACAGGAAGTGTAAGAGCAAGTTCATTCAGCCCTGCGGCCACGCTGACCCCCAGAATATAGAATATATACAGCAATATTTGTCTGCCATAGAAGCAGGATTAATCAAGAGCAGAAACGTCTATTTAAGGAATCGCCGCCATGATTGGTGATGGTAGATTACGAATCCCCTAGAAGACTGAGCTTTAACTTTGAAGTCCAATGGACTGAAGTTTAGTTCGCCAGAACCCAGCAAAGTGCTTGCATCTATCAACGAGGTTAGTGCCAAAGTACCACCTGCACGGACACTGTGTTACAACGCTCTCCCGTCGCTCTACAAGCTCAGAAACCCACGGGGTATGAATGAATGGAACTGAATCTTCACATCTGCGCAGGAGTATACTAAAATGTACCAGGTTATAGTTCTGTACAAACATACGAATTCTGAAAGTACGAATAATTTTAGTGGTAAATATTGCAAGAGAAAAGCAAAATATGAAGTGGGAAAAGTACAGCAGTACACATCCCTGTAAACCAGTGTTTCCCAACGATGGGCCCACGCCCCACAGGGGGGCAATTTGACTGTTAAGGGGGGCAATTCGAAAATGGAAGAAATCGGCTGAATATAACAAAACGGGGAGACTTGAGACTGAAGTTAACTAAATTGGAACCTGACATAAGATCTCTTTGCAGCAAGCATCAAGCGCAAGGATCTCACTAAATTTAAATAATAAATAATTACTAATAATTAAAATAATATAGAAAAATCTTTCATTAAAATTATTTTGTACTTGAATTTCAGTTCTCCATTATATGTTTTTAAAATTTACTTACTGTGTTTGCTCAATAATTACCTAGTGATTTCTTCCTAAAACCTATCATTCAAGTTTCTTTAGTGAACATTTCAATTTTTGAATATTAAAAATAATGTATATGTTGAGGGGGGGGGGCGTGGGGCGGGGGAGGGGGTCAATATGAATTTTAGAAAGGCTTAAGTGGGGCATGGTACAAAAAAGGTTGGGAAACACTGCTGTACACATTTGTGTGTGTCTTTGCTCGCGTTGAACCCAAACGTAGTCCATACGCGTGATACTACATCTAGTGGTTGCCACTACTGGGGAATGCACCGGGCTGATGTTTGCGTGTGGAGTAGCTTTCTCTATTACCATTGTCCCCGGCCATCAGGCAAATCCACTCAGACTTATGAATTCTTGTGATTGACGTGCCCAAGTCAAGGACGAGAAGTCTACATTTTAGTCCAGCTGATCGATGTAAGTGTTGAACCAGCTACTCGACATCAGCACACCGGAAGTTTAACAGTAAGTGCTCTTATCCATTCTGCCATGCTAACCTAGATGGGGATTACATTACATGACCACTAGACTAGCAGACACGGGTAATATAAACTATGAAACAAAATATTGCATATCCTTTGCAGTCCGTGCCTTCAACCACAGGTATATATTATGGAAATATTACGTTCAGTAGTTTCCCATTGCTTTCAGAACGAGAATTCAACGTTTAAGTCCAACTGGCCGGTGTGTGGAATCAATCCATTGCCCCGCAGTCAGCGCAAAAGAAGTTGAAGCACGAGCTCCTTAAACCTCTCGGTTACGTTGACCCCAATCGATAAGTTATTTATTGGCGTAATTCAATAATTCCACACAAGCGGTGACGTGAAATAATATCAAGTAAGTAAAGAAACGGAAAATCCAATATACATTACATATTTACATTTTTATATTAAAAGACACAAGCGGCGAAGAGTATATTAAACGAGTGTAAAGAGTAAAGCCTTCACACGTGCTAATCCACTGCCGAATAGTTAGTTAGTTAGTTAGTTAGTTAGTTAGTTAGTTAGTTAGTTAGTTAGTTAGTCGACAGATCATCCTCATTGCACATGGAACCATTCAGTCCATAAGTGCTCGGATCCCCTCCTTAGCAAATCCCACAGCGTGTAGCGGCTCACGACACCAGTTCTGTGTTGGTTTATTACTCTTCTTTGGCTTCCTGTGTAGTGTTCTTGTTTGGACACACCTCTTTTAACTTGCTGTTCTCGCAGCCTGACCATGGTTGTAGATTCCCAGCCATCGTTTGGTTCTCGTATACCATACAGAATATCTGCCTGGTCCATGGCTCGTCCGCCTTCCACAGTAGCTCTCTCTGCAAGCCTGATAGCCCGCTCATTCCCTTGTACACCCGCATGCCCTGGCACGAAGATGAAACTAACGTTTGCCAGCCGAGACCGCTACAGAGACAGCAGCCACTCTCTTCATACCCATCCCATCTCTATCCTCCTGAGCATACTCATTGAGTCACTAAGGGCACATGCCCGATTAATGTCTGTATCTCGAGCCATGTTATTACTTTACTTACTGCCGTGACTTCCATAGTCAGGCTGCTTGTCGTCAAAGCAAAAGCGCCAGACTCTTCCTTCAAAGTTTTCCCTCCGGCCTGAGCTGTAAAGGCTCATGAACTTCTCACTCCTCGGACGACCGGCCCATCAGTGTAAATGACAGCATCATCCTCTAAAGAATTCTCGAAGATCAGAAACTGTACTTCCGCCTCCACAGCAGCTGCATTTTCTTGTCTGCATTTCCTTTCTAGTTGAATGCACACAGGAAAGGATGCACAGAACTCTGTTGGCACTTGTACCCACTCCTCGCCAGGTTTTAAGTCCTCAAGTGAACACACCTGCTGAAGAATGGCTTCGGCTTGACCCATCCACGACTTTCCTCTTTTTAACCTGCTGCTCTTTACCTTATTAATCTCGCTATGCAGTGAATGCTGTGTGTTTGCGTTGACTCTGAGATAAGCACGTTTTTGGCAAATTTGTATTCAGTCGCTCATTGTTGGACAATCAAGAAGGTAGCGCATCGCCCTGCATGCTGTATCTCTTGCACATCCAAGAATAATGCGCATAGCTTCATTCTGTATCCTTTCCATCCTTTCTATCTGCTTATGGCTGAGAGTCAGGATCGCCATCGCATACTCCAAAACAAAAAGGACCAGATCCTCGTAAAGAAAGTTTGCCGCCGCCATCACTCGCATCGCAGCCAAACCCCGCTTGGCCTTTGTTATCGGGTAATCAGTGACTTCTCGCATCGTCTTATCCTACACTAACTTCCCAGACACGCCTTAAGCTGCCTTAGGCATAAGTGGTTAGACATATTTTTATGGAGACAAAGTTCTTTGGTTGTACAATAAGAAGAGAGGCATTGGAAAACATCGAACTGAAAGATCACTGGGAGAAGCTGCAGAGGCAGACTTATCCCATTGTTTTATCAGTCTTCCCAAACCGGCTGCATAGACCTGCGTGCTTTGTTTTCATTTACCTGCCATCCCACAGAACTGTGTGACTTATTGAATCGCCCTCGGAACTTTTTATACCCAGCTATGCACCGATTTATTGGATAAACATTTGTCAGCATAAACACTGAAAACACACCTTGGCGGGAGACATTTCGCGAATGACGCTGAAGTTGAAAGTGAAGTGATAACGTGGTTTAGAAAACATCACGGCACACGTGTGTAACCCATAAGTGCACCGTTCTACTTTTAACTCAAGCCTGAGTCCGGAGAATCTCAGCTCAGTGCACGAACTCCATAGCACCGGCGAGGATCTTGAAATACTTTGGGTAGATTTTAGCTCGAAATTGTGCCCGGGCAGCGCCGTTTGGCTACTCTTTTTCGAGTTCCAACTGCCAAGGGATTTTTTTACGTCCGCAACAATACACACGGGCGTCCGATCTCACTACCCAGGGACCAGGGGAAATTTTGTCACTAAAGGTCCACGTTAAATAAAAAAGCCCGGTCCTCACCGTGGCTTGAGCCCGAGACCTCAAGCACTCAAGGTGGACAATAAACCTCAAGACCACTCAGCCCCCCCCCCCCTCCCCGGAAAAAAGAAACAGTAAGCTTTACTAAACCACGATCACAAGTAACAAATGGACGTTACGGCCAGAGCCTTCGTCAGCACACACACACAACAAACACACACAGGTACAACCGATAAAACTTGACAGAGTACACAGACGAAACTGAAAACAGGTACAATTGAGAAAACCTGTCAATCGTGTAACTAGAAAGGATTTTGTCTAGAATCCACAACGCAACAGAAATACAGGGAGACCTAAACACATAAAGATTTAAAAAAATAAAGTAGAGTTAGTTAGTTGCATTTCCTTCACAGGACGTCGCAGTCAACTCCAGCCTGCTTTGATTGTTTGTGGTTTTGTGGCAAGTTTACGTTCAGCAGTTTGCCATTGCAAGTAGAGAAAGAAATGAATAATATAAGGAGGATATGGGCAGAGCTGCATGGGATAGCTAAGGATTGGAGGGCTTGGAGTGAGCTGGTTGACGGCCTATATCCCAATGATGAAAAAAAAAAAAAGAATGACAGAAGAAGAGGATCCTGTGTCAGTGGACCGGACACCTAGCCTTTCTTGACAAGGGCAAAAAACTCGCACGTTGCATTCCAGGAAGTTGGAAATACAACTGAGCAGATCAAATAATCCGCTGCCGAAGCAACATTTTAAAATGAGAAAATAAGCCCACAAAAGAATGTTTAATAGCATGTGCTATTATGGTAAGCATACATTTGGTACCTCGCCGATGCTGCTGAGTTCAATCGCAGCACTTAAACGGTATCCTTGTTAAATGAAAATGATTTTTTACCCAGTCCCCCCCAAAAAAAATCGTCTTCAAGGAAGTACGTTTGGTTCACAGATTGCCTTCACTCGAAAGGGTGAGGCTTAAATCCTTTTGAGACTACTGCTTCCGTGTGGAGTATCTGGGACAAAATCTATCAGCGATTCGACATTTTGTCTATTTATAGTGAAGGGGTTACGAATGCAATTGGATACACAGAAGCTGGAAACACAGCTTTGGGATGTTTGGAAGCATACCGCCTTGTGGTGGTTTCCTCAAAGACAGGTATGAGTGCCGGTCGTTCAGAAAGCACAGGCAAATTACCGAACTTGCCAGGACATTACCAACAACCAAACAATGCAGGGGTTGATTGCGATGTCCTATAAATGATATTAACTAACTAAATTTTTCATTCTTGATAAAGAGAGCTTTTAAAAATATAATCGGAACTGTGATTTCAATAAAAACTTCACTTTGACAATGTGTGAAAACATTTAAACGGAGAAATAAAATGTGAGGACAATGACTATATTAAGAAAAAGAAAGCAGTACAGATAAAGTAGATGCTAATTTGTAGGTAAATATAAACATGAATAAATTAATAAAACTCCAAGCTCACAAGCCGGCGCTGTAGCTTAAGGGCAGTGGACAAGCTTCGAAATCTGCCGCAGAAGATTTGGAGACAGACCAGTGTGCTTTGATTTCGTTGGTATGAGTTGAGTTGAGTTGAGTTGAGTCAAAAACCGACATCACTGCACTCAGGACATTCCCATACGTGCTCAGTCCCCTCGTTCAACAGCCAGCGAAGAGTCATACTACTAATCGTTCCCATTGCTATCTGATTAAATGTTCTCCTGGTCTTCCCTCTCAGTTTTTAGATTCCTCCAGAACCCCTGCCGATCCTCCGCAATCTCATATTTTCCACATATGGGTTCTCAATCTGTTCCTCCGCCCTCTCCACCTGGTCCCACAAGCGCACGACCACCTCCCCCTTGTCCATAGGCAAGATACCACCAAGAGGTGCATTCCTGCTAGCCTATCAGCCTGTTCATTCCCCCGTATACCCGCATGGCCAGGGCAAAATATCCATACAATTATCACAATCTGTGACCTCTGAAGCGACGAGAACCATTCCACACGAAACATTCCTTTCTCCACCTTGCTAAGCATATTCTTTGAATCCGTAATGAACACAACGTGTGTTGCAGTAGTCTCCTCTAGTCACCGGAATGCCGCTGTTACTGCCTCCACCTCCATTCTCATGCTGGAGGTCGTAGTCTCATATGCCAGGCTCTCCTTTTTCAAGACTCGCCCATTAGCCTTAGCAATAAAGCCCCAGCCACTACGTCTGTTTCTCACCACTGACCCATCGGTGTAGAATACTATGTTACCTTGATGTGTGTTGCTCTGGATCAGCTGTTGCACTTCAAACTCAGTACGGCTGCCCATTCTCAGCACTCACGACCCAGTGTTATTATTACATTGTGCCAGTCCGTCATGTCATCCGGAACTTCAACCCACTCTCTTTCACGATTGGTATGAGGTATTGGCACTTTCTTTGGTATGAGACATGGGTCACCCAAGAAGCAATGACACACTACCGAACGAATCTTCCTAGTAAATCACGAACAGCA